>CAWUFW010015862.1:0-338471 GCA_963921515.1 Calotriton arnoldi | reverse complement strand
GCTGTGGGCGTGTTTTGGTGCTGCTATTCCATGGATTGGCCAGATTCAGAAGATGCAAACGACTTGGACCTATCACTTTGGACACAAGGGACAGTATCTGCCTCTCCAGCACATATATATTGCTGCATGTTCCCCTGAGAGCCCACTTGCCTGCACTACATGCTCCAGGACGACATCTGCCACTGCACTGCTGCTGTCTCTGCCCCTCTGGACCCTGCAATGGCACGTACTGTGGAGAGAGCCCCAGCCTTCAGCCTTGAAGAGAACCAGGCCCTGCTGGACAGCCTACTTCCACAGTACAGCAAGCTGTATGGGACACCAGGGGAGCAGGTGAGTGTTCTGTGCACTGCCTTTCTGAATGTGCATTTTGTCTGACTAGCAAGGCTGAGAGTCAGCACACCACTGGCTAGCAGGCTCACTGAGTAGTTGTCACCCCCATAGTGTGTAGTGACTTGCACTGGACAGGTATGGTGCAGTGACAGTGCTTCTGAACAGGGTTTTACTCCCCATGCTATGATACCATGTAGTGACTTCTGGAAAACTGTCCATGGGCAGCCGTGCACTGCCTGGGTACACCATGTGCCCCTGTGATTGCGACATGTATATGCAACTGTGTCATGCACGGATATGTTGCATGTGTAGTAATGTCCTTATCACTTTGTCATCCTGACAGGCTTCTGCCCATCGGAAGCATGAGATCTGGAAGGACATCGTCCGGGCTGTCCGGTCCGTGGGGGTCTACAAGCGCCGGATCCGCAGCTGCCAAAAGAGGTGGCAGGACCTTCGGGGCTGGACCCGGAGGATTGCACGGGTCCAGCTGAAGCTGTCGCCTCCTCGCAGGAGGGGCGGAACACGGACCCTGACCCCCCACATGCTCAGGATCCTGGCGGTGGTCTTTCCAGACCTGGATGGGCAGCTGAAGGCCAGAGAGCAGCAAGGAGGGGTGAGTCAAAGACTGCACTGTGTACTCTGTCTAACATGTTATGTGCCCTCCTCGGGCCAGGTTGAACTGCCACAGTACAGCAGTCATGTTGTCCAGGAGCCATGTCCCTCTATTGTGCACTGCCCACTCCTCATCTGATACCCAGGTGTGGCCCTTACATGCAGGGAATTCTGTCACTTAGGACTGTGTCCTTGCAGTTTGCTTGACTCAAGGTGGGAGACAGCATCTGTTTCCCTGACTCTGTGGTGGGCATCATGGGTGGGTCCATTGCTTACACAATGCCTGTATTCTGACATGTATTCAGCGTGTTACTTTGATCTGTGGTCCAATTGCTGAGCTGATCCACCACATGTGGCTGGGGTACCTGGCACACACCCATGCTGCGGGTGGGAACAATGTTTGGGCCCCAGGAGTATGTATATGACGTGTGTCACACATACTTAGCCAGCTGCCTACAGTCCAGGGCTCATCCCTCATTCATGTGGGGCTGGACAGTCATGCCTACTCCAGGCCATACAATACACTCTGTACTCCCACTCCCGTGTATCAGAGGACACATTGTGCACAGTGATTTGCCCCTCAGGTGTCTGCCTCTGTGTCAGTGTGCTGTGGATTAGTCGCCAGGACTGCTGTGGAGTTTCTTGGTAGGGGCTCAGCATGCCACTGGAGATGTGACCATAGGAGACGATACTTGTGTGACACATAGGTGTCTGATCAGCTGCCCATGCAGACTGGGGCATGTAAATGTGAAGTTCAGGCAGCTGTTCCCCATGCACAGCAGAGTGTGAGGGGCTCAGGTTCAGAGGGTAGTGTCACAGGTCTCCCATATGTCCAATAGGTATGACCTGGACAGATGAGGGTTAAGAGGATGTGTTGTGGGGGGATGTACATGTGCACTTGTGCAGCTCCAGGACTTGCATTCCCCATGACCTACTATTGTGACACAGTGCAGAGTGTTGTTGTCTGGCTGCAAAGTCATACATCACTGAGACAGTGATGTATGACTTTGCAGTCATGCCTCCGCCATGGCATGTGTCTACTGATTGGTGATCCTGCAGGGGAGTGACATGTGCTACATGCACACCATAGTGGCGCTGGCTATCAGGACATGGGTGCATCATGGTGTCTGTCGCTGGTATGCATCACATGCATTTCCTATTTGACTCTGGGCATCCCTTACATCCGTAAACCTGTACTGACTCAGTGGCAAGAGCTGTGATGTGTCCACACCGTGTTCTCTGCACTGTCCAACTACTGTGTACTTGGTGCATGTGTCAACACTGGGGTGTTGCAATCCAACAGACACCAGACAGATGGGTGCAAGGCCATGTGGGATGTGAGTGCCATGCTTGGCATCAGACTGACAATTGACTTCTCCTGTTCAATTAGTGCACTTTTAGCAATGTACAACTAATGATGCCAGGGCTTGCTCTGTGATGTGCTGTGCTCACAGTGGTGTGTGCGTTATGTGCAGGTGACTGATGTCTGTCTGTTTCCCCATTGTTTGCAGATACATCCACGGCCACGGAAGGGGACAGCTCCACGGACCAGGAGGAGCCGGAGAGCCAGACTGGGTCAGCAGCCGAGGAGTGGTCGGAGGGACCCAGTGGCACGGAGGGCGAGGGGAGCCACACCGAGGAGTCCTCAGCAGCATCCACCTCAGCTGAGGACCAGAGCAACTCGGAGGATGACTCCCTTGTGGAGGCGGGTGTCAGCAGCCACCACACCCCAGCTAGTGTTGCTGTCCCCGCCACCACCAGCACCACCACCGCCCTCCCATCGGCTCCCATTCCCCAGGTCCGTGGAGGCTCCCATGTCCGGGAGCGTGTCTCCTTTGGGCCAGGCACCGCACCCCCTGCCCCTGTGTCCCCTGCTGCCCTGAGTGAGGAGTCTGTGTACCTCCTTCGCCAGCTCCATGTAGGGCAGACAGCCATGCTGAGTGTCCTCCATGCGCACACCGCGCTGTTGACTCAGCTGGTGTCGTTCATGGAGGGCATCTCATCGGGCATGTCTGACCTACAGAGGGGCAATAGGTCCATGGACTCCTCCCTGACGGCAGCAGTGTCCCTCCTCAAACGGTCCCTCACCCCTCCTGCCTCTGCTCCATCCACACTCCCCAGCACCTTACCCATCCCAGGCACACACACACTGGCACACACCAGCACACACACATCCAGCACACTGACACACACGCCAATGACAAAACGCACACGCAAGCACATTCAGGGGACTGAAGCCAGACTCACAGGGGATGGGGCCCTGGAACACACACACGCATCCACATGCACTGCGCAGTCCTCAGTTCCCTCTCCCTCCAAAGCACCCTCCCTTGCCTCACCTGCAACCCCAAAGTCACAGCAGCTCTTCCTCTGTGACCTCGGCCTCTTCCCCACCGATGAAGCTGCTCCAGCATCCCGGGGGAAGAGGAAGCCCACCCACACGGAGCAGAGTGCCCCTCGCCCCCGGACACCCTCCCCCAGGCGCAGACGGACTGAGGCCCCCACCCGCAAGTCCCCCGGAGTGCTAAGAGCAAGACCCCGCCACCGCCCTGCAGCTCAGGCACAAGGTCTCCGTCCTCCATCCCTCAGGCCCCCACTGCACAGGTGCCCCCACCACACCCTGCCCCAGGTTCCCCCACCCACAGATATACCATCCCCAAGATGCTCCGGCCTTCTCCCCTGCCACTTGCTCTCCCAGCACCACACCCCCCGCTGCGCTTGTCTGTGCCACTGATGTGGTGAGGGTGTCCCCCCTCTGTCCAACCCACCTTGCCTGTTCCCCATTCTCCTCCCCTGGAGGTAGGCACTGCAGTGGAGTCCACTACCGCCCTGTCTGACTTGGGCACTGCAGTGGCGGACCTGTCCACCCCATCTGCAGGGTCCACTGCAGTTGTGCCGGCACCCACGACATCTGTGTCATGCCCCCAGTTGTGCCGGCACACACCATGTCAGACACCTCCACTGCAGTTGTCAGTGGCTCTCCAGCACCCACCACCCCTTCCCTGACTCCCCCTGGTGAGCCCTGATCCTGTCCCTGCGGTGCCTGGCCTGCCCCCGGTTGCCCCTCCTAGTGGATTGTCCCTGGTATTGTGCAGGCATGCGTAGGGTGACATCTGCCAGTGTCACCCTGTTTGAACTTTGACAATGGACTGGCCATTGGCCTTTGCTCTTTTTCAGGACTTCGTTTGGCCTCAACACATATGCTGAATAAAGCAACTTTCTTTTCTCTAGTGCTCATGCTTCAGATGTACATGTTGTTGGTGCAGCTAACCATGCCCTTGCTGCAGTGATGGTGATATCTGGTCTCATGATTATGAAGTGTTACTGTGCAGGAACCCATGTGGTCCAGGGGGAATGTGTCCTATCATGTGGTGTATCCATGTCATCAATAGCAGCATCTGAGGGTGTCATGTGTTCAGTATTTGGCAATGGGTTTCCTACTTACATTGGCAATTTCATATCTGTGGCTTCCACCCCTGCACATCTGTTGTGCCTGCCATCGTTGCATTTGTCTACTTCCCTGACCGTGTTGCCATCTCCAGTGGACATGCAGGTTTGGGCATCAATGGGGAGGGACTCATCCGTGTAGTCAGTGCAACATTGCTATACAAGTGTGTTGGATCTGTGCTGATGATTCCGTTGGCACATCCATGACCAGGCTGATGTGATGGGAGCCCTCATTTGGTGCTAATTGTTGATTGTGTGACCAAGTGCTCAGCTGACATGATGGGGCCCTACTGAGGCAACATATGGCACAGCTTTCCTCACACAGGAGTGGAGTCCCCTCATGGCAGTGTGTACACGTGTGACATTGCCTGCGCCCAAGGTGTGTGTTGTATGTGCATGTCTGTGTGTTCACTTCCATTCATCTGCGCATGCTGTGATCCCTAGTGTTGTACCTGTTTGTGATGCTTGCTGACTTGAGCTATGTTCCCCCAAAGTCTTCTCCCTGTGTTCTCTGTGATGTGGGTGCATGGCACATTACTGGTCATCAGGGTGTCACCCATAGGTGTGTTTGCTGTCAGGGCAGAGTTTGTGTGCTGACGCAGATGGGTCTGATCAGGTTTCCCTTTGGCACTTGTTGTTTGCCCCTGTCATGTGATTTCCAGTTTGTGTTATCTTTCAGTGATTGTGACACGTTGTGTGTGTGACTGCTGGCACTCCTTAGGGTCCGGGCTGCAATGTTGGTTGTTGTCTATGTGTGTTCTTTGTGGGTGACCTTGGCTTCTTCATTGGTGTGTGACTGTGGCTGGGATCCCATTGGTCGGTGTGGTATTGCCGTCATGTCCATGTACAGCGTAGTGTGCAGTGTGTCAGACATTCAGGAGTCTTGTTGAGTGTCCATGTGTGATGTGTTTCTACACCTTGGTTCCCACCCACCACCCTGGAATAGTAATGGGTGCATGTGCAATGTCACCAGTGCATGTGTACTTCACTGCTGCACATTGTTGGAGGTCGAGGGTGTGGTGTTGAGTGTGTGCAGATGAGAGTTGTTGCCCGGCTAGTCCCCTGCCTCCATGTTGGCCTTGGCTTACTGGCCATGCTGATTGATTTGTGCTTGTGTAGGTGTGATGGTAGTTAGTTGCTCAGGACACCTGACTGTGGTTCACAGTGTGAACGACATTTAGCTTTGTCATCACAGTGGTATTTTTCTTCAGCCCAGGGTCACCACATTGTGGGGGCCCTGGGGGTGGTGCTGTGGTGTGTCTGTGACTTGCTGTGTCAGTTGTTGTTCCTACGTGCCTGTGTGACATGTGTGTTTTGTGCTCCCTCTCACCTGTCAATGCCTGCTTGCCCACATAGGGGATTTGGATCCATGAGTTACCTTAGTGTGGCAGTGTATGCACATCTGTATGATTGGTATTCAGCTCTCCTCATGTGTTGTGTTGTTGCCTGGGGACAATGGCACCCCCACCCCTCACCTGCTGTGTATGATGACAGTGTTGGTCTGCCTGTTTGTGTTTGTGCATCTGCACCACTGCATTGGCATATCTTGGGTGTGCCATTGGCTGTATGTTGTTTGGTGTGTTTCCCCTGCTGTCCCTGGGACTCCTAGGTCATCGGTCAGCACAGTGATCATGGTTTGTGTGTCCCATTGCTGCCATGGTATGGTATCTGTTCACCTCACATCTGCTGTCTCCACAGGGTATCTGCATTTGTGTGCCCATTGGTGCAAATATGTGGTTCTGCATTCTGATGGTCACTTCTGTCATTGTGTCATTGATGACTGTTGACGGTCTCAGCCACCATGGGTGTTGTTTGTCTGCACATGGCCAAAGGAATGTTTCATTTGCACTGCAGTATTTGGCTCCCCCAATTTATGTTGCAATGGGACACATACACTACTTTGCCACAGATGAGTTTTTGGTTCTGTGACCAGGAATGATCCATGCAGTTTGGCAGTTGCAGCTCTTTCTTTGTCAACAATTACCTTTTGGTCACTGTGATGATGAGGGTGTAGACCCCATTGCCACAATGGTCAAAATGTGCTTCAGCTATGGACCCCACACTTGCCTTTTGGTCACTGTGATGATGGGGGTTTAGACCCCATTGCCACAATGGTCAAACTGTGCTTCAGCTATGGACCCCACACTTACCTTTTGGTCACTGTGATGATGGGGGTTTAGACCCCATTGCCACAATGGTCAAAATGTGCTTCAGCTATGGACCCCACACTTGCCTTTTGGTCACTGTGATGATGGGGGTTTAGACCCCATTGCCACAATGGTCGAAAATGTGCTTCAGCTATGGACCCCACACTTGCCTTTTGGTCACTGTGATGATGGGGGTTTAGGCCCCATTGCCACAATGGTCATGGGCTGCTTGCATTGTGGGTGCCACACACATATATGTGTGGCACATGTGCTAGGGGTCACATTGTATGTTCAATGTCATGTTCGGTGTTGTAGGCATTTGACACAGCCTGCTCACACGCTTGTCATGGTGGTGGGGGGATGTCTTAATCTTGCATTCCCTAGGTTGTGGTGTGCTTGTTGTGTCATGCATTGTCCATCCTATGAGTGGGGGTGGTAGTAGTGGTAGGCATCCAGCCCCCCTGGCTAAGGGTGGTAGTAGTGGTGGGCATCCTGCCCCCCTGGGTGAGGGTGGTAGTAGTGGTAGGCATCCTGCCCCCCTGGGTGAGGGTGGTAGTAGTGGTGGGCATCCTGCCCCCCTGGCTGAGGGTGGTAGTAGTGGTAGGCATCCTGCCCCCCTGGCTAAGGGTGGTAGTAGTGGTGGGCATCCTGCCCCCCTGGGTGAGGGTGGTAGTAGTGGTAGGCATCCTGCCCCCTGGCTGAGGGTGGTAGTAGTGGTAGGCATCCAGCCCCCCTGGCTAAGGGTGGTAGTAGTGGTGGGCATCCTGCCCCCTGGCTAAGGGTGGTAGTAGTGGTGGGCATCCTGCCCCCTGGGTGAGGGTGGTAGTAGTGGTGGGCATCCTGCCCCCCTGGGTGAGGGTGGTAGTAGTGGTGGGCATCCTGCCCCCCTGGGTGAGGGTGGTAGTAGTGGTAGGCATCCTGCCCCCTGGGTGAGGGTGGTAGTAGTGGTAGGCATCCTGCCCCCTGGCTAAGGGTGGTAGTAGTGGTGGGCATCCTGCCCCCCTGGGTGAGGGTGGTAGTAGTGGTAGGCATCCTGCCCCCTGGGTGAGGGTGGTAGTAGTGGTGGGCATCCTGCCCCCTGGGTGAGGGTGGTAGTAGTGGTGGGCATCCTGCCCCCCTGGCTAAGGGTGGTAGTAGTGGTGGGCATCCTGCCCCCCTGGGTGAGGGTGGTAGTAGTGGTAGGCATCCTGCCCCCTGGCTGAGAGTGGTAGTAGTGGTAGGCATCCAGCCCCCCTGGCTAAGGGTGGTAGTAGTGGTGGGCATCCTGCCCCCTGGCTAAGGGTGGTAGTAGTGGTGGGCATCCTGCCCCCCTGGGTGAGGGTGGTAGTAGTGGTGGGCATCCTGCCCCCCTGGGTGAGGGTGGTAGTAGTGGTAGGCATCCTGCCCCCTGGGTGGGGGTGGTAGTAGTGGTAGGCATCCAGCCCCCCTGGCTAAGGGTGGTAGTAGTGGTAGGCATCCAGCCCCCTGGCTAAGGGTGGTAGTAGTGGTGGGCATCCTGCCCCCTGGCTAAGGGTGGTAGTAGTGGTGGGCATCCTGCCCCCCTGGGTGAGGGTGGTAGTAGTGGTGGGCATCCTGCCCCCTGGGTGAGGGTGGTAGTAGTGGTAGGCATCCTGCCCCCTGGGTGAGGGTGGTAGTAGTGGTAGGCATCCAGCCCCCTGGCTAAGGTGGTAGTAGTGGTGGGCATCCAGCCCCCTGGCTAAGGGTGGTAGTAGTGGTGGGCATCCTGCCCCCCTGGGTGAGGGTGGTAGTAGTGGTAGGCATCCTGCCCCCTGGGTGGGGGTGGTAGTAGTGGTGGGCATCCTGCCCCCCTGGGTGAGGGTGGTAGTAGTGGTAGGCATCCAGCCCCCTGGTTGAGGGTGGTAGTAGTGGTAGGCATCCAGCCCCCTGGGTGAGGGTGGTAGTAGTGGTGGGCATCCTGCCCCCCTGGCTAAGGGTGGTAGTAGTGGTAGGCATCCAGCCCCCCTGGCTAAGGGTGGTGTAGTGGTAGGCATCCTGCCCCCTGGGTGGGGGTGGTAGTAGTGGTAGGCATCCAGCCCCCCTGGCTAAGGGTGGTGGTAGGCATCCAGCCCCCTGGCTAAGGGTGGTAGTAGTGGTGGGCATCCTGCCCCCTGGCTAAGGGTGGTAGTAGTGGTGGGCATCCTGCCCCCCTGGGTGAGGGTGGTAGTAGTGGTGGGCATCCTGCCCCCCTGGGTGAGGGTGGTAGTAGTGGTAGGCATCCTGCCCCCTGGGTGGGGGTGGTAGTAGTGGTAGGCATCCAGCCCCCCTGGCTAAGGGTGGTGGTAGGCATCCAGCCCCCCTGGCTAAGGGTGGTAGTAGTGGTGGGCATCCTGCCCCCTGGGTGAGGGTGGTAGTAGTGGTAGGCATCCTGCCCCCTGGGTGGGGGTGGTAGTAGTGGTGGGCATCCTGCCCCCTGGGTGAGGGTGGTAGTAGTGGTAGACATCCAGCCCCCTGGTTGAGGGTGGTAGTAGTGGTAGGCATCCAGCCCCCTGGGTGAGGGTGGTAGTAGTGGTGGGCATCCTGCCCCCCTGGCTAAGGGTGGTAGTAGTGGTAGGCATCCAGCCCCCCCTGGCTAAGGGTGGTGGTAGGCATCCAGCCCGCCCTGGGTGAGGGTGGTAGTAGTGGTAGGCATCCAGCCCCCCTGGCTAAGGGTGGTAGTAGTGGTGGGCATCTGGCACCCCCTGGCTAAGGGTGGTAGTAGTGGTGGGCATCCTGCCCCCCTGGGTGAGGGTGGTAGTAGTGGTAGGCATCCAGCCCCCTGGTTGAGGGTGGTAGTAGTGGTAGGCATCCAGCCCCCTGGGTGGGGGTGGTAGTAGTGGTGGGCATCCTGCCCCCCTGGCTAAGGGTGGTAGTAGTGGTAGGCATCCAGCCCCCCTGGCTAAGGGTGGTGGTAGGCATCCAGCCCGCCCTGGGTGAGGGTGGTAGTAGTGGTAGGCATCCAGCCCCCCTGGCTAAGGGTGGTAGTGGTGGTGGGCATCTGGCACCCCCTGGCTAAGGGTGGTAGTAGTGGTGGGCATCCTGCCCCCCTGGGTGAGGGTGGTAGTAGTGGTGGGCATCCTGCCCCCTGGGTGAGGGTGGTAGTAGTGGTAGGCATCCTGCCCCCTGGGTGGGGGTGGTAGTAGTGGTAGGCATCCAGCCCCCCTGGCTAAGGGTGGTGGTAGGCATCCAGCCCCCTGGCTAAGGGTGGTAGTAGTGGTGGGCATCCTGCCCCCTGGGTGAGGGTGGTAGTAGTGGTAGGCATCCTGCCCCCTGGGTGGGGGTGGTAGTAGTGGTGGGCATCCTGCCCCCCTGGGTGAGGGTGGTAGTAGTGGTAGGCATCCAGCCCCCTGGTTGAGGGTGGTAGTAGTGGTAGGCATCCAGCCCCCTGGGTGGGGTGGTAGTAGTGGTGGGCATCCTGCCCCCCTGGCTAAGGGTGGTAGTAGTGGTAGGCATCCAGCCCCCCTGGCTAAGGGTGGTGGTAGGCATCCAGCCCGCCCTGGGTGAGGGTGGTAGTAGTGGTAGGCATCCAGCCCCCCTGGCTAAGGGTGGTAGTGGTGGTGGGCATCTGGCACCCCCTGGCTAAGGGTGGTTGTGGTGGTTGGCATCCAGCCCCCTGGGTTGGGGTGGTGGCGCGCATTCAGGCCCCTGTGTGCATATGTGGCATTGGTGATGGGCATCCCGCCCCTATGGTGCTGCTGTTGCTGGTGTAAGTATATTCAGATTCCCAGTGTATGTGTGTGATGTGTCGTGTACGTGTTGTATGTGTTTTGTGGTTGGTGTCTGACTTACCTTCTGCGCCGTACGCGTCCGTGCCTGTTCCGGTAGTAGATGTAGAATATTGGTATGATCGGGACGAAGGGATTCATGGTTGGTTCGTGTCGTTCGTCCTTCTCGTTGCTTCGCGTCGTCCTCGTCGCTTGGCTTCGTCCTCGTCGCTTCGCGTCGTCCTCGTCGGTGCTGTGTTCGTCTCGTAGCCGTGGATCGTGTTGTGGCGCGATTCGGAGCTTATGTGCGCCTCTCCCGGATGCTTTGACGTGCCGTGCGTAGCGACGGGTTCGGCGCGTACGGAAAGCGCATCGTACTTGTCCGGCCGGACGGGGCTGCATTTTCCCTTCCGTGCGACTCTATTCGGCGTTTCCGGATTCGCCTCGGTCGGAGAACAGGACCTGGTTTGGGTGAGTACGGCTCGGCCGGGATTTTTGCTGTTGTGCGCATCGTACTTGCTCGTTCGGTGTGCTGTACGGATCGGTCGGGAAACTGGCTTTCGCATGGCTTTTTTCCCGACCGAATAGTATTGGGTGCGCCTCCGACCGAGATCGGAATCGGCCCCTCAATATTTTTTAAAAAACATTTTTGGCAGTGTCGCAAACTTTTTTAGAAGGCAAGCATTTTCAAGGAACTTCGACCACGTGGAATTTTGGACTACGCAGATGGGATGGTTCACCAGAAGGAAACATATGGTCATTTGTAGCACTTTTGTTAATGTTTTTTTTTGCTATGTGATTGTTTTTGAAGCATTTAAATATTTGGGTTTTGATTTCTTCCACACCATGGAAAGAAAATCGATGGAAAGAGCATTGCAACGCTGGATTTGTTGTTGCAGTTTTTGGCAATACATTTTTCCTTTTCGGGATTTTTTGGGGGGATGCGTTTTTTTTAGTTAACACAGATTTATTTTCAGCATTTGTTTTGCAAATGAAAATGGCTATGCCAATCTGTGAATTTTTTGATAGTTATGCATGTGCTTTTAATCAGATTGTGGATTATGGTTACACAGGGCATCAACGGAATGCGGGACCATCCGCAAGGGGTGCGGCGGTCCCGCACCTGAGATTAGGATGCCACCGCCACCGTGGCGGTGGCAAGTCCTATTCCCAGCATTGTGGCCGGCGGTGCTCACAGCACCACCCGCCACAATGCTGGGAATAGACGTCGTGCATTGGCATGCACAAGGTGACAGGCACCGCGCGGTGCACCCCCCACCCCCGAACTTTATGGGGGCCTGCTACGGGCCCCCAAAGGCAAAGACCACATGCCTTTCCATGGCGGCAACGCCGCCATGGGAAGGCACAACTCCTCCTGCATGCTAATATGGATGGTGGTGTCTTGCAGACACCGCCACCATATCAGAGCCCTTTTCTGCCCGGTCTCCTGTCAGACCGGCAGAAAACTGGCAGACGGTCTTTCTGTCCGCCGGGGTCCCCCCCGCCATTGTAATATGGCGGGGGAAATTGAATGCGGGCGGTGAGAAATAGCAGGCGGATCACCACCACCATACGGGCGGTGGCGATCCGCCCGCTATCGTAATGACCCCCTAAGTTTGGATATTTGGGGAGCTGCAGACTCTTGCTGTACTTTGGATTTTTATAGACGAACAAGAGTCGAAGAAGGAAGACAACTGAAGGTAGGATCCCGTTTTTCTAATGTTTGTAAAAAAATGTTTTTGGAAAAAATTCAAATTTCATTTAATTTAAAAAATCCCAAAACAGGCAAGTAAGATAGAATAGGTGTTAGTGATAGTTAGAAATGTAGTATGTGTGCAATATTGTCTAAGTAGTCTGAAGCCACCATCAACGAAAACTGTTGGATTTGACCCAATAGTCTCTTGGACATTTCTTTTCTTTTTGAAATTTGTGGGTTCAGACTACCAGTCAATGATTGCGCTATTCTCATTTCTTAGAAACTTTGCTCCTTTTTGAAAATATCCAATAAATGATAAAAGTTAGGATGTGGTATTCCAATCGATTTATTGAAGGAGTTGTGCCATCCTTCTATGTCATTATTGGTCTTTGCTCCTCCCTCTAAACAGGTCGTGTAACAGTTCAACCACTTGACAGGAAACCTCGGATTCCTTCTGCGAGCCGACCTGTTTAGATGGCCAATCCATTTGTCTTCGAAGTGATTTAGTAGGGTTCCGATTTGTCTTCATTTGTAATAAAATAGTCTGATTCAGTAATTGATGTGTAGTATTCATCCACACAGTCAGGAGAAACAAGGCACAATGCTGTTAGTTTTTTTTTAATTCAATTTACAGTTTACTGTCTGATAGGTAATCCTCAACTAAGGATGTTTTTTAAATTTTTCGCCTATATGCCTGTGAAAAGTGAAAAAAATCCTTGAATTTGGGTTTCTGAATACATTTTAGTAATGGTGTTAATGATTGATAATTCGAAATCAATTATTACTTTTGTAGGACTTTTGTTCTGTGTGTTAGATTTTAGCACTGTTAAAAGTTCAATGTATGTTGTGGTTTGCTTATCAGGGAGTAAACTGTAAACTAAAAGAAATACAGTTTTATTAATGTAGGCATGAATAGTGTATATTTGGCTAAATGGATGGGGTGTGGATTTAAACGTCCCATCCATCATCCAAATATGACTACTCTCCAGTTTTAGAAGGTTACGGGGTGTGCTAAAGATTAGTTTTCTTTTTTGAGGTTTTTTGTTGTTATGCAATAGAAATGTTTGATTAGTAACAGTGACAGTTAATTCAGGAGGAATGTTAATATCAGAGTATGTTTGGGGTGTTACACATTGGGGGTTACTTGCCTGCTTTTTCCTTTTAATAATTCTTCTTAAATTAGGGATTGTGGGCATAGAATTACCTAAATGCATAGGAATGTTTTGGGATACCTCCCTCAAAACTGAGCCACACGGTTCATTGGAGGTGCATGCAAGGTCTTTCATTTGATTACTGTTTTCTCTAACCTCTATCTCCTTTGCAAAGGCAGAGTGGTTATGCTCTGTGGTCCTTTCAACAGTATCTCCAAGAGTAACCGCTCTGCCTCTGCAATGGGATGAGTAATATTACACACACGTCCAATGACTCCAGGGCATAGTTAGGCTTTCCTTACAATAGAGATAGCCACCATACTTTAGGAGACGATTTCCTCTTTGGGACATAAGATAGCTGGCTTGACTTCTTGAAGCCATTATTTTGTTTTCTGTAAAAGAAGATTGAAAACGAGTTTCTGTGTTATTTCTTTTTAAATTTAAATAAATTTTTAACCTGCAAAGAAAATATTGTTATTTTTACATGTTTGTTTGTTGACATTTCTGAAATCATGTTTTAAATTCTATTGCTGTTGTTATGTGCTTATCAAATTTCACATTGTTTATAGATTACAACCTGTAAAGAAACTGGTTAATAATTTTTTAGATTGCCTATTGAGTGCACTAAGAACATGCTGATTAATTATTGCCTTGATTTCGAGTTTACAGATTTGATTGTCTACTATGGTTTGTACTTGGTTCCTTTGAAAAGAGAAATAGCCATTTTTAATTGTAAATGTAGTTTTTTCTCACCTTAGTAAACTTGCTTGGTTTGCTTGTTTGTTCTCTTGCTGGTTTTGATTTTTTTCGTCAACTGATTCAGCTGTTTTACTTCCTTCTCTACTGTGTGAGGTTTGGTAGGTCTAAAAAGTAAAGTGGATTTTTACAGAGATGTTTTAAAAAACATTCTCATTTTTGGTTCAGTTTGACACATTTCATTAGGATTTCAGTAACAGATTGTTGTTTATTTGGCTTCCTGCTTGGTTAGAAGAAATCTTTTGCCAAGTTTTGGTTACAACATAAGGTTTTGGAACTATTATACCTGTGATAGGCCTTCTGTTTGTTTAACCTTGGTTTGGATGACGGGTTGCTGTCCAGTTGTTGGTTTTGTACTCAATGTTATTCGCAGAAATTTTAATTAATCTGTGAAATAAGTGTATGAGGACTTTAATTGATTACATTTCGTAGAGCAACTGACCACCATCTTCCCTTAGCAAAGCACCCTACAGAGTTGGAATAGTAATTTTGCCTCCCACCACTGACCAGCACCTTCCCTGAAGCATGCACTCTGCAGAGTTAGAATAGTAATTTTGCCCCCCACCACTAGTCAGCACCTTCCCTGAGCCAAGCACCCCGCAGAGTTAGAATAGTAATTTTGCCCCCCACCACTGACCAGCACCTTCCCTGAGGCAAGCACCCTGCGGAGTTAGAATAGTAATTTTGCCCCCCACCACTGACCAGCACCTTCCCTGAGGCAAGCACCCTGCAGAGTTAGAATAGTAATGTTTGCCCCCACCACTGACCAGCACCTTCCCTGAGGCAAGCACCCTATGGAGTTAGAATAGTAATTTTACCCCCACCACTGACCAACACCTTTCCTGAGGTAAGCACCCTGCGGAGTTAGAATAGTACTTTTGAGCCCCCACCACTGACCAGCACCTTCCCTGAGGCAAGCACCCTGTGGAGTTAGATTAGTAAGTTTGCCCCACACCACTGACCAGCACCTTCCCTGTGGCAAGCACCCTGCAGAGTTAGAATAGTAATTTTGCCCCCACCACTGACCAGCACCTTCTCTGAGGCAAGCACCCTGCGGAGTTAGAATAGTAATTTTGTCCCCACCACTGACCAACACCTTTCCTGATTTAAGCACCATGCAGAGTTAGAATAGTACTTTTGGGCCCCCACCACTGACCAGCACCTTCCCTGAGGCAAGCAGCCTGCGGAGTTAGATTAGTAATTTTGCCCCACACCACTGACCAGCACCTTCCCTGAGGCAAGCACCCTGGGGAGTTAGAATAGTAATTATGCCCCCACCACTGAGCAGTACCTTCCCTGAGGCAAGCACCCTGCAGAGTTAGAATAGTAATTTTGCCCCCATCACTGACCAACACCTTCCCTGAAGTAAGCACCCTGCCGAGTTAGAATAGTAATTTTGCCCCCACCACTGACGAGCACCTTCTCTGATGCAAACACCCTGTGGAGTTGGAATAATAATCTTGCCCCACACCACTGACCAGCACCTTCACTGAGGCAAGCACCCTGCAGAGTTAGAATAGTAATTATGCCCCCACCACTGAGCAGTACCTTCCCTGAGGCAAGCACCCTGCGGAGTTTGAATAGTAATTTTGCCCCCCACCACTGACCAGCACTTTCCATGAGGCAAGTACCCTGCGGGGTTAGAATAGTAATTTTGCCCCCACCACTGACCAGCTGCCTCTCCATGTTTTTTCAATTTTCATCCTCCTATTCAAGTTTACTTTTTTGTTTAAAAATTTAAAAATATGATTTATCTTGGAATACAAAATTAAAAAAAAAAATTATAATAAAAATCGTTTAAGAATTAACAAATCTTAAATTAGACTTTTCCATTTTTTTAAATTTAATATTTTTATTTATTTAAAAAGTTTTGTATAGCGCGAACAAGACCCCGAGAGGTATCAGAGCACTTCACAGTAATAGGAGAGGATAACACGGTAAAAGGGAACATTGTAAGGCGGTAATAGAGTATAACATAATGAGGTAATAAAAATGTACAATTGGAAATCAGATTTTTTTTAAATAGTCACTTACTTTAGTTAGTCAAGAGGAATACTATCACTGGATGTTTTCCACGATCGGCGAAAAGAAAAACAATCATGTTTTTTATTTTAGGTTTGCCAATTCATTGTTTTCTAACTAATTGTGCTTCAGGTTTGACGTATTCACTTACTTTAGTCAATAGATGGCAGTGTTTCAAGTCGAAAGTGGCAGATTTCTCCTCCAACTCCAGATGCGTGTGGTTACCAGGAAAGTCTGAGCACCACTGAGGACAAAATGGTGGTCGGCTTAATTTATGTTTGGTAGGGGTAAACGAAAAATTAAAAGAAAATATGTTTCAAAAACGATTTTTCCTCGTGATTCAGAATTTGACAGCATGTATATTTGTAATGTTGTGTTTGAAAGCTTGGGGGCTCATTACGATGGCGGGCGGACATCAGTCCGCCCGCCATCGTTGCGGTGCTGGGACCGCCCGCCAGACGTGTGGCGGTCCCACCACTGCAATTAGGATGCGCCCGCCATATTGGCGGGCGCATCCAGGGCATTTAACATTGCGGACGGTAATGCTGTCTGCAGCACCGTACGCAATGCTATGCTGAGCATTTCCCTGCACTACGTGGCAGGCACCACACGGTGCCTGCCACGCAGTGCAGGGAAATGCAGGGGGGTACCCCCCCAGTGCACCCCCCCAACACAGAGGGGGCCCGCAACGGGCCTCCGCATCCAGCCTCCGTCTGTGTTTTCGCGGTGGGATGACCACCGAGCAAAGGGATATCCTAATCCCTACGGCTGTGCCTGCAAGGCACCACCGCAATGCTGGGCTGTGTTTTGGTTCCGCAAGGCGGGCGGAAAAGGACCGCCTTGCGGAACCATGGCGGACGGACTTTCCATCCGCCGGGGACAGATTGGGATTCCTACCGCCATCCTAATTCGGCGGTGGGAATATCCTGTGTGATGGCGGAAGGACCACCACCGCTGGCCCAGCGGTGGCGGTCCTTCCGCCATCCTAATGACCCCCTTCGTTTTTACATTCCGTCTTAAAATGGCAGCTATTTTGAGTACAGGTTGGCTTGGCTGCTGTACTGGGAATAGTCGAAGGACACCAATTTTCACTTGCTTTGCATGCCGTGTATGCCTTGTATGTGGACGCTGCTAATAAAAATGACTGTTGTGTTTGTTTGTTTTTAAAGTGTTGCATATATACATCAATGTGAAATATTTTTTTGGGTAAGCAAATCTTTTTTTTTTAAATATATAATAATTAATATCCAGGTATTAAAATTAATACACATGTATTAAAATTAATACCCGGTTATTAATGCACTCTCCAACCCAAAACTCCTGTTTTCCTTGCATCCCGTCCCAGAGGGTGGGCGACAAAAGAAAAATCGATATTAATATTGTAAATTACTTTCCATTATGCATGGTAATGTCATGCGTTGTACTAGTATGTGTAGTGATGGTATGCGTTGTAATGGTAGTTTCAATGTATCCAAATCTGCATGCGTTGTAATGGCATGCGTTGTAAAAACATGCAAACTAATGGTAGTCATGTTGTAAAAATTGCATTGTAAAAGTAAGCGTTGTGATGGTATGCGTTGTAGCATCATATATTCCACCACCTGGCTACGCAGATAGAGTGCGCACCAGATGGCATGACGTCCTACCACAACCACAATCAGACAGTGCCTTTTCCAAGGTACTCCAGCAGGTGAAAGACATATCTTGCAACCCAAGATTCCGATTTATTCAGTTCAGTTACTTACACCACACCTACTTCTCTCCTCAGCGCATTCAACGCATGTTTCTGAATCTGACCCAGAGTGGCCCAGTGTAAACTGGTAAATGCTAGCTTTTACCACATGGTATGTGCCAGACCTGGCATCTTTTGGCGTGGTCTCCCCTACCCTTTTTAGCTGCGGACCTCATTTTTGGACCTGGTTTTGCTGGCTTGGGACTTTGAGCACATTTGACACTGACATTCAGTGCCAAAGCGCTGCGCTTGTCATATACATACTGGTGAGTGATGTATACATGATTGGCTGATTCGAGTTGCCTGAAAGGGGCATATTTACAAGCCCCTATCACCACCACAACTTCACTTTTCTCGACGTTGTGGTGGCGATAGGTGCTTCACAAGGCAGAGTTAGGCCACTTAATGTGGCTTGACACCACCTTGTGAATAAGGCACCCTTTCACGCTATACTTAGCTTGATAGTGGAGGGCAATGGGTGTTGTTGTGGGCGTTCCACTGCAACACCCATTTTTACAAGCGTGGCGTAAATATGGAGCAGCGCCAAAATTAGGACCAGGGAAAACCTGGTCTTACCCTGGTGCAACGAGGAGAAATGTTTAATTTCTCCTTGTTGTTGCTGTTTCCATGTGTGCTGCATTGTGCACACATAGAAACAGCAAAACGCCATTGATTGGTTATGTGCAGGAAGGTGTCCCTATCTGCACAAAAACAATCATAAAAAAAAATTACTTTTTGCAATGTCTATGTGTGCTGCATTAAGCAGCACACAGAAGTTTCAAAACGCCATTTCAGATTGTTCATGTGCAGGAAGGGACACTTTCCTGCACATAAGCAATCATTCCCCTCAACGCAGACACCCTTGCACTATGGTGCAAGGGTGTCTGCGTTGGCATTAGGCATCTGAAAATAGTGCCAGTGCAGGGGGAAATGCAAGGCTAAAGCGTGGTTTTGTAAATATGGTGCAGCCCTGCGTTTCCAAAGTGGCGGAGCACGGCGTTAAGCCAAGGAGGCTAATGCCGCGCTCCACCACTTCCTTGAAACTATGACCCTGAGGGGTCGATTCCGATCTCGGCAGGAAGCGCACCTAACAGTATTCGTCCGGAAAAAAAACCAGCCGATTGCGTGTTTCCCGACCTATTCGAACACTCGTCCGGACGAACAAGTACGATGCGTATAACAACCCAGTTTCCGAGCGAGCAGTACTTACCCAATCCAGCTCCTGTTCCCCGCCCGAGCCGGATCCGTAAACGCCGAATCGAGTCGTACGGAAGCAAATCACAGCACCTTCCGGCCGGACGAGTACGATGTGCACTCCGTACGCGCCGAACCCGTCGCTACGTCTGGGACGTTTGAGCATCCGGGCGAGCCGTACATAAGCTCCGTTTCGCGCCACAAGACGATCCACGGCTACGAGACGAACAAACCTGCTACGAGTACGACTCGAAGACACGAGAAACCCGAACGAGAAGATTCAAGCATGAATCCCATTGCGCAGGTCCTACCTATACTCTACATCTATTACCGGGACCGGCACGGACGCGTACGGCGCAGACGGTAAGTCAAACACCAACAATACAAACAAACGACACGTACCCGAAATATGTCACACACACATAGGAATGCACAAATGACGTACACTAGCAACAGCAGAACCATAGGGGTGGGATGGCCATCACCAATGCCATACACACCCATAGGGGGATGGATGCCTACCACCAACACCACCCTACCACCACCCCTACTCAGGGGGGGCTGGATGCCTACCACTATCACCACCCCTACTCAGGGGGGCCTGGATGCCCACCACTACCACCACCCCTACTCAGGGGGGGCTGGATGCCTGCCACTACCACCATCCCCACTCAGGGGGCGGGATGCCTGCCACTACCACCACCCCACTCAGGGGGCTGGATGCCTGTCACTACTACCATCCCCACCCTTAGGGGGATGGATGCCTGCCACTACCACCACCCCACTCAGGGGGGCTGGATGCCTGTCACTACTACCATCCCCACCCTTAGGGGGATGGATGCCTACCACTACCACCACCCCTACTCAGGGGGCCTGGATGCCTACCACTACCACCACCCCTACTCAGGGGGGCTGGATGCCTGCCACTACCACCACCCCTACTCAGGGGGCCTGGATGCCTACCACTACCACCACCCCTACTCATAGGGGGCTGGATGCCCATCACTACTACCATCCCCACTCATAGGGGGCTGGATGCCCATCACTACTACCATCCCCACTCATAGGGGGCTGGATGCCCATCACTACTACCATCCCCACCCTTAGGGGATGGATGCCTGCCACTACCACCACCCCACTCAGGGGGGCTGGATGCCTGTCACTACTACCATCCCCACCCTTAGGGGGATGGATACCCTACCACTACCACCACCCCTACTCAGGGGGCCTGGATGCCTACCACTACCACCACCCCTACTCAGGGGGGCTGGATGCCTGCCACTACCACCACCCCTACTCAGGGGGCCTGGATGCCTACCACTACCACCACCCCTACTCATGGGGGCTGGATGCCTATCACTACTACCATCCCCACTCATAGGGGCTGGATGCCCATCACTACTGCCATCCCCACTCATAGGGGGCTGGATGCCCATCACTACTACCATCCCCACTCATAGGGGGCTGGATGCCTGTCACTACTACCATCCCCACCCTTAGGGGGATGGATGCCTACCACTACCACCACCCCTACTCAGGGGGGCCTGGATGCCTGCCACTACCTCCACCCCTACTCATAGGATGGGTAATGCATGACACAACCAGCATACTCCCACATAAGGAATGTCTGAAAATTACATCCCCCCAACACCATGACAAGCGTGTGTAGTCTGTGACAAATGCCTACAACACTGAACATGACATTGAACATACAATGTGACCCCTAGCACATGTGTCACACATAAATGTGTGTGGCCTCCACAATGCAAGCCGACCATGGCCACTGTGGCAATGGGGTTGAACACCCCATCACCACAGCGACCAAAAGGTAAGTGTGGGGTCCATAGCTGATGCACATTTTGAACAGTGTGGCAATGGGGCCCAAAGCCCCATCACCACAGTGACCAAAAGGGAAGTGTGGGGTCCATAGCTGATGCACCTTTTGAACAGTGTGGCAATGGGGCCCAAAGCCCCATCACCACAGTGACCAAAAGGGAAGTGTGAGGTCCATAGCTGATGCACCTTTTGAACAGTGTGGCAATGGGGCCCAAAGCCCCATCACCACAGTGATCAAAAGGGAAGTGTGGGGTCCATAGCTGATGCACCTTTTGAACAGTGTGGCAATGGGGCCCAAAGCCCCATCACCACAGTGACCAAAAGGGAAGTGTGGGGTCCATAGCTGATGCACCTTTTGAACAGTGTGGCAATGGGGCCCAAAGCACCATCACCACAGTGACCAAAAGGGAAGTGTAGTCAGGGTAAAAGCTGCCAAAGCCAAACTGCATGGATGATTCCTGGTCACGCAACAACAAACACATCAGTGGCATAGTAGTGCTTGTGTCCCATAGCAACATAGATTGGGTGAGGCAAACAGTGCAGTGCAAATAAAAGATACCTTTGGCCATGTGCATACAAACATCACCCATGGGGGCTCACATTGTCAACATTCACAAATAACACAATGACAGAAGTGACCATCATAATGCAGACCCACATATCTTCACCAATGGACACACAAATGTAGATATCCTGTGGAGACTGTAGATGTCAGGTGAACAAATACCATACCATGGCAGCAATGGGACATACAAACCATGATTATTGTGCTGACTGATGACCTAGGAGTCCCAGGGACAGCAGGGGAAAGCCACCAAACAACATACAGCCAATGGCACACTCAAGATGTGCCAATGCAGTGGTGCAAATGCACAAACACAAACAGGCAGACTCACACTGCATATCAAACACAACAGGTGATGGGGGTGTGTGCCAGTGTCCCCAGGCAACCACACAACACATGAGGAGGCCTGAATTCCAATTACACAGATGTGTATACAGTGCCATACAAAAGTAACTCATGGATCGGATTCCCCTATGTGGGCAAAGAGGCATTGTTAGATGAGAGGGAGCCCAAATTACACATGTCACACAAGCTAGTAGGAACAGCAACTAACACAGCAAGAGACAGACCCACCACAGCACTACCCCCAGGGACCCCACATTGTGGTGACACTAGCCTGCATGATAATCCCACTGTGATGGCAAAGGTAGATGTCATTCACACTGTGAACCACAGCCATGTGTCCTGAGCAACAAACTACCATCACACCTACACAAGCACAAATCAAACAGCACGGCCTGCCAGCCATGGCCAATATGGAGGTAGGGGTCTAGCCGTGCAACAACTCACATTTGCACACACTCAACACCACACACCTTGATCTCCACCAATGTGCAGCAGTGAAGCTCACATGGACTGGTGACATTGCACATGCACCCATGACATTCCCAGGGGTGGTGGTGGGAACTAAGGTGCAGAAACCCATCACACATGGCCAGTCAACAAGACTCGTGAATGTCTGACACACCTCACACTACGCGGTACATGGGCATGACGTGAAATCCACCACAATCAATGGGATCCTGGCCATAGTCACACACCAATGAAGAAGACAAGGTGACACACAAAGAACACACGTACACTACTTCAAACATTGCAGCTCTGACCCTGAGGAGTGGCAGCAGTCACACACACAACGTGTCACAATCACTGAAAGCTACCACAGACTGTAAATTACATGACATGTGTAACCAACAAGTGCCAAGGGGAATCCTGAATGTGTCCCATCTGCGTTTGCCCACATCCCCAGCCCTGACAACAAAGACAACCTGGGATGACAACCTGATGAACCTTAGTTTGCCATGCACCCACATCCCGGAGTAACCAGGTCCAAGATGCTGGATGAACACAGAACAACTCAGCAAGCATCAGAAACAGGAACATCCGTAGGGACACAGCCTGTGTAGGAAAAGGGAAGGGTACACGCACAGACATGCTTACACAACACAAAACACGGGCCCAGGCAATGTCACGGGATTACACACTGCCATGAGGGCACTCCACTGTTGTGGAAGGTCCGCTGTGCCAAACCTTGTCTGTGCACGACTCAAACATGTCGGCAGAACACTCGGTCAGTGAGTCAACAACTACAACACACTGAAGGCTCTGCTCACATCAGCCTGGGTACGGGAGTGTCACGTCAGTCATCTGCATACACCCAAAACACGTGTCAAGCAAGGTGCACTGTATACACTGATGAGTCCTTCAACATTGGTGTGCTAAACTGCATGTCCAGTGGAGATGGGCACACAGTCAGGGAAATAGAAACATTGAACAGTGGTAAGCCCACCAGATGTGCATCACTGTAAGACAAAGATGTTAATTTACAAATGCAAAACGTACATCCCTGTGTCATATGCTGAACATCACACCCTCAGACTGCAGCAGAGGATGCCATGTATCCAGACTACAACAGGACACATATCCCATGGACCACATGGAGTCCATCACTGCAACACTTCATTTCCCTGATCTGAACACTATTACAACTGCAAATGCATGATGATACTCATCTACATCATGTACATCAAAAGAAAAACCACAAGTAAACAAAAATAGGCTTTATTCAGCAAATGTCAATAAAAAATCAGAAGTCCAAATTAAACTAAGGCCAATGGCCAGTCCAAATACACAGTCCCAACAGGGTGATATGTGACAACTTGTCACCCATTGCTTGCCTGCACTGGTAGGGACAGGGGACATCCCCCTTGGAGGGGCATACAAGGGGCAGGCCAGGCACCGCAGAGACAGGATCAGGGGATGCCAGAGCGAGGCAGTGAAGGGGTGGTGGGTGCAGGAGTGTCACCAGCAACTGCAGTGGAGGTGTCTGACTCAGGGGGCCAGCACCACTGTAGGGCACAAGTCAGACGGTGTTGGTGCTGCAACCACTGCAGTCAGACGGGGTGGTTGTGGACTCCACTGCAGTGCATGCCTCCAAGGGAGTGGAAGGGGGGCAGATGAGGTGGGCAGGACAGAGGGGGACCCGGTCTCCACACCAGTGGCACAAACAGGCTGAGCGTCTGGGTTGGGGGTGGAAGAGCAAGTGGCAGGGGGGGACCTAAGCAGTTTGGGGATGCGGTATCGGTGTGTGGGGGAACCTGGGGCAGGGTGTGGCGGTGGAACCTGTGGAGTGGTGGCCTGGGGGATGGAGGAGAGAGACTGGGTGGTGGAGCTGCGTGGTGGTGGTGGTGGGGTCTTGTCCTTCCTGGTCCGGGGGACTTCCGAATGGGGTCCTCAGTCTGCCTGCGCCTGGGGGAGGGTGTCCGGGGGCAAGGGGCACTCCCCTCTGTGTGGGTGGCCTTCCTCTTCCCCCGGTATGCTGGATCTGCAGGATCGGAGGGGAAGAGGCCGAGGTCACACAGGAAGACCTGCTGTGTAGGTGGGGTTGCAGGTGAGGCAAGGGAAGGGGTCTTGGAGGGAGAGGATTTGGAGGACTGCGGAGTGACTGTGGATGCCTGTGTGTGTGTCTGTTCCCCATCCCCTGTGTGTGTGGTATCTGTCCCCTGAGGATGCTTGTGTGCACGTCTTGCCTTTCTTTTGGGTGTGTCTGTGCTGCTCGTGTCTGTGTGCTTGGGTGATTGTGCAGGTGTGCATGTGCTTTGGACAGGTAGGGTGCCAGGAAGTGTGGATGGGGCAGAGGTAGGAGGTGGGAGGGACTGTTGGAGGAGGGACACTGCTGCCGTCAGGGAGGAGTCCATGGACTTATTGCTCCTCTGTAGGGCAGACATACCCGTCGAGATGCCCTCCATGAACGACACCAGCTGTGTCAACAGAGTGGTGTGTGCATGGAGGACACTCAGCATTGCTGTCTGCCCTACATGGAGCTGCCGAAGTAGGTACACAGACTCCTCACTCAGGGCAGCAGGGGACACAGGGTCAGGTGGTGCGGTGCCTGGCACGAAGGAGACACGCTCCCGAACACGGGAGCCTCCATGGACCTCTGGAATTGGAGCCAATGGGAGGGTGGTGCTGGTGGTGGCGGGGCCAGACAGACTAGCGGGGGTGTGGTGGCTGCTGACACCCGCCTCCACAAGGGAGTCATCCTCCGAGCTGCTGTGGTCCTCAGCTGAGGTGGATGGTGCTGAGGACTCCTCGGTGTGGCTCCCCTCGCCCTCCGTGCCACTGGGTCCCTCTGACCACTCGTCGGATGCTGACCCAGTCTGGCTCCGCTGCTCCTCCTGGTCCGTGGAGCTGTCCCCTCCTGTGGCCGTGGATGTATCTGCAAACAATTAGGGAAACAGACAAACATCAGTCACCTGCACTGACCGCACACACCACAGTAAGTACAGCACTTACAGAGCCAGCCCTGGCATCCTTAGTTGAACATTGCCAAAACTCCTCACACAGATTTGGAGAAGCCAATTGTCAGTCTGATGGTCAACCATGGGACTCACACCCCTCCTGCCCTTGCACCCATC
The DNA here is from genome assembly GCA_963921515.1 of Calotriton arnoldi. Taxonomy (NCBI): domain Eukaryota; kingdom Metazoa; phylum Chordata; class Amphibia; order Caudata; family Salamandridae; genus Calotriton; species Calotriton arnoldi. Next base: position 313,386 of record CAWUFW010015862.1, on the reverse strand, counting down.
TGTCTGGTGCCTGTCTGATGGTAAGACCCCAGTGTGGACACATGCACCACCTACACAGTTGTTGGACATTGCAGGGAACACGGTGAAGTATGTGAACATGCACACATCACATCTCTTGCCACTGAGTCAGTGCAGGTGTCCGGAGAAAGGGATGGCCAGAGTCTAAATAGAAATGATGCATACCAGCACCAGACACCATGATGCACCCATGTCCGGATAGTCCATGCCACAATGGGGTGCATGTTGCACATGTCACTCCCCTGCAGGATCACTCTTAGGAAGTTTAATGCCATGACACAGGCATGCGTGCAAAGTCATACATCACTGTCTCCAGTCACATGGCCATGGCAGCCTGCCAACAACAGTCTGCACTGTGTCACAATCCTAGGACATGGGGAATGCAAGTTATGTAACTGACAAGTGCACATGTCCATACCCCACACACCACATCATCTGAACTAGTATTTGTCCACGTCATGCCAATTGGACATATGGGGGACATGAAACACAACTCCCAGAACCTGAGCACCTCACAGTGTGCTGTGAATGAATAACAGCTACCTGAAAGTCACAGTCGCATACACCTGTGTGCACAGTCAAGTGATCAAACATCTATAAGTCACAGAAGTATCGTCTCTCATGGACTCTCATGGTCACATCTCAGATGGCATACTGAGCCCTAACCGACAAACATCCCAGTAGTCCTGACAACGAAGCCACAGCACAATGACACAGAGGCAGACACCTGAGGGAACATGTCACTGATCACAACATGTCAGATGATCCACGGGAGTGGGAGTACAGAGTCTATTGTATGCCCTGGAGTAGGCATGACTGTCCAGCTCCACCTGTAAGAGGGATGAGTCCTGGACAGTAGGCAGGTGTCTAAGCATGTGTGACACACTTGATATACATACTCCTGAGGCCCAAACATTGTTCCCACCCGCAGCATGGGGGGGTGCCAAATACCCCAGGGACATGTGGTGAATCAGATCAGCAAGTGGACCACATATCAAAGTTACACCCAGATTACATGTCAGGACTTGGGCATTGTGTGAGCAATTGACCCACCCATGAATCCCACAACATAGTCACCGGAACAAATGCTGTCCCCCACCTTGAGCAAAGCAAAATGCAATGACACAGTCCCCAAGTGACACAATTTCCTGACTGTAAGGGCCACACATATGCGTATCAGATGAGGAGTGGGCATGTCACAATAGAGGGACATGGGTCCTGGACCACAAGACTGATGTACTGTGGAAGTTTAACCAGGCCAGAGGAGGGCACATAGCATGTCAGACAAAGTGCACAGTGCTGTCATGGACTCACCCCCTCCTTGCTGCTGTCTGGCCTTCAGCTGCCCATCCAGGTCAGGGAAGACCACCGCCAGGATCCTGAGCATGTGGGGGTCAGGGTCCGGTGTCCGCCCCTCCTGCGAGGAGGCGACAGCTTCAGCTGGACCCTTGCGATCCTCCGGGTCCAGCCTCGAAGGTCCTGCCACCTCTTCTGGCAGTTGCGGATCCGGCGCTTGTAGTCCCCCACGGATCTTACTGCCCGGGCGATGGTCAGCCAGATTTCCTGCTTCTGGTGGGCATCAACCTGTGAGGATGACAAAGTGAAAATGCCATTACTACACATGCAACATATACGTGCATCACACAGTTGGATATACATGTCTCAATCACTGGGGCACATGATGTACACAGGCAGTGCAACGATGGCTATGAACAGTTTGCCAGCAGTTACTACATGGTATCATTGCATGGGAAGTAAACCTTGTTGGAATGCACTGTTACTGCACTGTACCTGTTCAGTGCATGTAACTACACACTTTGGGGGTCAGAACTACTCAGTGAGCATGCTAGCCAGTGGTGTGCACACTGTAAGTCCTGCTAGTCAGACAACATGCAAAATTAGTAAGGCAGTGGACAGCACACTCACCTGCTCCCCTGGTGTCCCATACAGCTTGCTGTACTGTGGAAGGAGGCTGTCCAGCAGGGCCTGGTTCTCCTCAAGGCTGAAGGCTGGGGCTCTCTCCACAGTACGTGCCATTGCAGTAGCCAGAGGATGCAGAGACAGCAGCAGTGTTGGTGGCAGATGTCGTCCTGGAGCATGTAGTGCAGGCAAGTGAGCTCTCAGGGGAACAGCCAGCATTATATGTGTGCTGCAGAGGCAGATATTGTCCCATGTGTCCAAAGTGATAGGTCCAAGTCGTTTGCATCTTCTGAATCTGACCAATCCATGGAATAGCAGCACTAATACACGCCCACAGCATCCTTCAAAAATCCAAGTTCATGACACCCATGATTTTGCAACATTGTTGTGGCTGGCCAACTGAATTCACTGCATCAGACTCGTTGAAGCTACGAATACGCGTCCGTTGCCATGCCAGGCCCCAGCCAACGCGTGCGCACCGTTCGATCCATTGCTGTACAACGCGTATTTCGGGATACAACGCGTACCCGCTCCCAACAGATGCAATGGGCCGTGCGGGCACACCGATCGGTCCATTGCTGTACAACGCGTATTTCGGGATACAACGCGTACCCGCTCACAACAGATGCAATGGTCCGGCCGGGCACACCGATCGGTCCATTGCTGTACAACGCGTACCCGCTCCCAACAGATGCAATGGGCCGTGCCGGGCACACCGATCGGTCCATTGCTGTACAATGCGTACCCGCTCCCAACAGATGCAATGGGCCGGCCGGGCACACCGATCGGTCCATTGCTGTACAACGCGTACCCGCTCCCAACAGATGCAATGGTCCGGCCCGGGCACACCGATCGGTCCATTGCTGTACAACGCGTTTCGGGATACACGTACCCGCTCACAACAGATGCAATGGTCCGGCCGGGCACACCGATCGGTCCATTGCTGTACAACGCGTACCCGCTCCCAACAGATGCAATGGGCCGTGCGGGCACACTGATTGGTCCATTGCTGTACAACGCGTACCCGCTCCCAACAGATACAATGGTCCGGCCGGGCACACCGATCGGTCCATTGCTGTACAACGCGTACCCGCTCCCAACAGATGCAATGGGCCGGCCGGGCACACCGATCGGTCCATTGCTGTACAACGCGTATTTCGGGATACAATGCGTACCCGCTCACAACAGATGCAATGGTCCGGCTGGGCACACCGATCGGTCCATTGCTGTACAACTGTACGCTACCCGCTCACAACAGATGCAATGGGCCGGCCGGGCACACCGATCGGTCCATTGCTGTACAACTGCTGCTACCCGCTCACAACAGATGCAATGGGCCGGCCGGGCACACCGATCGGTCCATTGCTGTACAACGCGTATTTCGGGATACAACGCGTACCCGCTCACAACAGATGCAATGGGCCGGCCGGGCACACCGAATCGGTCCATTGCTGTACAACGCGTACCTGTACAGGTCAGTCGCATATGTCACCATGCTTGTCACTGGTGAACGTATGCCAGCCACATATACCTGCCAGAGACCCAGGGGCACACCTACAACACCACACCCAGTCCACACTGTTTCCTAAGGCATGTAAGGCTGCATTACCTTTTCTGTGTATGGGGGTTAACATGTGGTTTCTGTGGTGGCACTTGTGGGCAGCCACACCCAGGCTGTGCATGTGTTCATGGGGACAGGGTCCTTTGTGTGTTGTGCACATGACCACTGTGATGTGCAACAGTTCATTTCGGAGCATGTGGCATGGTCACATTTCCAGGTTGTGTATGTGTGTGACATGTCACATACCCCCAGGGTCCCATGGGGGAAGGCATGTACGTCACTGGGTGAGCCATTGCCACAATAGTGATGTCCCTCCACAGTCTGTGTGCATGTTGTGTTTCCGATGTCTCTGATTCCATGTGCACGATGGGAGACAGTCTCCACATCAACGTTGTTTGTGCATGGACTTTGATGTTGTGCGTCACTGGCGTCCATGTCTGTCCTGCGGAGGCGACAGGGGCCACTACCTGTGGGAGTCATGTTTGTTTTTCTGACGTGTACATGATACGCCATGTCATGCCAGTGGCCATGTGGCAAGACAGGGTCACTGGGAATCTACCTGTCAATGAGCTGTGATGCCTGTGGCGCATCTGTCCAGACATGTCACTGTGGTGTGTGTGTGGAACGTGACAGCAGTAAATGGGTACTGTGACACAGCCTAATGGTTTCCCATAGCACAACCTGGAACCTGTTGTCCACACATGTTGTACTGAGAAGTTAGATGATGGCCATGTAGGTGCGAGTTATGTCCGAACAGAACGGCACACACATCAAGTACTTGTGTCTCGTAATGATGTATCATGTGAAATTGAGTATGGTGAATGGCACATATGTGGGGTGACTGACAATCTTTCTTTCTTCAACCTATGCACTGCAGGGCTCCAGCTGTCCATAGACCATTCCCTGACCTGGCAACGATGGTGGAACGTGACAGCATCCGACGGTACCGCTTCACCAGGCAGCTGATTGAGGATTTGGCAGTGCGCTTGGCACCACATTTGCAACCTGGCCGGCCGTACCCTACGGCGCTGACCCCCAAGGTGAAGGTAATGGCAGCCCTACACTTCTTTGCCACCGGTACCTTTCAACACACTGTGGCGACTGCCGGTGGGATGTCACAGACTATGTTCAGCCGTGTGCTACGCGATGTTTTGGAGGCAATGTTGAGATGCCTGAACCAGTACATCTATTTCCCTACACGTCAACAACTCACTGACGTCAAGAGTGACTTCTATGCCCTGGGGAGGATGCCACATGTCATTGGCTCCATTGATGGGACACATGTGGCTTTGGTACCACCACAGGCACATGAGCAGGCATACCGGAACCGGAAACATTACCATTCGATCAATGCTCTGGTGGTATGTCTTGCAGATATGAGCATCACACATGTGTGTGCCCGTTTCCCTGGTTCAGCACACGATGCCTACGTGATGAGGAGTAGTCGCATCCCGAGGATGATGGCACAGATGCAGAACCAGCGTGCCTGGCTTGTCGGTGTGTACTGACTTTGTACCATTGTGTGTGTTCTGCTCTGTAGTATACCGCCCACTTTTCCAAATCAGCTAATGTGCACTTGTCTGTCCGTAGGTGACTCCGGATACCCCAACATGCCGTGGTTGCTGACACCCCTCAGGAACCCTGTGACACCAGCCCAGATGCGCTACAATGAGGCACATGGTCGGACCAGGAGAGTGATTGAGCGGACATTTGGTCTCCTGAAGAGCCGCTTCCGCTGCCTGGACAAGACAGGAGGGGCCCTCCCATATGCCCCAGCAAAGGTGTGCAAGATTGTCATCGTCTGCTGCATGCTACACAACCTGGCAGTGCGGAAGGAGTTGCCTCTCATCCTGGATGACGATGACCAACGTCCGCCACCTGTGGAGGATCCTGGCCTGGACCACGATGCCAGTGATGATGATGATGATGATGGTGATGTCCGCACACAGCTCATCACCAACTTCTTCAGCTGAATGTGAGTATCCAGGGAGATGTAATGTGAATGATGTGAGTTTGCATGATATGTGTGGGTGGTGCTCTGGTGCTGTTTGAGTGTGGCCATGTGCTACTTGACTGGATGCGTGCAGCAATGTGTCCTTACAGGTAGTCTGTACTCCCCAACAGTTTTGACATGCTAACTTGGTTTTGTGTAGTTGTCTTGTGACATGTATTGGGCATGAGTATTGCAGTTCTGTCCTGTTCTTCAGTGGTTTTAACTGTGTGTCATGTCTGTCCTTCACAGGGTGCTTACTGAGTACTTTGGTCAACTTGGATCCCCCGACACCATGATTCAGCTTTCAGGGTGGCAGCAGTAGTTTCCCTACAGGTGATGTGCCACACACCCCTGGACTTCATATCTTCTGCACTTGTTGACTGTGTGGCCACTGCCACGTGGGTAAACCTTGCATTTGTAGTGGAAACAACATGTTGCAAATGTGTAATAAACCTGTGCTTCACTTTGGGATGTGCGTTGTCTGTGGTCACACATCTGACTGACATTTGCTTACTGCACCTGTGGGCTAGTTGACACAGACTCTGAATAGGTGTGGTGTCTGTGCATTCCACAGTATTTCCTGGCAACATCACTGTAGGCGATGAGTCCGATGGCCCTGGTGTCTCTGTGTTGTGTAGCCCTAGTGGTGTGTCTCCCTCATATGTGTCACGTCACCATGACTCACATGACGGTGTTGTACTTGCTGTAGCAGTTAGCATACACAGTGTAATTTAGCAGATCATCATCACCATAACAGTATCCACATTTGAATAACAACAGAGGCAAGTATGGTGTACTAGTGATTTTATTTACAGAAATGTGTGTGTGTATAGTGCACAGGATGGTGGGTGCTGTACATTGGGATTGTGATCCAAAGTTCCCAGATGAGTTGGAAGTCTTGGTAGCAGAAATGTCCTGAGTGAAGTCCACAGTCATATGATACATTAGTCCAACTTGAACTCCCCATGTCATGTGGGAGAGTTGTGTTGCATTCGACAGGGTGAAAAGTTTGCACACAAAGGAGAATTTCCGGAACAGGTGTTGGCTTCCTGGGGGATGTACGTGGCCATCAACCTCTCAGTTTTCCTTCCTCGGACGACCCCTCTTCTTTGGGGGGACCCTCACGTGCAGGCTGCTGCGGTGCAGGGAGTCTCCGCCAGAGTCCTCCTCCCTCCCTGTGGCGGTGTCAGTTGTTGCAGCACCAGATGTTGTGGGCACACAGGGAGGTGTGGCCATGTTGGTGCTAATCTGGCGGAGGCATGTCAATATGTCCCTATGCACCGCTGTGAGTTCTTGCAATGTGTCCCACTTGGACTCCATGCGAGACATGTGTGTCTCCACACGGGACATGTGGGAGTCCAAGCGGGCATGATGGGCAGCCTGCTGCTGTTGTATGTCCTTGAGGATCCCCACTACCTGTCTGACCTCTCCGGTGCTATTCTGGTACGCATCAGCGATGCGTGCCAGTTGTGGGTCATCATGCAGTCCAGACCCCTCTGCAAGCAGCGACCTATGTCTACCACCCCTCCCACCACCCCTGGCGACACGTGCAGGACCTGCGGTGGCACGCACAGGTGACCCGAGGCCCCCTTGGGGGTTGTTAGTGGTGTTGTTGTCCGTTGCTCCACGGTGGGCCTGGGGCCCTGTGCTGTTGTCATCGGTGGTCCTTGGTCTGTCCGTGTCGGCGGGGGTGGTCTGTGTGTTGGCAGTTGTTGGAGGGGTGGGTGCAGGGGGTGCAGATGTTGGTCCTGCTGGTGCTGCATGATGACTCACACCGGAGGTGCCAGGTAGGTCTTCGCCATCCGAGGAGGGCAGAGGCTGTTCCACACCAGTGAGCTCAGTGTCCCCCGGAGCCTGGGACAGGGACTCCTCCTCGCCTGCTGCTGTGTCCCCATCATCATCACCTGTATTTGGAAGAGACACACATTGTATGTTATGTTTCTACAGGCATCAATGGTTCACACACCTGACAGTTGTGACTGTACCTCTGGATGCGGGCATGTACATTGCATTGTCCTAAGTTGTCACAGTAAGAGGTTGATATTGGTGTAGCACATTGTCCTGCATACCTGGGGCATTTCAATGTGAATGTTGAGGTGTGTGCATGGCCAGCATTGGTTGTATTTGGTGGACATCCGGCCATCCTTCTCCACCTAGCCCAGTTATCCCACCATGAAGCATGCCACCCTTGCAGTGGGTTCAGGTTGACTCTCAGGATGTCATTCAGTGGTGTCTTGCTGTTCGTTGTTGCACAGTTCCCAGCAGGGCCTTGTGCACCCCACAGCAGTACCCAGTGTCAGCCATCTTGTCAGTCCTTATCCACTCCCTGTGATGTGAGCATGGTTCAGAGTGGTGTTGATGGGCCAATTGTGAGGGTGAGCAATATCTGTGACTACAACTCCCATCATGCTATTGCCTACACCCCCTTCCCAGCATGCCCGTACTTCCTTCCTTTTGACTCTGCTTCCCTGTGGGGTAGTGTGCCTGTGCTGACAGGAAGGCTGACAGTGTTGTCCTTGCGTTTGTTTGGCTACAAGTCCCAAGAGTGTCCCTGTGCTTCACACAGCATTACCCAGGGTGGTGGTTCTTTGTGGGATCTTCATTTGGTATGTGAGGCATTGCATTCTCCCAGGTGGGTTATGTGGAGTTTGTGTTGAGGGGGTGTGTGAGGAGAGCTGCTTGTAACTATGGTCAGTGCTGTCAGTCCTCCTTCCCACCCAGCCAGATATCCCACCATGCAACGTGCTTGCATTGCAGGGAGTGCAAGTTGGCTTTCAGGATGTCAGGCAGTGGTGTTCTGCTGTTTGTTGGTGCACAGTTCCCAGCAGGGCCTTGTGCTCCCCACAGCAGTACCCAGTGTCAGCCATCTTGTCAGTCCTTATCCACTCCCTGTGATGTGAGCATGGTTCAGAGTGGTGTTGATGGGCCAATTGTGAGGGTGAGCAATATCTGTGACTACAACTCCCATCATGCTATTGCCTACACCCCCCTTCCCAGCATGCCCATACTTCCTTCCTTTTGAGTGGACTTCACTGTGTGTGAGTGTGACAGCAATGGCAAGATGGCTGACAGTGTGGTCCTGTTGTTTGTTGGTGCCCAGTTCCAAGCAGGGCCTTGTGCTCCCCACAGCAGTACCCAGTGTCAGCCATCTTGTCAGTCCTTTTCCACTCCCTGTGTTGTGAGCATGGTTCAGAGTGGTGTTGATGGTCCAAATGTGAGGCTGCCCATTATCTGTTACTACGAGTCCCATCATGCTCTTGGCTACACTGACTTCACCAGCATACACAGGATTCCTTCCTTTCTGTGAGCTTCCCTGTGAGGTGGTGTTCTAGTGGTGGCTAAATATCTGACAGTGTTTGTTGGTTAGATTTGTGCCACTGCCTAGCTCTATTTGGTATTGGGTTTGTACATGTCATGACACAGTTACATATCACTATGACATGGCATGTATTGTGTTTATCTGACTAACATACACTTCTTGGGATGATTATCTTTTGGTTGCTGTTGATTTGCTAGGGGTGCATGGTTTGACTATCCCCTTGACAGTGATGTGTGTGTATTGGCACACAATATTGTGTATATTAGTTGTGTACTCACCAGGCTCTGGGATGTTTGTTAGTCCATATACGCTCACTGGTGGTAGGATGGCCCGCACCTTCTCCTCCCAGGGCCTGAGGTATACTGGTTTGGCAGGAGGGCCACTGCCGGTGTGCTGGCTCAGGAGGTAATCCTTCTTCAGTAGGTCCCTGACCCTCCTGCGCACATCATACCACCTGTTCTGGATGTCTTCCTTTGTGCGCAAACATGGTGATTGTGCGTTCACCCTGTCGACGATCCTCGCCCACATCTTGGTTTTCTGCGCCATGGGGGTCTGTTGGACCAATGTGCCAAACAACTGTGGCTCTACCCTCAGGATCTCGTCTACCATGACTTCCAATTCACTATCTAGGAACTTTGGATTCTTCTTTAGGGGCATGGTGATGGGTGGTGGTGGTGATTGATGTGTGTGTGTGTGTGCAAGTGAGGGTGTGTGAGTGTAGGTTTTGCTGGGTGTGTGTGAGGGTGCTATTTGTTGAGGTGCTAATGGTGTGTGGCTTTTGTGTTGGATGAGCTGTGTGTGTGTCTGTGTTTGCTGTCTGATGGTGTTCTGTGCTGGCAGGTCAGTGGAATTTGCAAAGGATCATGGTAGGGATTTGTGGCCTTTATGTAGGTGGAGTTGGGGGTGTGTCCTTGTTCCATTTTTTTCACCCCCTGTATTTATTGGCTTTGTCATTGCTTGTTTGGCCCTCTTTTTTTGTATTTTTTCATTTGTGATTATTGTGCATGTAGGAGTCGTTCTTCTGACCGAGTAGGACGTTGCAGTTGTCTCGTGTGCACCTCTCCGAGTCGTCCCCGCTGTGTTTCAGCTCAGTTTCATATGCGGCATACGCGTCGGTCGCGGAGTATTGTGTTTGTTCGGCTGGGTTTTGTATGCGTGTCGGTCGTACGGCTTGGGCTCCGTGCGAATCGGTCTGATTTTGCACCCATTGCATCGTACTGCGCGGGTCGGAGTTCGCGGGTACGTTTAGTTCGGGTTGATTCCTGGTGCGTGTCGGTCGGTTCGATTCGCGTTGTTTCCCGGCCGGAAAGCTTGTTTCCGTCCGGGTCGGTCGTTCGCCTTGAGTTCCGTACGAGTCGGTCGTGATTCACATGCATTTCATCGTACTTCCCAGGTCGGGCAACGTCGGTACGTGTCGGTCGGACTATATTCCCGTACCGAGTCGGTTGGGTGGTTTTCCGGCCCGAATCGGATTCGGCCCCTAAGTCTCTTGTTTAGGAGTAAGACATACCCAGTGTATCTACCTCGAATGCTCCTCTGTTGGCCTGCAGCACTGGTTGTGCCATCCACGAAGGCCGCTCATCAATCCTGCCACAGGTTTTCTCTGGTGGGGCCTATGTGCACAGGTTACTGTTAATCGGTTTGGCATTTTTAAAGCTATGTGCTAAGGTTCTGTATGCTTCTTGCTATGTCGGAGTTTTACCTGGGGACAGGGTGTGGTGTTGGGAGGAGGTAGGGCATGTGCGAGGGTGTGTTACATGCAAGGGTAGTGAATGGCATTGGATGGTGCGTTCAGTACGACAGGGCCTAGCATTGGATTAGAATTAAGCCTGGGCGTAGTTCGCGAAGTAGCGCTACGCGAAGCTACGCAAAGTGCAGTTCGCACTACGCGAATCTGCGTAGTGCACTGTTCGCAATGATTGCACAGTGCCGGATGCTTGTCCGCACTGTGCAATCATTGAAAATGGCATCTTGCACAGTGCGAGCTGTCTTTTACTGCCGCTCGAGTAGATTTTTACTCGAGCGGCAGCTTTCTCAACGCGGACTGGTAGTTTCTCATCGCGAGCGGTCGCGAGCATACGCGACCACTCGCAATGAGAAACCTGACCTCCCGCGTTGAGAATCTCGCCAGGAGGTTTATTTTCCACGCTCGCGATCGGCAACTTGATGTTGCTGATCGCGAACGAGGAAAAAGTCTCGCCGGGATGTCATTTTGCTTGCTCGCGGTCGCCAACTTGACGTTGAGGACCGCGAGCAAGCAAAAATGACCGCTGCACTACGCTACGCGTGTTTGCACTGTGCTACGTGCAATTCGCGTTGTGCGAAGTAGCGCAAACTTCGCAAACTACGCGAGCGTAGCGTAGTGCTTTGCCCAGGGTTAATTAGAATGGGGAAGGTAGGGAAAGGCTATTGAGCAGCATTTCCTATGTGCAGATAGTAGCTGTATAGTCTTTGATATCGATGAGTTTGTAGCGGTAAATTCCTCTCCAGCAGTTTGAGTGGATTCAACATTACTAAGCTGGAACTGTCACTTTGGGAAAGTGGGCTTTTTGATGCTCCTGGATCTGTGTGCCTATCGACCTGTCTCCACTTCACATCTGGGTGTTGGGAGGCCAGCTACATCTGTGCATTCCTGATAGAAGGCCATAAACTAGGGGCGCAAGGGAAACTGCAGACCTCTCACTCTGAGGGGCCTTTCTAGGACAGTTACATGGGGGTGGAATTAAGACCTGCATTCCAAGGGGTAGAGTCTTGGCCCCTCTAAAGAGAGTGGTCAAACCTCCTGGGGCAGGATGGCAACCAGGACAAAATTAGAGGGGGGCTATGCATTTCAAAGATGGCCTTTTGAAGTGATCGCATCTTCAAAGGCCATTGTGGGTATATCTACTGGGGCTCTGGCCTCAGAAGTTAGAACCGCTTTTGGATTTGGAACCATACTACTCTGGTTCGATGCTGGGACATCGACATGATGAATCATTAGGGCAGGAGAGGCTGCATCTGGACTATTCTCAGACTTGTGGTGGCTTGGAGCTTGTCGCACTCCAGAAAGGGCACTATCACTTGGTGGATTGTGCCTGGACATTGCTGGAATGCAGCTACGTGCCTACTCCAACACCCCAGGTCCCTAAGTACTCTCCAAGGGCTAAATTGGCTGGCCTCCTGTCCACAAGATCCATGAGGCATCAAAGGATCTCCCCATTTCCGCAAGATCGTAAAGACTGTACAGGGTGTGGCAGAAATGGGTAGAAGTGATCATCAGTTGGGACAAGGGCCATCCTGATGTACACGGTCATCACACTGTGCAGAGGAGTGTGCTTGTAAAGATCAGCAGTCCACATGAGGTGCCGGGGTGTGATGAGTTCGAGGAGAGCGGGGGAAGCTTGCAGAGTCCAAGGGACCCATGCTTGCAACCAAGGAACCCATGATAGCTTGCACTCCTGAGCATGTGGTGTCCAAGAGGTGTTGGGGGATCTGAGCTAGGAGCTGAGACTGGCTCCCTCTCCCTGGACCCATGCCACAAGGTACTTTGTTGTGGAAAAAATTGTGACTAGACCGAAGGGTTTCATTATGCCTTGTGGGCACCATTGGCTGGCTGTTAGGAGCTATGGCAGCTTGCACCTCCACTTGAGGGAAGCATTATTTCAGACTTGGAAGACCGCCAGCTTCCGGTGTCACAACCTTTTGTCTACGGGGATAGCAATCCCACACTCATGCAGGTGCCACCAGGCGCCAGGAGGTCTGATCCGAATGGACAAAATGTAGGGCATGTATGTTCATGCTGTTCTGCTGCTAATAGGAAGGTTCGACAAATGCATATAACTGTAAAGTCATATACAATATGTAGTTTGTTTTGATTTCAATGTGTGTGTAATACAAATACCAGTGTTTTATACATACAGTGTGAAGTATTTTTTGGGAATTTGCAGTGTGTTGTGAGGGTGGGGTTGTGCCAATACTTTACACTTGGGCCCTGGGGATAAGCCTGACTGCTCTGTGACAAGCAACTCAAGGGTGAACACAGGTTATCGGACACGTGTATTATACACATCCTATCGGAGACGGTGGATTCTGACTGGCTCTGATGCATCGCAGCCAGCCAGAAACCAGTGGGTCTAACAGTATGGGAATGCTCTGCGTTACAGTTGGATTGGTACGAGATCACTAGTGTAGTTGCTGAGCTGGTGAACCATCCCCAATCGCTAACACTAAAACCCGGGGGAACAAATACCTACATGGATTCATTGAACTCACTTTTCTCCTGTTTAAGAGACAGATAGCTATGTTGTGGATCGCACCCCACCCACCAGATCTCTAGCGCTGTCTGACCACATTGTTGATGTGGATGCATGCTGAAGCGAACACACACAAGATGCTCTGAACACACGGTGGAGGGGATCAACCACTGATGGGGAATGCTGGGACTCCAACCACCTTAATGTTGAGGCAACAAATGACATGCACCCACCGTGAAATGTGCCCCATTGTCAAAGTGGAGCGACCTCAAGCACACACACAACAGTGATTTACACTACCATGGGAGTGGGACCACATGTGAAATCATGGTGTTTTCCTTTCCCTACATTTAACTCCCCCACACTCAGGAGATGCCATCCCTGCTTCCCCTAATCCACAACTAAATGCCTGTGACTAGCCCACTCACATAACCCGACTCACTCATACCAGCAGCGGACTCCACAGCCACACTTGTTTCTGGAATTTAATTTACGTTTGCTTTATTTACTCTTCGGATGTACAAGGCAGTAGAGGCACTGATATGTTGTCACGATGTCACTTGCTATACCATGTATGGTTATTGTGCATTGTTTTTATGCCTAAATGTCACAATGTTGTCATGTCATGCTAGGAAAACGTAATACAACGCATTTTTTTTTAAAGTGCAGAAGGGGTGCTTAACCCGGTTGAGTGGGATCCATAGCGAATGGCTTCAAACACCACAGTTGGGGCTAAAAAAACCCTGCATGCACCGTGACCCTCCGAAAGAGGATCTGAGAGAGAGAAACATAAAGACAAACATTCGAACGTTGGTGGGAAGACCACCAGCCATTACAAGCCCTGAGCCACCTCATTGTATTGAACGGGTCTCTACATTACAATGTTCTAATGATATTTATTACAGGAATGTTTCACATATTTCCATCTTTCCCCCTGGAAGAAGCAGGGGCCTTTTTCTCTGTCCATCAACGGGAATGGAATTATAAATTTCACTCAATGATCTGTTCTGACTTAAGACGAAAGCTAGTAAATGATTACTTGCAATGCATTTCATAGAACATTGAGAAGGACGCTGTCAGCAGTAGTTACCCACACACGATCCTTTGAGAGGGTTTCTTTCTTCGGCTAGCTATTTTCTAGTTTAGAAAAGACAGATATATTGTTTTGTCACACCGTTTAACTGACAGTAAAGCATCCTATCTGTAAACGGGTTGTGTGCACGTAAAATAAAATTACAGAGAGTGTATTTGACATTTGTCGTTAAGTTTAGTGTTTGCACCACCGCTTTGTTCTGCTCAGTGCCTGCGTGCTGTTCTGCACTCCTGTCACTGAAAGTTTCATTTTGAAAGGTTTATATAGTGCTGCTGAGCTATCTATTGTCAGTTGCCAGCATTAGCTCTCCTTAAAGCCGAGAAGACATGCTGGTAGTCTTCCTGGAACTACTTTTGTTGCATAAGCTGCAAAAAATATGGGGGCATATTAGCAAGACTGGCGATAAAATTATCGCCGTTTTAGCGGCAGGAAACTGCCGCTAAAACGGCGATAATTGGCATGCTAATAAGCGTTATAGAATTCCAATAGAAGCCCAGGTTAGATGTCCTGCACATCTAACCTGGGCATCTATTGGAATTCTATAACGCATATTAGCAAGCCAATTATCGCCATTTTTGCGGCAGTTTCCTGCCGCTAAAACGGCGATAATTTTATCGCCAGTCTTGCTAATATGCCCAATGTTTTTTTTTGTACTGTCCTTACTTGTGATAAACGGGCATCTATAGGGTCTTTCCACTCCATAAGGATTTTGGGGCCTATTAGCAATAACCGGCGATAATTATCGCTAAGCGCAGTTAGCGCTAGGATAATTATCGCCGGCTATCGCAGGTTTCTATCGCGGAGATAGCGTGCTAGCAGCAACGCTTATCTCCAAGCGATAGAAACCCTGAGAACAGTGTGAATATCGCTTGAAAACAAGCGATATTCACACTGTGACCAGTGTTAGCTTGGCGATAGGGCGAGGGAGATTTAGCCATGTAATCCACCTCCCATTGGATTACATGGCTAAATCAGAGTGAGACCAGGCGTTAACAAACCAGCGCTAAACGTGTTTAGCGCTGGTTCGTTAATCACCTCCCTGCCTCAGCTAATAGGCGATAGCGACCTTAGCGACTGTTTCCAGTCGCTTTTTGGTTGGGAACGCCTACTTTGCATGCCATTAGCGATAAATATCGCTGGCATGCAAAGCGGCACCCAACCCGGTCGCTATCGCCTAAAGCTGTACGCTAACAGCAGTTAGCGACAGCTTGCTAATAGGGCGTTTGAATTATCGCCGCTTTAGCGGGAAAAGTCCCGCTAAAGCGGCGATCGAGCCCTTGATAATATGCCCCTTTGTTCTCTCTCTGGCTTAATGGTGGCTAACTTGAGTCCTGTCTGTTTTCAACTTGAATAGATTGAAGGTAACTCTGGTCACTTCAGCACCATTTACGGTAGATTGTTGGCCCAGTAAGGATGAGGGGCACGTGCAACAAGAGTTGTTGCCATTCCTTAACTTTCCCTTAGGTGTTTGCTGCACTGGAGAGTACCAATCAACATGCTTCCATGAAGTGATTCAGATTTTTTCCTAAGTGTATAATAGCTTGTACATATGTTTATTACAATTTGGAGATCAAAAAAAGCCTCAAGAAAATTCTCGCAACTCCAAATTCTAAAGCAGAAAATGTTGAATATTGCCTACAGTGTCAGATGCATAGCATAATTTTTGGTTAACATGCAAAATCTACCGATTTTAGCATTTAACACCGTATTAGGACTGAACTGCCCACTAGACACCTGAAAATTTAGCGACAGGACAATTTGATATGACTGCTGGGTGTACTCCCACAGGAGTATCATTTTTTATTTTATTAAGTGATTAGCAATAAAAGTGGGTACGGGAACTTTGCTGCGAACTGTTGGAGAGAAATAATTACATCAAGGTATAACAATGCTGGCCATAGTAAAGAGACGACTTGTGTAGTGACGACAGGAGTCAGCATAAGGGTTACAAGGGTTTATTACTTCTCAGTTACACAACTTCCCTCAGAACTCCTCCGCCCGCCTTTTCCCCCAACTTTTGGTTACGCTAGATTGCACACCTGATGTTCCCTACTAAATATATCGTAAGCGATCAATCTTTTATTTACCTAAAGTGGTTGAGGGGAGGAAACAACTCAGATAAATATCAACAAAGTTGTCATGCCTGGAAAGACCACCAACTCCAAAGTGCAGTTTGAATATTTATTATAAGGCCAAAAACAATTGGATGTAAATACATCTCAATAGCAAAGAATAGAGGTACAGAAAAATTAATACAGAGCCAAGTTTACAAATGTAAGTAATTCGGCCCAAAAGACAAATGATTATAAATTCCAAAATCACAACGCAACACAGAATAGATGCGATATTCAGCTCTCGACTCATTGAAAGAAATCAAGATCTTTCCCTACACTGCTCTAGATGAGGGCCCTTCCTGTCTCTCTTCTATCATTCCCCAACAGTGTCAGCACGTGTCGACTTCCTAAGAAGTACTCACGTCAAATGGGTCGTTTTAGCTTATGGCTATGGAGCTCGCTCTAAGTTGCTCCTTCTCCTCCGAAAGCTAGCAGAAGTCTGGACTCGCTGTCCCTGCGCATCATACAAAAGATGAGATTCAACCCACAATACGTCATTCTTCTTAAAACTTTCCATTACACCTCTTTGCAGTAGCTTTTTCTTTTCATGGCACAAATTTAATTAATGATATCTTCTTTCCAGTGGCCTTGGCTTTCAGACAGACCAGATACGCAAGGCATCCTCCCTTCTTGCTTCCCAGCCATCTTCAAAGACATTCCGGGTCTCTCCTTAACTCTGAAAATAACGATGTGTTTCTTTCACCTGCAGTAGGATAAGAACATTCTAACCTTGAACACAACAACATTTAATTATTTATTTCTCGAGAGCAAGAAGAGTCAAAACCTAAGACATTGAGCCTATAATTCAGGCAACTTAAACTAACCACAATTACGGTGTATAGAAATAATCTCGTCCTGCACATTATGCATGAAGGAATCGTAATACATACAAAGTTCTACTTAAATGCGTTCACTAGTTTTCAACATCAAATAATTCAAATAAATGTTTCTTAATAGTCGTAAAACACTGCAAACAATACGAATACATGAGAGTGCGTTTAAACCATGAGTATAGTGCACTCATACAAAATAGAGTGCTATCAGCGCTCTATGAATTCCCCCTCTTATGACTAGTGTCATAACACCAACTGTCCATTCTCCTGTAGTTTCTCCTTGTAGAAGAGACCGACCTAAACAGAAGCTGTAGCTTGCCGTCCCTGTCTGAATCGTTCTAACCCCTTAAGGTGCTGGTAATGACTGGCCTGCAGTCGTTCAAGTTGGCGCTCTCGCTTTCTCGAAACAGTCTCCTGATGTCGTGCCCTTTGCCATTTGTAAGCCTTGATGGCTCCTAGTAGGACAATTATACAAATGACAGCTATTATAATAGGCTTCAAGATATATCCCATTATTCCTTGTCCCAAACTTCCAAACCAACTGCCTATCTTGCCAAATCCTTTCGCCACTTGCCCCCAGAGTCCTTCAGCAGCCATCTCAAGTAACTCTTGGTGTATATCTGAAATATTATTGATATATTTCCTTATATCCCGACAGTTGTCAGGAATATAAGTGCAGCACTGTTGAACTTTCAGCAATTTGCAGACTCCTCCGGCTTTCGCTAGCAGCACATCTAGGGCAAGACGGTTCTGCAAAACCATAGCCCTTATCGAAACCATCTCCCCATCTACAAGTAATAAAATCTGAGCGGTATTTATTGAGAGCTTATCCACTAGTGCTGCCAGCTTTCTGATTTTCAAATCATTCAGAATCACACCCATACTCGGTATCATAGCTCCAAATATGTCTCCAATCACTTCTCCTGCACTCACACCACGTTTTCCTCTTTGAGGTCTTTTTCTTTCTAAGGGCCATAAATCATTCACATGAAAAATCTTGGGAAATACCACAGCCAAATAACACGTGCCATACCAATTTTTGGGCAACTTCACATACGCATTCTTTCCGCACACAAAATACACATTGGGCACTATTGTTATTTTGTCCAATAATGCTTTTCTTTTTTTTTTTTCTTTATCTAAAAAAAAAAATTTTTGCAGCACCATAATTACAGTTACACCTTAATACATGAGGAATTATCAATCTTTCTTCAAACAAAATAAAGGGAAAAATAAAAACACAGAGGAGAAAAAAAAAAAAGAGCAAAGGAAAGAAACAAGAAGAGAGAAAATGTAATTTTGGATTAGTTCTCAGCCATTTTTCCTTCCATCTGTAAATTGGTGCCCAAGTACGGCCACCAAGCTTTCTTCCATTTCTACCCTTTCTTTCATATATTCCTTTTTCTAAATTAAAGATGGAGAGTAACCTAGCAAGCCATTGCTGAAACGATGGGGCCATCTTATCAAGCCAAGCAGAGGCAATACAGATTCTCATCACTGACATAGCCAAAAAAATAAAATAATGAGAGTGATCTTGCATGTTCTCACCATTGAACCCCAAAAGAATTATTTCGGGTGTTAATACTACTTTTAATTTCAGACTTTGATCCATAAATTTCTCAATTGCATTTACTAATATCTTGAGCTGCGGACATGTTGAAAACATATGTATTATATCCGCATCAGTACTGTTACAGCGAGGGCATCTAGTCCCTTCCTGTCCCCCCCACTGTGCAATCCTCGCCGGCGTATAGTATAATGAATATATAGTTTTAAAATGTTGGGCTTGCAGCCCTGCTGAACTCAAAATAGTCTGTCCCAAAGCTAACGATTCAGAAAATATCTCTTGATTTATATTGAGCTTTTCCGACCATTTCTCCCCATGTTTCTCTATGTCATCCTGCTTTAGCCCAGATAATTCTGAGTAAATTCCCCTAATACTACATTTCTCTGTGTCTCTCCCCACCTCAATTGTTTTGACTTCATTAAAGCCAGTTGAGCCCCCTTTTTTGCTTTCCAAACAACTCCGTACCTGAAGATATTTAAAAAAAAACCTAGTCTCTAGTTCAAATTTAGCCTGGATATCCCCAAATGTTCGCGCTCCCTCAGACCCTATAAGATCACCCACTTTCTGTACCCCATGCCTCTCCCACTCTAACATTGCACCATCCGAGAAAATTCCAGGAAGCATGGGGTTTCTATACAATGGGGTATAAAAATTAACTCTACCTAATCCAGTTTTTCTTTTAAATGCAGCCCAGATCTTGAATACGGCCATCAATGTTTTAAATCTCGTCTTTTTATAGTAGCTGGGTTCAGTATACTTCAGTAGACAGTTCTGCACTTCTTCCCCTAAAAGTAGCTTATAAACATCTGGGGATCCTTCTTTTATCCATGGGTCTTCAACAGTCCCTCCTAATAAGCCCCGCATATATTGAAGGGCAGCAGCCCAATAATACATTCTGAAGTCCGGGACCGCCAAACCTCCCCTTTCTCTTGGTAGCGTCATGTACCTTAAGGCTCTCCTTGTTTTCCCGTGCGCCCAGATAAACCTATTCAGAATACTCTCCAAAGTTAAAAACCACCGCTTCTCAAATTCCAGCGGAATAGCCCTAAATTGGTACAGCACTTTGGGTAAGAAAACCATCTTTATAACATTACAACGACCCATAATGGACAGGTGAAGATTGTGTATCCTGTCAAAATCTTTTAGCCTTCTGAATTAATGGGGTCATATTTTTTCCACCAGTTGTTCCAGATTAGATGAAATGGAAATGCCTAAGTATGTTACAGCATCGGTGACCCGAGGATCATCTAATTCCACCTTCCCATTCTTCACTACCTGAGTCTTCTGCCTATTCAATGCATATCCTGAAATTATTCCGAAAACCTGAGCTTCCTTTTCTATTGCCGTTAATGCTGTACAGGGATCAGGGGTAGCCACAGCAATATCATCCGCATAGGCCAAGATTTTAGTCTCTAGCCCATGGAATGTCATTGGCTTAATTGCGCTATTAGCCTCCATTTTCCGAACCAAAGGGTCGATGTACAGCGCAAAAAGCAGAGGTGAGCAAGGACAGCCCTGCCTAGTACCCCTTGTGATTGATATTGGTGCGGTCAGACCCCCGTTCAACCTCAATTGTGCCGTAGGTGCTTTATATACAGCCTGTATCGCCCCAAGGAAAGAATTGCCGATACCGTACCATTTCAGCACCATCCTCAAAAAGTCCCAGGAGACCCTATCAAATGCTTTTTCAGCATCAAGTAATATTAAAGCCATAGGGTCCCCTGAGGCTTCAGCAGCATCGAGCAATGTTATGGCCCTCCGTATGTGATCAGTTGTTCCCCTCCCAGAAATAAACCCATGCTGACGTGGATGAATCACTTTCCCAATGACGGTATTCAAACGAGTCGCCAGAGCTTTAGATAGGATTTTAGTATCGCTATTCATTAACGTAATTGGTCTGTACGAGCCTGGTTCTCTAGGTGCTTTCCCCTTTTTTAGGAAAATAGTAATGACTGCCCTGGCCCAAGAATCAGGAACTGAATTCCCCTGCTGAGCTTGACGGACTATATCTACTAGATCTGGCCCTATTACATTAAGAAAAGTTTTATAAAATTCCAGTGGGATCTGGTCTGGGCCGGATGCTTTCCCAGAAGGGAGGCCACTAATTGCGCTATAAACCTCATCGGTAGTCAATACGGTTTCCAAAACTTCCTTATCTTCAGAGGCTATGCACTGTATAGGTATATCCCTCAGGTATTCTGTGATCTGGGTCTCCTCCCCTGATTGCTCCTTACGATATAAATTTTCATAGTACTGCCGAAAAACTTCCCGAATTTCAGGTGAGTCCTTAACTAGATTTCCTCTTATATCGAAAACTTCAAGTATCTCTCCTGCTGCACTTTTTTGTCTTAGTCGAGCTGCCAGGACACGACCAATTCGTTCACTATACTCATAGCATAGCTCTTTTTTACCCAGAAATCTTTCAGCAGCCCTAGCTGCTGTTATGTCTCCAACCTCCGCTTTAACATTTGCTAATTTTAGCAATATGTTATCCGTGGCGACACCTAGCGCCAGGGCAGCTACAAGTTCTTCTTCCACTTCCCTTAGTTTCTGATACATCATTTGCTCCCGCTGTACCTCTTTCTTTTGCCGATATAAACTAAAACTTAATGTCTCTCCCCTTACCCCAGCCTTAAATGCATCCCATACAATCCCCAGGCTTGTACTCCCTCTGTTAATATCCCAGAACCCTTTTATCCAGTTATTCATGTGAGCCACATATTCTTGATCCTTTAAAAGTTTTCTCTCAAATGTCCAAGTCCGCTCTAATCTCTCTACCCTTGCGAAAGTTACTGCAAGTATTAGGGGACTATGATCTGAAATAATCCTTGGTTGTTTCTCTATTTTGCAGTTTGCAAGCAGCTGATGTGAAACAAAGAAGTAGTCTAATCGAACTACTAACTTGTGAGGGGCCGAAAAAAACGTACTGCCCGGGTCTGCAGGCCTCAAGTGTGTCCACGCATCCATGAGTCCGTTATTCTGCACTAAATTAGTGAGAGCTTTAAAAACCTTTCTCTTTCGACCTGAGTAGTTATGGCCTACTTCCCCCCAAAGCCCTCCCAAACCGTTAATATTAAAGTCCCCACACAATATAATAGGAGTTGGCCATGATGTAAGCTCAGTATCCAAAAATTGAAAAAGGTCTGGATCATCCGCAGTTGAACCATAGATTGAGCAAATGGTAAACCTAACCCCTTGAAATATACATTCAACTATCACCCAGCGACCCCATTTATCAGACCGGCTTTTCTTAAAAGATATGTCCCCCCGCCGTGAAAGAATAGCCACCCCTCTTGTTCTGCACCCCTGCTTAGTGCATTCAATAAGCTTAAACCCCAATTGTTCAATAATACTCCCTCTGCTACCCTCAATATGAGTCTCCTGGAGGCATATAATGTCAGCCTTAAGATTTTTTAAGACTATTGCCGCCCTTTGTCTCTTACTCTGATCATTCAGACCACATATGTTCATTGAGATTATTCGTATACTCATTAACGCAAGTTACTATTGCCTTTATTTTGAGAGCCAATGTCAATTCTTTTATGAATCAGCCTGTCACTTTCATTTTCCCCCTTTATCCAGATATTCCTCAATTGCTGTGCTGCCCCTCCCTGTGCCCACCACCCCAGTCCCCCCTTATGAACCCTCCCAACCTTCCCCCTCCCCTACACCCCTTACGAGCAAATAGGTCAGCAATGACCCAGATGTGGCGGCTGTTTCTCACTGCTCGAGCTGCCAAGAGAACCCCCTCAATCCATTGATCACATTACCCTACCTCTGTACTAAGACATATTATACATTTTTATAAAATTGTGCTAATCTTGAAAACTAATAAATCACCTCCAAAAGAGAAAGAGAAAAATAAAGAAGCTTAGTAAGTCTCATCCTAAGACGGCCCCCCCTGAGGAGATCGTACAGTCCCAAGTCCAGACCGTCCTTTAACTTCTCTCAACTCCTGTAGATACTCCTGTGCCTTAATTTCTGACATAAACACTCGCACCTTCCCACTCGAGATAACTTTAAGGCGAGCTGGGAACAATAGGAATGCTTCACATCCGATCCCTTGGAAGGGAGATATCAGTTGCCGGAGTCTCCATCTTCTTTCAACGGTAACATGGCAAAAGTCTGGACGAGCGAAGAAAGTGTGCCCATCATATGTCCGCTTTGCGTTCGGCTTTGCTCTGTCCATTATTGCCTGTCGCAGAAGAAAGTTGCCTATGAACACTAGGACGGCCCGAGGCCGTTGGTCCGTAGCATTATTTTTTTCTGCATCATTGGAAAGCGATGAGCCCGCTGGACCTCATTGTCCCAATTCCATTGGGAGAGTTCAGGAAATGCTCCCTTCAAGAGATTCACAGTGAATAATCTGATGTCATTTCCTTCAATATTTTCCGCAAGGCCCAGCAGTCTAACATTGTTTCGCCGCTGCCGGTTTTCAAAATCTTCCAGCTTCCAATACACGTCCTCTACTTGCTTGTCCTGCGTCTCCGCATGTAGTTGTAATTTCCCAACATCTTCTTCCAAAGTTACAGTTCTAGTTTCCACCTGAGTTACCCTTTCCGCGATGTCGGTACATACTTTGTTCACTTTCCGGAGCGCCCCCTGTAGTTTTTGTTTGCTTGTTGCGCCCTGCGGCCCTCCTGCCTAGCCTCCCCCTGCATTTGTTTCAGGGTGGAGTACACCAAATCAAGTGAGGGTGAGTCGGTAATTTCAGTAATAGATTTTGATAAAATAGCTATGCCCCCTGAGCTGGAGCAAGTGTATAATCATCGTCGTCGTATACTTGACTAGTAGAGGAGTAGTCCCATTTTAATTCGCGGGCTGTGGCTGTATCTGATTTGGGAGGGCTGACTCTCGCCTTACTTCTACGTTTCTGGGTAAGAATCTTATTTCTTTGTCCCGGTAAAGCATGGGAAGAATCCCCTGAGTCAGTCTCATCAACCGTATCACCCCCACTAAAATTAGAATTGTCAGTATCATCCGTTAAAGAAAAAAACTTATCTCCATCTGGTGATCCCAACAGGGGTTTAGTCCGTATTGAGTCAGATTTTGAGCCAATACCCCCACCCAGTGGCCATGTTAGCTCAGAAGCGTCAGGAATTATAGAAAACTGTTTATCTATACCTTGTTCCTTTATTTCCTCTGATTCTATCCCGTTCAGTTCCAGTATGTCCCCCACAGTAGCAGCCTCAGCCCCCAACAATACCTCCTGAGCCGGTCGGTCATCAGCCTCCTCCAGCGCTGCTACCAGTTCCAGTCCGGGCTGTCTGTGTAGCTGAGGCAGCGTTGCATCACCGGAGGGTAAAGGAAGAGAAGGCTCTGGATCGCCAGTAGTCTTCATTACCCCAGAACCAGTCACGTCTTCCGCGCCACCAGCCGAAGTGGGCAAAAAGACCTCCGCAACAGAGGGCTGACGTAAAGCGCCCTCAGAGGTAATCACTCGCGGTTTATTCCGCCCATCCATGACTCCATTCCGCGCCTTCGATGCCGCTTCCTCGGTTCTCTTTCCAACGCGTCTGTGCTGTGCCGAGCCACGTCCCACTGCCGCACCTGCAGATGCGGCTTCCTTTGGTCTTGTTGTTTTGGGAGCCATCGCCCGACCCTGGTCAATATTTCTCCAGCATACAGCGCCACCAGACTCCGTTTCCAGCGGTGTTTTAGCGGCAGAAAGCAGCTCTCTTAGTCTCCGCCTGAGACTACTACCGTTCCACCACAGTAGCACTCGACTGGCCAGGTAAGTGTGTATCAGCATGCCGATCTTAGAGAGAGGGTCCTGTCAGCAGCTCTCACTGCAATCAGCCAGCGGCCATCTTGCTCACACTTCAATAATGCTTTTCTAATTGATTCTTCGATCAAGAAGACGTGCTCACAATCACTCTCACCCACAAATATCTTGTCGTAGTATGTGGTAGGGTGTCTGATACACAACTTCCCCTTCTGCTGGAAATCTAATGCTATGGGTCCAAAACTCCCCTTTGCTTTATGATCTAAGTCTTCCTTAGTCCATGGGGTAACCTTGTGCTTTGGATCTGGTCTAAATAGAGTCTGTCTATGCCGATCTTCTATCTGATCTATGAACTTCTTTTCAATGTCAGTTAACATACAGGTTAAATTGTGTCTATGGGCATAGGACGTATCTAAAGTGATGGTAGGCACGAAATACTTTGACATTCGCTCTACTTCCTTATAATAATCATATTTATTCATGTATTTAAGAACGGGGACTTCCGAGAGTACCACATCATGATTTGAGAAATAGTACTCGAAGTGTGCTTTGCTATAAAACATGCTCAACAACACACTACATGTAATGCCATAGGTCAAAGGCAAATGATGGTATCGAATGCCTTCTTCTACTGAGGCTGGTAATTGCATACACGCATAGCAATCCTTCTCTTCCATGGTATCCACATACTCATACAATAATCGAGCATACGCATTCAAAGTAAAATCACCCTTGGACAAATCAACATGTAATCTACGACTAGTTTCCTTAATCATTTCTAGATCCTTTGCGGATGCATCCTCATCTATCTCAGAGAGTGGTGTAGTGAGTGTTGCATGTACCCTATTCTGTCCGTCATCCTGAGATCCAACTATAGATGTAACAATCACCACAGTTATAACAATAAGCACCACTACAATGAGGGTGCCAATGATGCACTTCTGTTTGCGTGTTGATTTTTCGGACACCATGGTTTCTACTGATTCGTTCCGAAGCACAAAAGGGAAAGCACAGTCTCTTTCTGTTTTCTTTGTTTAACAATGTTTTTTTTCACTTCTCTCCTGTCATGCAATTAATTGTCCAAGTTCCTTCAATTGATACTAAACCTATTGAAGAGATGTAGTCAGCCCTACTCCTCACTCCATCATCTACTAGGAAGTCCCTAATTTTAAATCTTCTTAAACTGGGGTCTAAGTTATCTTCTTTCTAAGGCCTAATGCTTTCTTTGGTTATGATTTAAGCTTCATCGTTAATGATATTTGATCCAAGTATTTCAAAGACAAATTGCAAAATCTCCGCACGAATTTCTCCTAATTCTTGCGGGGTGAGCTGTCGGCCAAATGAAGGGAAAATAACCTGATTGAGGATCAGGAAACGCAATCCACTCAGCTTTGGAGGATTTGGAACTTGCAGAGTTAGCTTTCCAAATGCTTCAAGGCCTGGGACCAGCAACTGTATTTCAATCGAGAGGGTGTCCCCTCCGTAGCTCACCGTACCAGCTCCCAACCTCCCGGACTTCGCTGGGCCCTGCATCTGCAGCCAGGTACGTCCACTCAGGAGATGCGTATCTTCGAGACGCTATTCTTTCTCTTCTGGAATGTCTCAGACCATCCGGTCTTTCTTCAGCGTCACTTTGATCTGATTCAGACGTTTCAGGATTCGGAGTGAGATTTTTCTCAGATGCGAGCCTTATATTCAGCCTTTCTTTTCTTGCTGGCCACTTCTCCGCTCTGGCATCTGTTCTCCTCTCTTCCTCTTGATCTGATCCTTCTGAAGTAGACCTCTCACCTTGTTCTGGTGCAGAGTTCACTTCTGCAATATCATCTATTTCAGGATCTGGGCTCAGTTCAGGAGCACTCAGCTCTCGTCTCTCGTGCTCACTCAGCTGTTCCGTTTCATCCAAAACTCTTACAGCTGGGTCTGCACCTTCATCGTTGTCTGGGTCAGGTCCACACACGCTCCTTGGAACCAGGGGACTCTCTTCTTCTGCAGGCGCTTGAACTCGGCGAGTGTGGGAAGCGTGTATCCAGTTCGGTAATCCTCCACACTTCACAGCGGTACTTGTGACCAATATCACCTGATCTGGTCCTCGCCAGCGAGCATCAAGACAACTCTTCCTCACGTGCTTGCGAACTAGTACCCAATCACCTGGATTAAGATCATGCAGCAGGTCTCTCGAGGTGGATGCAGTCACAGCCTCGACCTGGTGGGATACAGAAGTAACCACATCAGCCAGTCCCTTACAATAATCCAACACTAAATCATCAGTGATGTTTATCAATGCTGTAGCTGGCACCGTAGGCAAACGCATAGCTCTTCCAGTCAAAATATTGTGGGGAGACAGCCCTGTTCTCCTATCAGGGGTGCTACGCAGACTCATAAGCACCAGGGGCAATGCATCTGGCCATTTCAATGAAGTTGACGAACACACCTTTGCCACTCTCGACTTGATGGTCCCATTAACCTGCTCTACAAGACCTGAAGCCTCCGGCCTGTAGCTACAATGCAGCCTCTGATCAATGTTTAAAGCAGAGCACAACAATTTCATGATTTCACTGTGGAAATGAGTTCCTCTATCTGTCTCCACTGCTGTTGGAAATCCGTATCTCGGGATCACTTCTCTCAACAACAATTTGGCTACTGTGAGACTGTCACATCGTCTAGTTGGATATGCTTCCACCCAACGCGAAAAGATACACACCACCACCAAAACGTATCTCAACCTATTGCACCTCGGCATTTCAATAAAGTCAAATTGTATCCTATTGAAGGGACCTCCAGACCTGCCAATGTGACTCAATGCAACCACAGTTCTCTTTCCAACATTCATTTGTTGACAAGTAACACACCTGTGACATACCGTTTCAGCCCACACACGAAAGCATGGATTAAACCACGTCTGCCTAAACACTCGCACCATAGCTTCTCTTCCCAGATGAACTGCTCTGTGAATTTGCCTTGCCATTGGGCTCAGTAGGCAATTGGGTAATACTGCTCTCTCATCTGTGGATACCCAAATGCCATCGTCTATTTTTGTGCAACCTGCTCTGACCCATGAAGCAGCTTCCTCTTCTGAGACTTCATCCTGCAACCGCTTCATCTCATCCCAAGTATCGGCTATAGCTAACATCATGCTGAGCTCGGTCTCTTCTGTGCTCTCGCCTATATATTCTCCGTTGAAAATACAAGCATGTTCAGCGCAAAATCGTGCTACTTCATCTGCATAATTGTTGCCCTTAGTGACAAAGTCTTCTCCTTTTCCATGAGCTGCACATTTAACAACTGCTATCTCTTTGGGCTTCTGCAAAGCTTCCAATAGTTGGCGCACATACTCGCCGTTACGTATAGGTGACCCTGAGGACGTTAGAAACTCCCTCTGTGACCATAACTGCCCAAAGTCATGAACTACACCAAATCCGTATTGACTGTCAGTATACACAGTCACTCGAATATCACCTGCAATGATACAGGCACGTGTCAAAGTGACAATTTCGGACACCTGAGCAGAGAATACTCTATTTAAACAGGCAGCTTCCACTACTCCCATGATGGTGCACACAGCAAACGCTGCTCTCAAACACCCTTCATTGTCTCTTAAGCATGAACCATCAACAAAAAGGATCAAATGAGATTGGGGCAAAGGTTCATCGACAATGTCAGGTCTGGGTTTGGTAGATAGGTCAGTAACATCTAGGCAGTCATGCTCTTCACAATCCTCATCTCCTTCCTCTGCCGGAACAGGTAACAATGTAGCAGGGCTCAGGGTGGTACAACGTCTCAGGGTAACATTTTCAGCGGCCAAGATAACCTGCTCATACTTGGTAAGTCTGTTGTTGGTCAGATACTGTTCTTCGTTCGGGTCATCAATAATTCTACTGAATGGGGCACATAAACAATGAGCGGATAACCCATCACTATGCTTTCACATCTTTCAATGCTGACACCGGTTGCAGCAACGGATTTCAGACATCCGGGCAACGCAGAAGCCACAGGATCTAATGTACCTGAGAAGTAAGCTACTGGTCTACGGGCACCCCCATGTG
Source organism: Calotriton arnoldi (assembly GCA_963921515.1). Taxonomy (NCBI): domain Eukaryota; kingdom Metazoa; phylum Chordata; class Amphibia; order Caudata; family Salamandridae; genus Calotriton; species Calotriton arnoldi. The sequence goes on along the minus strand of CAWUFW010015862.1, from coordinate 284,968 downwards.
TCTGCACTAGGACTCCTAACGCACATCCCTCCTTTTCACAGCAAAAGAGCGAAAACGCTTTGTTATAATCCGGCATTCTGAGAGCTGGAGCACGACAGATACTTTACTTCAGTTCACGGAAGGCTTTCAAGCACTCGTCATCCCATGGTACCAGATCACTAACATCCTTTCGAGTCAGTTTCAACAGAGGCTTTGCTTGCAAGGAAAAATTTGGAATCCACTGTCGACAATAGCCGACCATTCCCAAAAACATGCGGACTTCTTTTTGTGTTTTCGGAGTTCCCATTTGCAGAATCGTCTCTATGCGATCTGGTGACACCCTTTGTTATCCTTTCTCAATCCGGTGACCTAGGTACTGAACTTCAGACAAACAATACTGCAATTTGTTTGGAGACACTTTGTGTCCATTCTTTGCCAAATGATTCAGCAACGCCACAGTGTCAATTCTGCAAGCATCCTCAGTCTCTGAGGCGACCAGAAGGTCGTCTATATATTGCACTAAGACTGAGTTTTGGGCCATCACCAGTCCTTCAATATTCTTTTTCAGACATTGACTAAAAATGGAGGGGCTTTCTGTATACCCCTGAGGAATTCTTTCCCATGTTAATACATGATCGTCCATCCTAAGCGCAAATAAAAACTGACTTTCTTCATGCAATGGTATGGAGAAGAATGCATGACACAAATCTATCACTGTAAACCATTCTGCTATGCATGGTATCTGGAATAGAATAACAGCTGGATTCGGTACCACAGGACAACATGGGATCACAATTTCATTAACTCGACGCAGATCCTGCACTATTCTGTACTTGCCACTTGGCTTCTGCAGTCCCATGATAGGTGAGTTGCAGGGACTTCCTCTTATCTCCTTAAGAATACCTTGGGCAATCATAGTCTCAATCACAGGTCTTATTCCGGCCACAGTTTCTGGAGTCAATTTATATTGTGGCGTTCGTGGGAATTCAGCATTGGGTTTGACCTGTATCCTAACCGGCTCAACCCCTCTCATCAGACCTACATCCTCGCCTGTAAAACACCACACTTTCGGATCAACTGAGTCTCTCAAGTCATGTGGCAATTCTGCTATTGTGAGCACCACAAACATTTCTGCACACAGACTCATGTTAGCCATCTTAAAATCAGCATCGTCATCATGTGTTTGCAATTCCACACCTCTCGGAGTGCACGATATAGTACAATTGAGCTTGCACAGAAGGTCTCATCCCAAAAGACAGACCGGACTTGAATTACACACTACAAATTGGTGTTTATCCCGAACTGGTCCTATTCTCACGGGTAATTCGTTTGTCAATGGATTGGTCATTTTCTGGTTACTAACCCCCATTACTTGAATTGATTGTCCCGAAAGAGTTAAATTTGGGACTACTTCAGTTCTCACCGTGGAGCGAGCAGCTCCAGTGTCTAATAAGAAGGTAACAGGATATCCATTCACATCTGCATCCACAAACGGCCCACTCTGATCTACTTCTAAGATCGCATCTAAGGTGCATTCTTCGTGCACCCCCCTCTGGCACTCTTGTAAATCTTGATTTTGATCAAATCTATCTCGTATCTCAAAATAAGGCATCTGATGGTATAACTGATTTTGCATGGGTATCCTAGGAGGTTGAGGTACTTGCACTTGCGGCTCATATCCTCCTCCAACATAGACCTGGGTCTTGTCACAGTATTGACAGTCTCGGACAGCTGTCCCTCACCTTCCATCTATATCTGATTTGCTGGATTCAATCTACACTCGCGCTTCCAATGCCCGATTTTGTGACAATAATGGCAGGCAGTGACCCTTTTCTGTTGGGCCACCCACTCACTTACACCTGGATCCATTCCTCTTCCACCTTCTCTACCTCTACCTCCTCCAATCCCCTGCGTCATATCAGCGTTTCTCAACTGCACCAACATCAACTTGTCCTTCAATTTCTTCTGTGTCGACTCCACTTGATCACTGCAATATTTAGCATAACGCAGAATCTTTGTCCACTGACTTATTCTGCCAACATATCAAGTGTTGCTGTATCATCAAACTAATATCAGATTTCAGTCCCAACACAAACTTCGAGACAAACTGTCCCATATCTTTCTGTTCAATTGTATCCAATCCACTATGCTGCTTAAAAGCCAACAACAATCTTTTGTAATAATCATGTACTGATTCCTTAGAGTCTTGAGTGGTGCGATCAATCTTCAACCAATCAACAGTTTGAGGAGCAACCTTCGACTGCGACCACATAATCACTTGCTCGTATTTTCTCATTACATCAGGTGAAGGACCATGAGTCACTGAATCTCTAGGTGGCTCTGCAGTAGGCCACTCAATGGCAATCTTACATGCCGCCCACAAATCCGCCGGCACTACTATATCAAACAAGGTGTTTAAATCAATCCACAATGCTTTCGAAATCTTTACAAACCGATCTATTTGCTTGTACCACTGAGCAGGTTTTTCCCTCAGCCGAGGAAAATCATTCGTAAATGCTGCTAAATCACCCCTGCTCCATGGCTCATGTACATACCCTCCATTCTGTACCTCCCTGAGGGGGAAATTTCCTGCAGCTCCCGTCCCTCCACCCGGAGGCGGAGTATTTCCTATTCCAGTCTGGAAGCTTTTCTTTTTGGCCCATCTTTCTTTCCATTTGTCTAATTCTTTCCATGTTCGCATCCCTATCACTAGTTCTCTAATTTGTGCTTTCAATCCAATTGTTCGCTTCTCTTCCAAATCCTTATCTGTGTAATTTAATCTACAGGAACCCTGTGTCAGCTTTGTTTTTGACAAATCAACCTCATACCTTTGTGCCAAAAGCAACAATGCATCATAAGCTCGTTTGGCCTTTCTTGTCATGTCCTTTGCTACGAACAGTAGTTCGCTCGAGTCATACGTCTCAATTCTGATAAGGGGTAAATTACCTTCAATCACCTCATCTAATTCTGCCTTTAATCGTACCACATCTAGCATTGGCGCTTTTATTGCGCTTTTTAACTCTTTCTGAATTTCCTCGTTTCTTGTATCTTCCCTGTCACAAGTTTGGGTTCTCCTAGGAACCGCACCCTCTTCTATCTTGGCAGCTGGGCGTCTCTCTCTTTCCAAGCTTTGACTTCTCCAATGGTCACCTGCACAAACAACCTGTGGCTCAAACAGTACTCTAGGCACTTCTAGCCTCTTGCTTGTTTCTTCCCTCGGCATCATTGACTCTCTCACTGGTTGAACCCACATTCGAAGGTCAGACCTACAATTCGCTAGAGCTCCTGTCCGTCTTCGTTCTGACTCACTATCCATTCTTGATGGATCAGCTGTAGCTGGCAGTGGGGTACTAGATTCCACTGGTATCCGACTTAACCCAGTCCCACTCATTGCAAGGCTCCCTCCAGACATTGTCTCTTCCCCTTCACTTATTTGCTGTTCACTATCATCGGTTCTTTCTCTAGGAGTATATATTGGAACCACCGGCCCTATTGTGACTGGTACCGACAAAGCATCTGGTAACTGCATGTTTCCTGCAGGTTGTACTGGCTCAGGGTTTGGATACCTTATTCCTCCAGATCCTCCCGGAATGTGTACCATTGTAATCTTGCCTCTTAGTCCTGCCGATTGTTCCTCTGAACCCGGTTGTCCTACCCCTAAAAGCTCTTCTTATGGGCGCAACCTCTCTGTGTCTGATCTAGAGTCGCACGGTGGAGGACAGTCCGCTAGCAATCTATCGAGGAAGCTGTCATCTGTATCACTGTCCTCCTCTGTCGCCTTTTTCCCTTCAGCCCCCTCTCTTAACGTGCGAAATGGGTACAGGCGTTCTCCCTCTATGGTGTCTACTCTCCATCTTTTCAACTGGGCATCCCATCTAGCATCATGATATGCCTTCATTGCTTTCCTCATTCTTCCGTGTGAAGCCTCTCTCCTTTTTACTAGAGCAGTTCTCATCCATGCATCTAATGCCTCAAATTGTGTGGGTCTAGGGGGAGGTTTCAGTGCATTCATCACCCCCCTCAGCTGGGTCAGCACTTCCATACGAAAAGACCCATAACAATGGAAAGCCAATTCACCCTCTTTCTCTGTCAGTTTATGCCAATTCTGAAGCCACACTATAGTATGAAGTCCTACATTCGTTGCCATGTAATGTGCCAGTGTGTCTTCTGGCGGAGCTTCTTCTCCTACCCGAGTCACTACCCCTGTGTCGCCTCTACACAAATCTCGCAATACCCTAAAGCATCTCATTGTAGAATCGATCAATTGCAAGCCCAAAATACGCTGTTTCACTGCAAACGAACTTCCAACAATCCCAGCGCGGCGTTACACCAACCAACCTATCACAGCGCGGCGCACCCTGACGTCACTTCTCACTCCTTGCAGCGGCTCACCCGCCTTTACAATTTCACCGCAAACTCGCTTACACACATTCGTACCACAAGTAACTGTATATCCAAAAGTTATTAAACCAAGTAACTGTTCCTACACAATTACAATAACTTACAGTCACATAAACAAGTAATTATCTGTCTCTAAAGATCGATAGAACACTCTCACAAGAACATTCAGCCGTTGGGACCCCCGACCTGCGTTGGTCACTCAATCGCCATAGTCCACCCCCGGTACCTGAGGCTTTCTACCGCAACCTATTCCTCATTCACACAAAGTTCCCTAACACAAGTGGATCATTGATAGCGCTTCACAACACCTACATTTAATCAGACAATTACAATACAAAACTATCCCGGGATCTTGGACTTCTCTTGAGTCCGCTCACCAAAACTTCCTGCTCCACACGTGTCCGGACCAGTAAACCAAAAACCACATTCACTCAACATACATCCCAACTCCGCAAGACATCACCCACTTACTCATCACCGCAATCTAACACCACAATTACTGTCATACTCACGCCACCACTGTTTCCACCGCACCATCAACGTCCGCCAGTCTCCGGTCTCCGCCGTCTTCCACTCCACTTCAGGGCTCTTCAACCTTCAACCCTACTCCTGATTACTCCCCTCACCTTAAAGGTAAACCACTTTAAAGGTAAACCATCCTCTGCTACCATTTGATTACGCTAGATTGCACACCTGATGTTCCCTACTAAATATAGCGTAAGCTATCGATCTTTATTTACCTAAAGTGGTTGAGGGGAGGAAACAGCTCAGATAAATATCAACAAAGTTGTCATGCCTGGAAAGACCACCAACTCCAAAGTGCAGTTTGAATATTTATTATAAGGCTAAAAACAATTGGATGTAAATACATCTCAATAGCAAAGAATAGAGGTACAGAAAAAGTAATTCGGCCCAAAAGATTATAAATTCCAAAATCACAACGCAACACAGAATAGATGCGATATTCAGCTCTCGACTCATTGAAAGAAATCAAGATCTTTCCCTACACTGCTCTAGATGAGGGCCCTTCCTGTCTCTCTTCTATCATTCCCCAACGGTGTCAGCACGTGTCGACTTCCTAAGAAGTACTCACGTCAAATGGGTCGTTTTAGCTTATGGCTATGGAACTCGCTCTAAATTGCTCCTTCTCCTCCGAAAGCTAGCAGAAGTCTGGACTCGCTGTCCCTGCGCATCATACAAAAGATGAGATTCAACCCACAATACGTCATTCTTCTTAAAACTTTCCATTACACCTCCATGCAGTAGCTTTTTCTTTTCATGGCACAAATTTAATTAATGATATCTTCTTTCCAGTGGCCTTGGCTTTCAGACAGACCAGATACGCAAGGCATCCTCCCTTCTCGCTTCCCAGCCATCTTCAAAGACATTCCGGGTCTCTCCTTAACTCTGAAAATAACGATGTGTTTCTTTCACCTGCAGTAGGATGAGAACATTGTAACCTTGAACACAACAACATTTAATTATTTATTTCTCGAGAGCAAGAAGAATCAAAACCTAAGACATTGGGCCTATAATTCAGGCAACTTAAACTAACCACAATTACAATGTATAGAAATAATCTCGTCCTGCACATTATGCATGAAGGAATCGTAATACATACAAAGTTCTACTTAAATGCGTTCACTAGTTTTCAACATCAAATGATTCAAATAAATGTTTCTTAATAGTCGTAAAACACTGCAAACAGTACGAATACATGAGAGTGCGTTTAAACCATGAGTATAGTGCACTCATACAAAATAGAGAGTGCTATCAGCGCTCTATCGCTTTCAAATTTCCCAACGTTCTAATACCGCATGTGGGATGCACGCACACAACTCAAGGTAAGGTAATGGGAACAACAAGGGAACAATAAGCAGGTAATGGTATAACAATATGAGGGACATACCATGCAAATATATCACCTTAATAAAGTTACAGATACTACAGCTGGTTGTCTTGAATTGAAGGTTATTAACATATGCCTTTTCTAGGGTGCGACTATTGTGGTTATCTTTTAATATATTGCTGGAAGGAATCCAGAAACCTTCATATTTACGCAAACAGCTCATACAGTGATACTTCTAACTTGATATCATGGGCAGGCTTGGCGTGACAGTCAGTAATTGCTGTCATTCAGGTTTGTATAGGGAACCTCAAACACACCAAATGTCCTTGTCAGACTTAAAATACATCTAATATATAAAAATCAGTATTTTAACGAGACTTGGTAATCAGTGAAATCATCCGGATTATAAAGTGAATGACTGAATGTATTCTTGCCTTCCTTCTGGTGCAGGAACTTCATTAGAAATATGATAAAATCTTCATTCCAGTAGCCGGCTAAGCAACTTACAACATGCTGAACAACTGGATGGGGTGTGATGGGAAATTTTTAAACAATCATCGAAATGCAAAGTGATTTTCAGTCACGGAGACGAAGGAGTGTGTTTGAGAGCCGATTTCTTAACATCCAGTTCAAGATTACGTCAATATGAACATGTTTGACTAAGAGCTTGTTAAAGACAGACGAGCAATTGGCGGAGGGGCTGATTTATACGCTGAGACTGAATTTGAACCCAGTGAATCATCTCATAAAATCTTATTTGGAATAAAATTATAACGACAAGGAAGAGGGATGATTAGCACCATCACCATTGCTGAGTTCAAACTAAGTGAAGAAATGTGAACAGACTATGTCCTCTAAATAAAAAAAGGTTATCAGACAACGTACCAGAAAAACTCAAACTGGACTGGGCTGCAAGACAGGACTACAGGACAAAATGTATTTCCCTAGGTTGGGTCTGATCTTAACCTAGTTTTAACTGATCTTTTTGGATAAATCAAGCAAGGAAAGTGTGCAGAGCAGAAGTGAAATTCTTAGTGAACCACCCCACTCACCAAGACTATCTGTCTTTCCTGTCAAAGTCACAAAGCACCTAGGGGCATATTCACAAGGATCTACCGCCCATTTATCTCCACCTTAACGCATCAAAAGTGGAGATAGATTTAACGCCCCATTCACAAGCGGGTGTAAACTGCAGACATCGCCAGTATTCCCGCGAAACCTGCCCCAAAATTTATCTCCACGGTGGACACCACCAACTAACCCTAATGAGATGCAGAGTAGGCGTTCCCGTGCAAAAACTCATGAAAAAACCACAACACCACTTTCACAACGAACTGCCAGATCTGCGATGCGAGTCAAAACCACGCGATAAGCCGCGGTAGCAGCAGGTATTTAACACCTGCCTCTTGCTGGTGTAAAGCCGGACGACTACCTGCAGTAGGCAACAGAGCCCCACACACAGCCACACCCAAAGAACAACCGACGCCATGGAGCTACTCATCATGCAGCTCGGAGCCCCAACAGGGCCACAACACCCACTGCCACCACCCCCATGACCCGGACCCGCACCCCCCCGGACCACCACAGAGGCAGCGCAGAGTAAGACAGTGGACCTACCGAAAACGCACCAGTCTCACAGACCTAACGCCCGAGGAAGTCATTGCCCACTACAGGCTCAAAAGGACAACCATCATCCGCATCATGACCCACATCGCCCACAGGTTGACGGTCCCAACCCAGCGGAGAACCAACATCCCTCCTCAGACAAAGCTGCTGGCTGTGCTGCACCTGTTGGCTTCTGGTACCTTCCAACCAACAACTGCCAGAGTCCGAGGAGTCTCACAGCCAGCCCTATCAAAGTTCATCACACCTGTCCTGGATGCCATCATCAGCTTCATACCCCAGTACCTTCACTTCCCCCACACTGCGCAGGAACAGCTGGAGACCAAGCAAGGCTTCTACGCCTTTGCCAGCTTCCCACACGTGTTGGGGTCCATTGACTGCACACATGTCCCACTTGTCCCCCTGCGGATCCTGCACACCACTACCGCAAGAGAAAGCACACGCATTCCATCAATGTGCAGGCAATAGTGGACCACCGGGGAATGTTCACCAATGTCGTCGCAAACTACCCAGGCAGTGTGCACGATTCCTACATCTTCCGACAGTCCATCATCAACCAGCGCTTCCAGGATGGCATCTATGGAACTGGACTGCTCGTTGGTAAGTGCCAAATCAACACACCACACACCTCAAAGCCACCATCACACAACGCACAACTGTGGGAATGCATACGTGACCAAACCACATACAACATGTGTTAGAAGGTGGTTCTGACACTAGGGGCCGCCCGGATTTTTCACTTTTTGAGCACCTATGTGTTGAGCTTTTACTGTGGGAGAGCCTCATAAATTGGGACTCATCCACAGTGAACTCATGATGAAAGAGACTTGCTGGGGATTTTACTGGTGTCCCCCTGGCTTGACTAGGCCGCTGCGCAGCAGCTGGAGTACAGGGCACCGGGCTGGTTACATGCAGACACCTGTGTACTTGCGTGTGCACACGTGTAGGGGCTGCGCAGGGGAGATTACTGGCGTGCGTAGGCCAGTAGCAGCTACAAAGTGAATGGTGTGGCAGGACTTATGCAGAATTGGGTGGTGACATGGAATAGGCTTTATACACTGGGAAGAAACATGCCAGGGAAAGTCAGTGTGTTTGACTGTGTTTTTCACTTCATTATTCCCCTATGGGGAAGTGAAGCCCATGGGCTAGTGTCACTTTCCTAAGGCCTACAGATTCCAGACACGCACTAAAGTCCACTGTAACGAGTGTGAGAAGAAGTATTCTGCAGAGTCCAAAGTCATATTTGTACTGCTTTTGGGTCATCCAGAAATGTCACATTTATCTGAGTCAGTCATAACCAGGGCCAGGCTTAGGGCTGACCTCAGCTGGCTGGATTGATAACCTTTTTTTTCCACAAGCTAAGGCCTCCTCTCCACGAAGAGAAGATGGGTGGGGCTACAGGCCCATCCATCAGCAGCTATCACTGGTGCCAGGCACCAGGCTGCACCAAGGAGGGAAGGGCTCTTGTTTCAGAGACCATGTGGCCAGAGACCCTGGACGACGCCATTTTGAACAAACCCAGAGGCTGGACAAGAAGGAGGGAGCAGGGGCAGGGAAGTGATGTGTCGCTGTTTGATAGGACCAACAGAGACTTCCTGCCAGCCCCCTACTCAACTTTTAAAAAGTGCTTGCACAGGAAGAGAAGCTCTCTCTGGGGTGTGGTCTGCTGAGGCAGAAGGTGCTGGCGCCTGGCAATGGGCAGTTGGAAGGAGGAACCCCCTGACTGCCCCCCAGGGCCCTAACAGCGCCAGAAGAAGAGCCCAGGACCGGTGCGCAAAAGCAGGGGCCTCTGCGCAGGGAGAAGAGAGGCCCAGGAGGAGAGCCAGGCGAAAGGCTGGCGCGGGGAGCCAGTGAAGACCGCTCCCTGCAAAATGCACCCTCTTGGAGACCCGGAGGGCGAAGGAGAGTGCTCCCAGTGGCTGGGGGGGCACCACCAGGAGCAAGAAGACGCGAAAATGGGGCAGATCGGACCCCCAGGGGCTGAGATATGGCCCCCGGAAGGTGAGCGACCTTTGACCCTAAGAAGACCGACGACGAAGCACGTGGGGCTCCGCCGCCAGTCTCAGAGATGCCCTCGGGTGGGTCAGGTCCCCGGGGGCTGCCCCCAGAAGAAGGGAAGCTGGGGAGCGCCGTCGTGCTCCCCGTAAAAGTGCCCTGCAGGGGGGCCAGGAGCCCACCCTGGCCCCCACCGAAGAGGGAGGCGGGGGAGCGCCATCGCGCCCCCCGCGAGGAGGTCTCGAGGGGCCCGGGATCCCATCCCCGGGCCCCGAAGCAAAGTCGGGGAGCGCCGCCGCGCTCATCGTGAAGATGACCCCCAACAGGGTGCCAGGAGCCAACTCTGGCCCCCGCCGAACCAGAGGTCGGGAGGAGCGCCGTCGCACCCCCCACGAGGAGGAGGAGGGGGCCCGGGACCCCATCCCCGGGCCCCGAAAAAACTGGGATGGAGGGGGGCCGCCGTTGCGCCCCCCGAAGATGTCCGGGGGCCCAGGACCCCATCCCCGGGCCCGAAGAATGGGAGGAGGCCGGGGGAGTGCCGCCTCACTCCCCTGCGGTCCAGCCGGACCGGAAGACAAAGACGCGTCTGCCCGCTGGAGCGGGCAGACCAGAACTGTTCGGCCAGCTCCCACGGCCGCACAGGAGGGTGCGGGCCGCGCGGGGAGCCGGCGGGGGCAGCTGGGGGTGGGCTCCCCAGGCTGCCCTCCAAGCAGAGAGGCCGTCGCGGGTCCCGCGTGGGACCGGGGCCCGCTGAAGACGCTTTGGGGCATCACAGGGCCCGGGTGGGACCGGGCCCCCGCCCAACTAAGCCGAGCGGCCAGAGGTGGGCTCCCCGAGCAGTTACCCTCACCTGGGGGTCTGGGTGGGACCGGGCCCCCCACCGAGGAAGGAGCAAGGTGGCGAAGCGCCAGCACCACCAGCGTGGCTCTCCCCGGCACAGCGGGAGAGACGCTCATCTATTATTCACGCGAAGGAGCAGGAAGCGCCCCATAATGCCTTGCAAGGCATGGGGAAAGGATCGTTTTTGGTGCTTGGTGGCCCCCAGAGGAGGGGTCACCCTCAAGTGTGAAAAAGGGTGCTGGGGGAGCTGCTGAAGAAGCGCAGTCTCCCCCCCAGCACGAAGAGAAAAGTCCCACCCTAAGTGTCTTGGGGATTTAACAGAAACAACCCCTCAAGGGCTCAGCCAGCATTTTAACACCTTCTGGGCTGGAACTTTTGTTCTACAGCTGAGGGTGTATGGAGAAGTGCGACAAGGAGTGAAGAGCTGAGGTGGGGATGTCTGGAAAAGAGCATCTCCGGGAGGTGAAGAGGTGTACTTACACCCGTAGTGCATTTACTAATGTTATTTCTTTTAGAGGAACTGAAGGTCACATGTGCAATGTGAAGTATCTGTGTAAGGTGATGTCATAAGCAAAGTGGGGTTATGTTGCCATACATTCCTGCTAGGGTGTCTGGCTGTATATGCGTAATCCTGTGATTTCATTCGTGATGCCTTTAGGGGTTTGAATTGCAATGCATTATAATGTCATTCTAAAGTAATGCTTAAACATGTATTCTTGCTGCTGCGCTTAAGTGAGGAACAACCCAGACTGTTAGCCCTGAAGATGTAGGGGTGCATACTGTATGGTCAATATAAGATGCTCAGTCAGGATTATGTGTCACTAGGGCAGGTGAACCTATTTTAATGCATGTTGAGGTAATGGGGTGGGTCGCCACTGGGATGGTGCCAGCGCAAGGCCCTCGCTCCAGGTTATGTTCAACTAACTGCATTGGGGGGCAAGATGATGTGCATACATGGGAGTGGTGGTACTAGACCCCACCCCCTGCGGGAGGGGTGGAGATGTTATGCAATGTCACAAAGTAATTCCAACAGCTTATGTATATTTGTAAATTGGTGCATAGTATTGAGTAGTGTGTGTGTTTAATAAATGTACTCTTACTTTTATAAAGCAAAGTACAGACTGGACAATCAATTATTGAGTGTTATTTCTGCGCACCTGCAAATGGTGATTACTAGCCCACACCACCTCCCTTGAGTAAGCCTCAGACTGCTCTGCAACGCTACCCTCTGAGAGTAAGGCGCTACAATTGGGTGTTTGGTTCCCAGTGAAGGACAAATGTAGTCATGTTATTTGTGCAGGCCTCACAGATGCTGCCTCGTTTTCCAACAACATGTCAATCAACATGCCCACCTACCAGACACGACAACACAACTCCATGGTGATCCTGGGCTTCCCCTGCACACAATACAGCTATATCATGGCACCACAGCCACACAACAGCTGAACGTGTGGAGATGCGGAATGCAGCCATGTGCGAAGGATGCAAGTGACCCATGAATGGGAATATACACAATGACAAGTGAGGCGTGAATGTGCTGGACAGACATGGGTATGCAAACCACAGATATGTCCATGCAGACATCAACTGCTGGTGACTGGAGAGTAGTGAACAGTGGACGCAACCATGTCACCCCAGGACGTGGGTCAGATCGCGGAAATGTCGCTCGCTGCGACCCCCCATGTGCGTGAGCGTAGTGGGTTGGCCCGGATTATGCCAGGCCTGCGCAGGGGTGTAGACAAAAACCCCGTGGAGCAGAGCGTGGTTCTCTCCCGGAAAGGCCAACGTCACTGCCAGGGCGGTGCCTCGCAGTCCGCCACAAGGCCGACACCGTGAGCAGCGGGGCCTGCGAGCCTGTGCACCTGCTGCACCCCAGGACGCTGATACCCAGACCAGGCCTGCCCGCCCCAGCGCTCCAAGGCCGCACTGCTCACCTGCCGACACCGTCGTGTGTCAAAGAGGGCCCACCACGTGCCGGTGCTAACTCCAAGACCCATGCCCGCGACCTTGGTGGCCTCCTCAGGCCATCGCTGTCCTCCGTGACACAGGCCCCAGGGGTCCCCATTCGTTGACATACTCCACTGCTGCAGCCGGGCTACCCTGCAGTCCAGCATGTCCCACATCTTGAACTGAGTCATCATTAATCAATGGCAGGGTCCATGCCAGTGTACGCAGGGGGAGGATTGAGAGGGAGATGAATCACAGTCCGGTGGAAACACGGATCACCGTTACGGAGGTCAACCAGTAGCAAGGACTGACCTGGTGCCACTAACCCTGTGCGCCGTGAGTGACCATCAGCCTCCGGCGGAACATTGTTGGTGTCTGAGCCTGTGGCCTGGGGGTTGTCATCAGCAATGGGCAGGTACAGACTTGGTGTCTGGCATGAGTCTGTGGCATTCATATCCGCCATGTTGCCAGACACAGCTGGCATGTGCCCTCTGCATCATGCCCTGGGGGTACACCTCCCATTCTCCCCGAGACACTCCGCGGAAGACACCTCTGATACATAAGAGACCCTGCTCTGCCCTCATGACCCTACCCCAGTCTCCCACAGGTCAGCGTCCCGTGGCGGTAGGCCTCTGTCGGCCGCTGTGCATCCGGGGCCACTAACCCTGTGCGACTCAAGTCATGCTCCCTTGTTGTTCTGACATTGCATTTCTGAGTGCCTGATGACTGTTGGAGTTGTTGCCAGCACCAGCTACTCCCTGAGGGCTGGCTTACACTCACCCCACAAACAGCCAGCACAGGAGTCACTGGACTAGTGGGCCTGCCATCACATCATGCCAAACCAGGTATTGACTCTTTTCTCTCTGCACTGTCCCAGGTGATTAAGGATATGCACTCTACCCTTGGATGATGACACCCCTCCGAGACCCGAACACACCCGCCCAGAGGCAGTACAATGCGGCCCACATACGCACCAGGGGCATCGTTGAACGCACATTTGGCGTGTTGAAGTCACGTTTCAGGTGCCTGGACGGCACAGGTGGAAAGCTCCTGTACAGCCCGGACATCGTGTGCAAGATGATCGTTGCATGTTGTGTGTTGCACAACATCTGTGTACGCACCAATGCCCCATGGATCCCAGTTCCAGAAATACCGGACGATGATGGGGACGATGGGGCAGGTGGCCCACATCCCACTGCAGCTGCGGCAGGAATGGCCCATAGGAACACCATCATTGCCAATTTCTTCTTATGAGAACGTCACATTGTGGCCATCCCTGGCAATCATGGGACAGTACAAAATGTCCACAAGCACAGCATGTGTGAATAAAACATATTTGCAGGTTACAGGTTGTACTTGTACATTGTCATGTCACAGTTTCCTGCTGTGCCAGATGTGATTTGCCATGTTGTGCACATTTGCGGCACCAGTTGTGTCCTGGGTTCTGTTGTGGAGGTGTTGCTGTTTGTACCGGGATCTTGTCAATGTCGAGGTGCACTTATACTTATGTGCGTATGCTGCACGGTGGGTGAGTCGCTCCTGCGGCTCTGATTTGTCTGCCACTAATCCCTTTCATGCGGTGTGCCTGTCAGTTCTGTGCTTCCACGGTGCTGAGATGTTGCAGACTTGAGTAACTTGTGCTCTTTGTCGAGTTGTGACTCTTCAGCATGGTTTGTCCGCAGATGTGTCGTTGACGTCAGGGGTTGTTTGTGCAGGTAGTTGTGTCCAAGTGGGACCTGCTCCTTTTCGGGTGTTGTCCGCACTAGGCCACCTCAGTGTCGTGCCGTGTACATTGCCATGATGATTGGACTGCAGCCAAGCTACTCGTCATGTGGTGTCTCTTGCATTGTCAGTGTGGCTGACGTATATGCATGTTTGCTGTGTTTTGCACGTGGGCATGTGTTGGTTGTGCGAATGTTGATGTGTTGGGTGGGTGCCCCTTTGGGCACATGGTGTTCGTGGGACTACTTGGTGTTTGTGTGTGTGCTGAAGTGTTCCCGTGGGATCAGGGACATGATCCAGAGTCATTGTGGGTGTGCAGTGTGCCCTGCTTGATTGTGCATGTGTGCCATTGTGCCCATCTCCCCCCGTCCCCCCACTCCCAGGTCGCTACGCACCATGTTGATGTAGTGTTGGGTCATGATGGGCAGTGTCCAGATCCCCAACTCATGTCATCGTCTCCCGACTGGTGACTGTGGCCACCATCTTCTCCATGTCATTCAGCTCCTGGTGTTCTGCTGGCCCCCCTCCTCCGGGGTGCGTTGCTGCTTTCGTGTTGGCAGCGAGTTTCTGCTTGGTTTTGCCATTCACACCAGTCCAGCGCCTCTTGTCCTCTTCCATTGTCCTCCTCTGCCATATGACAGCATTCACATGGTCCGAGGTGGTGTGCCATCTTTGCCTCTTTGTTGCCAATGACACGTTGGAGGTGACGTATAGTTGGTGGTGGTGTTCTGTCTCATCCGTGGCGATAATCGTGTTTTCCTGGCAACTGTACCCCGTCTTCCTCTTCCTCTTCTCATTGCCCTTCCACAAGCCCTGGATTCCTGGGTGTTCCTCTGTGGGGATTGTGGGGTTCATGTTGTCCTCTGCAGTCGGTCAGGGTGCATCCGTGGTACTCCGCAGTTGATTTCGTTTTTAGTTGCATTTTCCGTATGCTGTTCTTGTGCTTTTTCCCTCATTACGCGTGGGTATTGCTGGCCTCTCGCTGGTTGTCACTGTTTTCTTATCGCGTTTGGGCACATCGCGTATTTTTTTGCATTGGGGTTTGTGTTTTTATCTCCGTCGCGGTGGTTGTATCGCGGACATTGGCCGCGTTTTCAGTGGACTATCGCATGGTACCGCTGTGTTGTGAATTCCACGTTAACACAGGGTTATTTTCCTGCTATAGGCTGCGATGTGTAAAGTTGCGTTAACATTTTTTGGAGATGTTTAGCACACGTTCTTGTGAATATACCCCCTAGTGATTAATTTGCCCTCCAACTGCTTCCTCAAATAAAGAAGCAGCTTTTCATGCAGTGGTCAATAGTGTTTTTCAAAATAGGAAGAGAGAAAAGTCCACCATTTTCATAATCCACTAACTAGATAGACCAGATAAAACATATTTCATAAATGCATACAGAACATTACCTGTGTGCAATATAGTCCAGGAAGGAACTAAATACCCACAGATGTTGTCAGTATTTGCCTGCTGCAATGGGACCTATTCCTATTGCCTGAAATTGTGGTTGATCAGATTGCATCTTGCTATTGTTTTATCAATTCGGTTTGCCAATGTTTTCAATCAATGAGAATGGGGATTACTTTTAGAACTATTCTAATTGGCTGATGGCAGCCTGTCATATTATCTGTCGTAAAGACTGACCATGACTCACATCGGTGGGCCAGCAATCTGGTGGCAGCCTATGTATCTGTTGGCATGGAAGCATCATCTGCATGGTTAAAAACATGTAACCCTGCCCTGGGTATTCAACTTTACTGTTGTCTGGATCCATACATGCAGGTTTATTTTGTCATGGGTAAACATGGATCATGCGTGTGGGCAATCACATAGACCTGTCTCACAGATTGCAGACTTGTTGTACAGGGAGGGGTGCCCAAAGTACAACCTTCATCGTGGTGGAAGGCTTCCACCTTTCCCAAAAGTTAAGCAGCACAAGCACTGTGGTGGCAGCATACCATGTAGTGATCAGTAGTGTTAGAAATGGGATCTCTGGTTGGCTAAGGCTCGCACCAAAGCCAAGCAGAGACCACCACTCTAGTCAGGGCAAGGAAGTTACACGCTGAAGATAACCCCTGCTCACCCCTTGGTAGCATGGCACGAGCAGTCAGGCTTATCCCGGAGGCAATGTGTAAAGCGTTTGCGCAACACACACCCAGCAACAACATACTATGCACACCACAAAAAGGAACTCCACACAAGGGTATATCAAAAATAGCCTTTGTATTCTCATAATACATTAGAATAGTATTCACATAATACACATGGTGCCAACTGGCACTGGGCAATATCTACAAGGGATTATTTACACATGACAGGGCCACGTGGGCCACTGTCAGAACCATCACTTAGTGAACCTATCATAAATGTAGGACATATCATAAAGGTACAACCAGTACTCACTGGTAACCACTATACTCAGCATCAGCCTGTAACATAAACCACATTATGCACAGTATCACATTAGGCGCAAAATACATTATACGCCAACCTCACCAGCATAAATACATTATGCAATCATCTCATAAGTCTAAACCTATTAGACACTAACATCCTAAGCATAAATTACTTTTGGCATAACCCACAGTAGAGAATAACTCACAACCTAAACGCATTAGGAAATAATAACCTCACAAGCATAAACACATTATGCAAAACCTCATAATCCTAGAAATACATTTAGAGGTATGAAACAGGGTGCGTAAACCATAGTAAATGCATCACACTTCCTAGCACCACATATTAGGACACAAATCACATTAGCACATAACCTCACAGTAGAAACCATAGCAGAGGCATAAATCACATTAGCCTATAAATCCTAGGAAAGAAGCACACTAACACAGAAATCACATTAGGGCCTGGCGCCCTATAAACCTAACTGTCCCCCTGGCCATCTCTAAAGGGGCTCAAATGCCCTATGTCCAAAGAGTCAGGGCGCGCTGCCAAGGCAGCGAAAGTCAAGGGTGCGCAATTTGCGCAGGCCTAAACGTAGCAGCTGCCCACTACTTGCTGGGCAGCTGTGAAAGTCAGGGGCGAAGGAGTGCATCTCACTCCCAAATTTAAAACATGTGTCCAAATAAAGAATAACCTAAACGGTGCAGCTGGCACTAATTGCTGCGCAGCTGTAAATGAAGGAAAGGCCTGGGCACTGAATGTGCCCTTGGAACAAATGTGCAAAACGTTGCAGCTGCCTCCTAGCAAAACGGGGCAGCTGTGTAAAGAAATGTGGCCACGGAGGGCGGAGAGCCTGGGCCCCTCCCGTAGGAGCCATATGGGCTCTAAAACTAAATGTGCCACAACGTTGGAGCCACCTAGGCTCTGAAACAATTATGCCCAAGGTTGCAGCTGCCCGCTCACTCTTGGGGCAGCTGGGGAAGGAACAGTGGCAAATGCGGGGCAAAGCCCGGGACCCCCCCGGGCCCTCAACCGATGGATATGCCCCTCGTGGGAGCCACACGGGCTCTAAACAAAACATGCCCGCCTCGTAGGAGCGGCCCTCTGCCATGCGGGGCCGCTCAGACTTTGTGCCTTGCCCAGGCACCGACACCAAGGACCACCACGGAGCCCCACTCACCGACTGGGGGCAGCACTCCTCCGGTCTTCTCCATGCGGGGCTTCCCTAGCTTACGGGAGCCCCGCCCGACCACAGGCTTCTTCCCGCTTCACCCGGGCCCCCTCCTGGGACTTCGATGTGGAGCCCGCGAGGCTCCGCCGGCACTTCCTCTTCCCGGCCGCACTCCTCCCTTCACCCGGGCCCCCTCCTGGGACCCGGGGCTTTTAGATGGAGCCTGCGAGGCTCCACGCGGATCTCCGGCGGCGAGCGGGATTTCCTTTCCTCAAGCGGAAGTCCCGCCCCGCTCCAGGCATCGGCTGCCTGACTTCCTGGTCGCCGCGAGATCGCAGCAGCCGTTTCTCCTTCTCTGGGCGGCAGTGAGGGGTAGGCTCCCTCGGAATTTAACATTTAAAGCGGGGTGGGCACCCGCTGTATTACCAAAGAAAGTACATAACGCAGGGTAGGCTCCCGCGCAGAGCAGGCAAAATGCGGGGTGGGCACCCGCTCTTCCCACGTACTGTGAGGGAATCCCCACATCGGGATTCCCTCGGAAATGATCGCAGCTTAGCGCTGCAAAGCCCACGCACTCCTCTCTCCTGGTGAAATAAAAATAAAGCGCACACAGGGCGCTAAAGATGCAGCAAAGGTCCTGGGGGATGCCAAGAACAGCAGAAGGGATCCAAAAGAGAGTCCTTAAGGCATCAAGGGGGCAATGCAGGGCCCAGGGAGGCAAGCCCTCCTGGCAGCCCCCCCTGGGCCCCCAGCAGCAGCACGCCCCGGCAGGAACAGCACCCAAAACTGAACAACTACATGGGGTCACAGCCCCTTCTTTTATACACCATTTTCCTTTGTCTACAAGGTGCAGGGCATGGGGGAACCAGATACAACTGGTTATGGGAGGATTTGGAGCACTTTGTTTTGCTCAGCTCCTCTCTCCTTTCAGAGTGTAGGCTAGGGACATCAGACGCACCACAGGAGGTGGAGCCAGCATTGTAGAGGGCAGGCACAGCCCTATTCAGGTCCCAGGTGCAACTCCTCCCACCCATCTACATGGAGATCTCTCCATTCAGCCCTGCGCTGCCTCACCCTGCCCCACCTGGAGCCACACACACTCTAGCCCCTGTCACTCACAAGCCAGACATGCAACTCACATCAGGCAGGCAGACACAGTGCACACAGAAATGCCAACTTCTAGAAGTGGCATTTCTCTACCAGTCACCATAAATCTGTGCACACCATTGCGCAGCATTTATTCTCACGAATTCAGACATACTAGACTTGACCATGCTGCACCTCTCATAACAGGAATTACCACTGACACACTCATCCTCAATGCATTCCTATGGGAGGGCAGGCCAATCTCACCACACACGCACACAGCGCGCATGCACTTTACACTGGACCACAGTGCTAAAGTGCCCAGAGACTTAAAACTACTAACACCAAGTTCCATATAAGGCAAAAAGTTCAGGGGTGAACCTGCCAAAAAGGGCCATTTCCAACAAGTAGTATTGAACAGGTCCTTTTTACCCTGTGTCACTGAAGTGAGGCCTACAGGCTCACTGTCATTTTTAAAAGTTTTACTGCTGTGTGCTTAACTCACCCTTGGTCTACATCAGGTAGCTGGGGAGTGCTGCACAGAGCAGGAGTAGGGACTTTGCATTGTATGTATGTGTATCTGTGAAGGGTACAGTACTGGGATAGAGCAGTACTGTGCAGTATATGTCTGGTTAGTGAGTGTATGTATGCCTGCGGGGCATACATTACTTGAGAGATGTTGTGCTGCACAGTGCATTCGCAATGAAAGCATATGCTGGGTGTATGTGTGCCTGTGTGAAGTACAATACATGAAGGGTGAAGTGTTGTGCAGCGAGCACATGGGGTGTGTGGGTGCTGTCAGTGTGTGTGTTTGCAAATAGCACACCCTGGTACATTATAAAAAAGCTACAGCACTGAACAGTGCACGCAGACTAGATGTGTGTGCTGACTGTGTATTTATCTGTAATGGCACAATGCATAGAGGTAACAATACTGTTGAGTAAGTGTGCTGTGAATGTACACTGAGTGCAAGTGTGCCTGCAATGGAACATTACATGAGGACCCTGGGTTCGATTTTGGGAAGCCCAGGCCTGTCTGGTGAAGACATGACGAGTAGAGGAATCCACCAGGCAGATTTGTGTATTGCTGCATTCTCTTGAGCTGGCTGGGACACACGATGAAAAAATGGAAGGAGAGATTCTCCCTTTACACTTTAAAAGTTTGCTCTGTGATTCAGTGATAGATAACAAGGAAGGTTCTTGGACACATCTCAGGAATGAGATGGAGCTGATAAGGGAAACAAAGAGGAGGCCTAGGAGCCCAGTATTAACTTTTTGATGCACATATCACTGTGCCTGACATGCAGGTGTGATATCTGGTCATTCCCATGAATTGTGTTGTGGGTCTATCAACTTTGGAGAATTTCCGGTTGTGACAGACAACTATTCAAAGGGAACAAGAAACTTCAAAAAAGCTGAATCCCCAACATAAAACTCAGACCCTAAATCACATTTGGTATCTGGAAAAGAACCATAAGAAAGGGAGGTTGAGACACAATATGATGTAATCTGCCAAGCAGATAGATGATACATGGCTGTGTGAAAAAGGGAAGCTCTGCAAGACTTCTGCCTGTGTCCAGGGCTGAGAGAAAAGGCCTTCTAGCCTCCCTGCTGGATGACAGGACATCACCCACGGAACGCAAGATCATCTGCCCTGGAGCTTGGAGCACCTTTGCCTGTCTTATTGCCAAGACTAGCAATGCCCTGTGAAGAAGAGGAGCTTGTTGGAGGGTGCGAGGTCCAGTGGGAAACCTTACCGAGAGGACTCACTGAGTGAGGTGTGAGGGAATGGCCGTTCCCTGATCGGGTTGTTGCCTGTGTGCAGAAGTAATCGGCTACCCCCATATGCACGGAGAGGGACACCATAACCCGAGCCATGTCACGAGTGCCATGTGGGAAGTGCCAGGCCCGCACTGCCTTGTTGTGACCTTGTATGCGACAGGGGACAACTATTGGATTATTTGTTCCCAGACACCTCAAGAATTGATACTACCTTATCAGCAACCACGTGAGCCAGGAGGGGCCACCATGGTAAGGGTGACCATAGCAGAGAAGTCTGTGATTCAGTGGAGAGTATTGCGGCAACCCCCTATGCCAGATGGGTCTGCCGGTACTCATATTTCCAAGAGTTTTTGTTTTTTGACTCGACGGAAGATTGTGACTGTGACCGGCAAGTCAAGTCCGCACACCAACACTTGCACCTAACTGATTGCCAGAGGACTGTGAAAGATGCAGCTAGAGAAGTCAGACACTCGCTGAGCTCCAGTTGGGAGCCGGAGGATCGAATACCCCCTGTGAGGGGAAGCAGGACTTACCTCGTCTTCAAGGAGCGAGAGCAGCTCTGATCTCTGGGAAAGTGCGGCTCGATGGAGAGAGCCTGCACCTGCTGGGTGCTTCTGCCTGTACCGTGTTCAGCCTAACATCATCGAACAGGATCCGGACTTGAGAGCACCCAAAGAGAGGGCACTTGCTGCACCGCTGCGCCCTTCCATACCTCTGGAGCGGTTAAGGCTAGAGTTGGCCTGTTGAACCCTGGGAGACTCGCTGCTAATGGTGTTTCAGCACCTTAGCAACTTTTGACTAATTCCTGAAGAGTCAAAGGGGAATTCTTCAGTACAGCCTATTAGTGAGCATTCCCTGGATGCGGCCACCAGTGAATGGGAAATAACCCAGACTAAATTATAAGGACTATGGGAGGATGGGGATTTTCCTGACAACTACTAGAGCCCCAACCTCAAGAGGATTTTGTTATTGCTCATGAATGTTGTTATTCCTTTGAATGTGGAGAGTTAGAAAAAAAATACTTCTTTTTCTTATAAAGGTAAGTATGGGACTGGACATTGATTTATTGCTTGTACTGTGTGCACTGTAAAGTATGAATCGTTTTCACTTACCTATAGCTGCACTTCTCCCATGAGGGATCCTTTGACTGCTCGTCCACAGCTACCACTGAGAGTCAAGTGCAGAATGGGTTCTTGGCTCAGTTGCTCAGGATCCATAGTATATCTAGCCCCAGGACATCAGGAGTAAAAGGCCTCAACCGCCATGGCTGGACCCAATTAAACCCTGTGTGCCCTGTGACCGTCTGAAAGGGGTTCTGACAGCAGCACACTGTTGGGTTCAATTTTGATCTAGTTTGTACTGATCATTCTGAAATAGGACAAACAAGAAAAGGTGGGCAGAACAGGAAGTGAAACACTCAGTGAGCCAGAGAAACAGTGACCCAACACACCCCAATCTGCAAGATTCTCTGTCCTTTCTGCCAAAGCCATGAAGCACATTCCGAGTGGATGCGTACTCTTTATGAAGTAAGGTCTTTACCCCCCCGTTTTTGTTCCACGCTGATGATTTGAAATGTTCTGTAAACGCAGTAAGTAGCTTACACAACAAGATGACTAAAAATGAATAGGTCAAGTCTGTTTTTCCTTTTAATTGTATTTTCCTTAGTTCTAATTTAAATTTAAATTTGCTGAGTCTCTATATGTGGTAACGACTATATTAAGGAAACACATGGTTTTCACCTAAACGTTTGTAGACCATTGAATAATCACACTTCTGGGGGTGGTCCAAAAAGCACGAGTGCCCACTGATGCCTAATCCGTCCCCTACTTTCTCTCATTTCAGTTATAACCAAACAGGAAAAGGTCCTATAAATATGGTCTATATGGTTACGTGCATGTTTTTTATTGTTTAATTGAACAGCAAATTAGCATTCGCAAAAAAGCAGGGTGACAACAAAGTTCTGAAGAAAGCCGAATGACATTAATATATACATATATATATATAGATATATTTACATTTCACAACACTCTAGAGAAAGTTTTCTATCTAAGAAATTGTGAAGCAAGCACCGATTTACCTGGGTGCATTTCGCTCACTTGTCTCGGATACAGGCAAGATAGATGTTTAAATAACTGGGTCTCCCTTCTCTTTATGTTTATTGTATACTAAAATTGGGAAGCCAATGGCATACCCTTGCTAAATACATCTCACTCCTCTTCGGTGTATAAAGCCAGAGAAAAGAGCCACCCCTTATCTGTGGTCACTCAAAATTGGCTCTGGGGATAGGGCCTCTCCTACTGGGATTGGTGCATTGCTGGCTAACAGAACAAAAGGGGTCAAGCCCAGTTGTTAGCTACATCTGCCTGTGTCAGTCTAGGCCTCTTTGAAGATAAATAGCTGCTCACTGCCCAGTTAGTCATCCTGTGAGGGAAACAGAACACCTCCCCACATCCCAATATCTTTGTCTCGGCCCCCCGGGATCAAGTTCATACCTGGGCAACTGTTGGAAGTTCATTTAAATTGGCCTCTTGAGGCTTTAGGCAGTCAAATGGTAAATTTTTAAAAGAACTGTTTGTAAAATATTTAGTGCAAATCCAACTTTAATAAGGCATTGTAATTGTAATAAATATTTTAAAAAGTCCAAGAATGAACTTTTTGGTTCTTCGCTGGAGATGACATGTTTTAATTTTAACATTATTTCCCAAAGCTTTTCACTAGAACAGCTACCCCTGCTTCAGTGAGAATAGCTTTTTGGAATTTGTCACTGTAAAGGCATAATTTACATTATACTTATACATGTCCAGCTTTTGAAATTTCATGCAACTTGCCTTATAGGGTATTAATGCATACATTGAGGGGCTTTATTAATATTTAAAAGGAGGGTTTAGGTCTGCCAAAAGGGGTTATTTTGACAGGGAAAAATACAGTTTAGATTTTAACAGCCAACTATGGGTGGCACAAGTACTCTTTTGACCATATCCTAGGGGCTTGCAGGTAAGTTAACTTTTGACATGCCCTGGGGCCAGGTTGACATGGTGAATATGTAAGTGACAACATTCATGTTTTGAACTAAAAAACACAGAAATTCACCAGTTACAGTTAGCAACTGTAACCTAACCATGCACTGCGTATGACCTCACATATTACATCACTCATGACATGTTCAATAACATCATTTATGACATCACTGATAACATCTCAAATGGCATCATTGATGACTTCACTGTTGACATCACTGATGACATCATCCAATCAGTGTGCTGGCTTGTTTTATAATTTACATAGTGGTGGGCAACTACCATATTACTTTTCTACCTAAGTTTGTACAGCCTGTGTCTGTAATGTAGTTCCTATAGTACCCCTGCAGGACCTGCACTTTTGGATAACATACACTGTGGGCCTGGTGGTAGACTGATTCTGTGCACCCCCACCGCGTATGTCAGCCTGTTTTGCATTAGCTAGCTCACAGTGCCACTAGAATCTCCTTTTTATCTGAGAGATTAGGTTTTGGCGACCTCAGAACACGACAACCCTGATTCCTCAGACTCGTGGAAACAATGTACTACTTTTCGCTCAGTCACTCGTGCTTGCTCATTTGGTCTCAGAGAGTTACACAGAAGAAACAGTTGAGCGTGTTTACAATAAGAATTTATTGCACAGTTGTTCTTCTAGTATAAAATATATGTGCTGCGACAACTGTTAAACAGTAGCAGAGATATATGATCAGCAGTACAGTGAATAGAAAAGGATAGTACAGTTCTACCATTTTGCAATAGTCATGAACATATACATGAATATAAAATGCATTTATAAAATAAAGCGCATACTCCTACGATGCCTGTCTAGATGTACCTAAGTGTACCTAGCATGTGAGTAGGTGCGAAAAAAGCCAAGAATCCCGCTAGGATTTAGTCAAACCCCATTACCTGAATAATGAGAGTGTGGGACCTCGTCCTGGTCTCGAGTTGGACACCCCGCAAGGGATGATTAGACCACTGTCAGCTGGAGTGACTGCATGCTGGGGCCTCAGCGTCTCTGGTCAGTGTGTTGGCCTGGAAGTCTCGGTTCCCTCTGACTACTGATAGCAAGAGGTGCTGTATTTATACAGAAAAGTATAGAGTCCCTTTGTCCCTTGTGTCTTGTGTTAGCCATTGTTGGGTATGAAGATGACTTATGGGATGAACCGGTTACGTAGATGTTTATGCAGTTGGATTCTAGCCCCTACCTGGTTTCCTAGAACTCTTATGAATATTTATTCATACTGGATGAGCACATCTGTAGGAAGGTGGAATCTGACTACATGGTTGCCCCCACTTTTTTCCTGGTGTTTTGTTGGTTTTTGAATTAGTTTGGCTGGGAACCTGCTATTCAGGTCCCCAGCCTATCTGCTTTCTCTTTAAACAACTTGGAGTGCACTCTAGGTGCACTAGTGATTGGATACTGTGGTACTTTATGAGTCCCTAGTATATGGTACCTTAGGTACTAAGGGCATAGGTACTTCACAGGCCTGCCAGGGGCTGCAGCATGTATTATGCCACCCCTGGGAAGCAGACTAAATCTGACACCACAGGCCTGCTACTGCAGCCTGGGTGAGGTGGTGCTAGCACTCCTCACTGAGATATAGGTTCCCTATATCTCTCCTACACACACATATAAACCTATCAGTCACCCCTAAGGCAGGCCCTATCAATCCTGAGGGCAGGGTGCTTGGCTTCTATGTGAGGGGGTGCCTCTGCCAGAGCAGGGCCCCTCTGTAGCTCTCAGAGTCCATTCTCTGGTGCTGTTTGTGGATGCGGTTAAACCATATACTTTTAAGTGCATTATATCCTTGCGGGAAAATGCTAACTTTGGAATGGCTGCATCGAAACATGTCGTGTTTGGTGTCAAACATCTTGGAATACTACCCCCCCGCCAGTCCTGGCGGCGGGGGTAGCATTCCACCCTTCTAGAGGGATAGACATGTACCTGCTGTGGAAACGCGGTAGAATCCTGCAGAGCCCTGGCATCACAAAATGGATGCCACCAGTCACAGACACTGGGCTGCCCTCCTGCTGATGACCAACACTCGCAGTGGAGGAAGCCCAACAATAGATATCCTGTCCCAAGGGGTGTGACCACCTCCCAGACAGGGTTTAGTGTATTGGGGCTGGGTGGGTGCACTCTTAGAGTGCTTTGAAGTCCTGCACTGGGGGAGCAGAAGGCTTCTCTGTGCTTATGCCAGTTCAAACCGGCTCAGGGGCTACCTGCCCCTGCTCTGGTGCGAAACTGGACAAAGGGAAGTGGGTGTAGCCACCCACTCCCCTGACCCTCCCATAGGTAGGGTCATAGAGCTAGTCCCTCCCTTTCTTTTAGTATAAGAGGGGAACCTGTGCATTGCACCCTAGATTTCCTGGACAACGCTCTACAAGAAGAATCCCGGACCTTCGACGTTCCACTACCTTTGGAAGACTGAAGAATCTCCCTTGGAGTCAAGGAGTGACTCCCCTGCTTGGCAGGCACCAAAAACTACAAACAACGGTCGCAAACTACGCCGCTCCCGCCGGAGTCCGAAGTCCCTGCAGCCCAAAAAGTGGATTTCCTGACTTCTCAAAGGCCATCGTGAGTCTCCAGTGAAGCTGAGGCCAGTGGACCCCAAGAGTAACAAGGAACCGCGACCCCTGGGTACCATGCACTATTGTCGAGTGCAACCCCTTCACAACGTTCCACGAACTTGTGCTTTGGACCACGTGTGGTCCCAGCCTCCAGCAGGAATCCCTCCTAAGATCAGAGGCCTACCATGTCCCGAGTGACCGTGGGCCCCTGTGAGCGGATCCTCCCGAGGCGTCTTTGCGATCCCTTGCCAGCCAACTTGTGGGTCCCCAGAAGACTCTATAAAGAAACCGAAGGGCTCCCCTGGTTGCTCCAGGCCTACCCTGACTTACCCTTGCTGGGTGAGTCCGACAGACCTTGCTGGTCTGTGCCATTGTCTCTTCACCCTTTCCTTGAGACTTACTGTTACCAAGGCTTGGTGGCTTCAATCGAGTCGCCGACACCGCCGTAAGCTGCAGACATCGTGGGTCACGCCGAATCCAGCTCCTGGTCATCGACGACGCCTCCTGGACCTCGTGGCTGAAGAGTCAAGGCAACTGCGAACGACCTGAATCTTGCGACGACGGTGGGCATCCATCTTCCTTGCCCCGAGTCACTGCCAAGTGACTTTGAACACTGTCCCCTCTGCTTTCAGGTCTTCCATCTTCTGAATCCAGGCCCGACACCAAAGGACACCTATGCACCCGGCTCCCCTGGGTGAGGTAACTTCAGCACTACGGTGCTCCTGTGTGTGTGGGCCCTAGAACCACTTACCCTGTAAGTGGCATGATTGTAGCTTCCCTAGAAGTGTCCTAAAACTCTAACTTTCTAAGTGCGATAATTGCATTGACTCGTACAGGGTTCGCGTCTGTGTTAGACACACCGCGTCCATCTCCTTTGCAACACTATCTAGAACTGTATCCTTCGACTCGTACTGAGTCCGATCGGTGTTCGCCTCGAACACACAAAGGGCCTGTAACTCCGAGATCTCCATTGCACCGACTCGCACCAGGTTCGCGTCTGTGTTAGACACAGCGCCTCCAACTCCCTTGCAATACCATCTGTAACCGCGTCCTTCGACTCGTACAAGGACCGATCGGTGTGTTCGCCTCGAACACGCAAGGGACCTTTAACACTGATATCTCAATCGCGTCTGAGTGCATAGACTCGTACAGGATTCGCATCGGTGCCAGGTCACCGCGTCCGTCCCCTGTGGGTCTCCTACAACTACCTGAAGTGGTTCTTGGGGGTCCCTCGATTCTAGATGCCCTAGACCTAGGTCTAGCAAACTAAGATTGTAATATTCATTTGTGCTAAACTTATCCTGATCATATCTGACTTGTACATATGTTCCTATCCTCTAATCTCATAAAGAGATTAGTAGAGAGTGTTTATTAATAAATACATATATATTTGATATATATACCTGTGTGGTGTCTTTTCATTTGGTGATTCAAGAGATTGTGTGGTAAAACAAGCTGCTTTACATTCCTTCAAGACTTAGCCTGAAGGCTGCTCTCCACAGCTAACACTAGGATACCTTTCTATAAAGGTTGTCTTAAACCTATCTACCATAAGAGTCGAATTGTTCTGGTGCAAGGTGTCCACTTTAATTAGTGAACAGCATATACCAGGCCAACTTCTCACAACATCGATGATGGTATAGGAGGCCATTGTTCGGGAAAAACCCTCCTTCTGTACCCAAACCACAGTCTAGATAAGGTTCAGCCCTCAGCGCCCATTATTGTGGAGAATAGGGAACTAATGTAGGTGAAAGATTATGCCTATATTAGGGCATCTCAAACCATGCCTATATTAGGGCATCTATATGAAACATAACACCCACTCCTCTTAATACTCAACAATAATAAACAATGATAGCAAACTACTAATTCATACTATGTGGTAGCGCATATGGTTGTCAGTGAGCCACATAAAAACATTTTTAAATTTCTTTTTAAAAAGCATATTAAAAACATTTCTAAGAGGGGAAAAATGTGTAGAGTCAGTTTTTGAATTTGTACTTAGGCTAAAGGTCTAGTTGAGTTCATTTATAGAATTTAAAACTTTTACAAGCGTTTTAGAAGGCCATGCTTTCTCTAGCGATAGTGTCAATTTAGTAGGAAATATTCCACTTTTAATCAGAGTTGAAATGAAAAAGGAAACTCCGAATTCTTTCCCAGCACATGATGAGCCAATTGAAGATTAAGTGTCCTGGCTGGGAGACGCAACATCACAGTCACTTGAAGTAGGGGACGGGAATTGTAATATTTCACACAGTACGTTGATGGAGCACAGATGATATTCAGTACCGCCCATAGTTGGCATATCGGCAGCCGGTGCTGTAGTCGATACCTCAGTGCTAGTTGTAGCACTTGTGCTGGTTTCAGCGCTAGTGGTGGCTGAGCTGATGCTCACCTCAATTGTAGCAAAAGGCACCTGCGGGTTTTCAAGGAATGCTTTCGTCAGGATAGGAATACGCTGGGGACACAGCTGAGCGTGGGACCTCAGCGGTTCCAGCCTTGTGTTCAAGTCCGCAGGCATCTCCGTCTCGAGTGTCAGACAAATGTCCAACATGCATTCTTCACCGCAAAACAGGCATCGAAGAACAGGTAAGATGCAGTCCGTCCAGACTGGTCTAAACGATAAGAACCAAGAAGCACTCAGTTCTCGTAGGCGAGGCGCGCCCAGATGTTGTACCATGCGCTCACGGTATCTACATTCCAGAAGAGCTTTCGCCATTTCATTCGTGATTGGGCCGTCAATTGCGTATCAGGAAAATGACGATCAGGATTCCAGCTATTAAAAGCAGTATCAGAGGTAAACCTCCAAAGATGCTTCCAAATACAGCGTGTATAAAATTTGGGATAACTCCGAGGACTGTTTGGAAAGTGCTTAGAAAACCTGACCCTATGGTCTTAAATATGTGTACAATTCCACTCGTATCAGACATGTTAAAGATACGACCCACCATTTCTACGAAATGAAAGGGGCAGTTTGAACGAATAAGTGCCTGTATCTCGGTCGAGGTCCTTGCAACTTGAAGATCAAAGGTCTCTCGAGCGGAGGTTAATGGTACAGTTTGCTGTTAAAGCATGGCTTTTATTCTGCTCAAAGTGTCAAATTTTATAAAAGATATCTCTAACGAAGGCCACAAAGGCGCCTCCCTGACTGTACTTGTTGGGGGAAACAATACATGCATACAGCAAGTAACCCTGGCATTCACGATGACCAGATAGGCGATGCCCGGAAGCATGCCACAGCAACCTTGATCATTCAGCATCAAGTAACTCCCATTTGAGAGTAACTCAAAAACTGGTGTGATCACGGCAGCTGGAGTTCCTTCATGTGGCAAGACAGATTCGCCACCGAACCATTACAAGCTCCGTGTAAAATAATGTCTTGGCACATGAGAGAGCCGCTTAAAGCATTCTTGCAGTTTGACCAACTCAGAAACACTTCACGATCCCCACTCCGGCATCGAAATCTATATGGTAATTCCCAGGATTCCTTAACCCGTTCCGCGCTGCGTGAATTTTCGCACTGTGCGGGCGTTTTATTGAGTGGACGGAGTTCGGACGGCCACCGGCCGTCCTCCGCACACGCCCACCGTGACGTCGGACGGCCGGGGGCCATCCGAAGCACACAAGGGGTTAATGTATTCTTTACCCAACTTTTCATATCTGCCTGCCTGCCTTTGCTCAAGGCAATACTGAAACTGAAAGGTCGTGACCGGGAGAGTGATATGGCCGTGAATTAGCCATTCTGTTAAAGGTGAATCCGCCACTGTGAATGGTAGCCTGTCCAGTATTTCAATACGCAGCATTGTATATTTAGCTCCCCTTTGTGCCATTTCTATCTGTGTATCTGTTGCCGGCAGTGTTTGAAAGGACAGCGTACTTGCTGAAGATCTTGTGGCTCACACCGGCCGATCTGAAAAAGACAGTGCACTTGCTGCAGATTTTGTGACTCACATCGATCTTCTTGGTAAATTTGTCACACAAATCGATACAAAACCGATTTCTATAGATGCTAAGTTGGAAATTGAAGAAATAAACTTGTAAATATTGATGAAACAGAAATATTTGGATATGCGGTACTAGAATATGGAATGACCAGCCGGGTCGGAATTATAACCAGTTAATAGGCATTGAATTCCTTTTCTATAACAATACAGCCCTGAAGAAGTCGAGGGTTAATACCCTAACGACGAAACACGTGTTGGCTGGACTTTGTGGTGTTCTCTTGAATAAAGACTAAAGAAATACGCCAAGAGACAATATTCGCTTATTTATCTACATTTTGATGAACTTTCAAACCACACGGAAGCATGTGCACAGGAACTGACATCATTTACTTTGGACTCTTGGGTCCCATCTTGGAGGGTCTCAGGGGTTTTCCCTCACCTGTTGCACCACAATAATTTTATGTGTTTAGTTACAATACATTATTTAGCAGGCGTCGCTACTCCTATGTGAATTATACCCCCATTTGCTGATACTAATTTATAAAGTAATGTGTACTAAAAAAGCTTGGATGATGTCATTGGTGATTCCATTAGAGATGTCTTCAGTGATGTCATAAGTGATGTCATAGAATATGTTATGAGTGATATAATATGTGGGGTCATAAGCAGTGCATGGCGGGGCACAAGTTATAGTTAGCTCTGCTACCTGTAACTGGTGAATTTCTGTGTTTTTTTTGTTCAAAATGTTAATGTTTTGCGCTGACATGTTCACCCAACTATAACATTAGGTTTTTTTCAGTGAATTTTTAAGGCTTTTTAAAAACAAAAGCTAATGTTTTTTATCACACCTGACTATAACGCTACTTTAACCTTTGTTTTTACAGTGAATTTCTAGTTTAAAAAAAATGTAAAGTAATATTTTATTACTATATGTAAATCTAACCCCTGCCTTTGGCTGTGCATGGCGGGGAATTGGCCACAGGGCCTGGCCTGTGACCAGGCCCGGCAGCAAACCCCCCACAGGCAGCCAACCCCACACAGCTCACAACCTTTGACAGTGCACAGCAGGGGTGTTGGCCAACCAACCCGGAGGCAACTGACCCCCACTGCAGGCAACCAACACCATGCTGCTCACGGCATTTCATAAAGCATGGCATGGAATTGGCTGCAGGGCTTGACTTGCAGCCAGGTCCAACACTCCACAGGCAATCACCCAAAGGCAGCCAACCCCACACAGAGCACACCCTTTGGTTGTGTGTGGAATGGGGTTTACCGAAAGGCCCTACTTCCAACTTCCAGCCGGCAGCCAACCCATGCAGCACACATCCTTTGGCCATTCACAGGGGGTGGTTGGCCACAGGGCTTGCCCTGCCACCATGCCATGTGGTCAAACCCCCAGCAAGCTGCTAACCCCGCACTGTGCATAGCCTTTGGTGTGTGCAGCATACTGTTGGCCTTCGGTCCCCGGAGACCACATCCCCTTTTGCCAAAACATATATTAAAGAGAGGGAGTTTGCAGCTTCCTCTTCGACCCTTAATTGGCCGCAGACACCCCATCCCCTGGGGCCAGTTTCCAATAAAAAGTGGAGGGTGGCTGAGCAGCTCCCCCTACTCAAGCCTGATTAGGCCCTGGAGATCTCATCCCCCATGGTCAAACCAATAAAAAGGGGAGGCAGCATTTGGTCCCCCTCCCAGAGCATTCATAGGCCCTGGGGACACAATCCACTGGATCGTGTTTTGTTTAAAACGGGTAGGGGGCTTCATATCCCCCTTCCCCAAGCCTTATCAGGCCCCTGGGATCCCATCCCCTGGGGCTAAACCAATTAAAAAAGGAAGGGGCATTTGGCCCTCCTCGTCAAGTCTTTTAGGTCCCGGAGACCCCATCCCCCAGGGACAAAGGAAGGAGAGGTGGTGTGGGGCTCCCCTTCACAAGCCTATTTTGGCCCTGAGTACCCCATACCCTGGGGATGAAATGTAAAATTTCCCCTCTCTCTGAGCCTATTTTGGCCCTGGGTACCCCATTCCCCAAGTCCAACTTTTTTAAAAGGTCACGCTGCCAAACGGCCCCCTTCCCGAGCCTATTTTGGCCCTGGGGACCTTCTCATCAGGGCCTCGATGAAATATAGGTGGGTGCCCCGGTGCCTACCCAGGGCACCCACCAAGCACAATGTTAGGATGCCGTGGGGAGAGCCCTAGGGCCCCTGTGGCTCCAGCTGGATCCCCACATGGTGTGGTAATCAGCATTGCTCCCTCCTGGAAGGAGCAGCTTTTGATGCTGCTCCCTCCAGGCAAGAGCAGTCTGTTCTGTTTTCCTTTCCACCTCAGTGCAGGCAGAAAAACAGTTCACAAGTCTGCTCCCTGCCGGAGGGGACATTTTTAAAGCATATGTATTTGTTCCTGTTTGGTGGTAGATTTGAAAATGCTCCCGCAAGACGGTGCACTATAGCATTTGTTGACACTTTAAATTGATTTGATTTATATGATATTATATCGCCCCATTTTAAACTGATTGTTGGAGGAACAATGTAATCAGTTTGGAAGCAACAGAGGTGCACTAACAGGCAGAAGAGGTGCAGAAAGAGGGAACAGGGGTGCAGAAAGAGGCAAGAGAGGTACAGAAAGAGGGAATAGGGGTGCAGAAAGAGGCAACAGGGGTGCAGAAAGAAGCAAGTGAGGTGCAGAAAAAGGCAAAAGTGGTCCAGAAAGAGTCAAGACAGGTGCAGAAACAGGCAAGAGCAGTGCGGAAAGAGGCAAGAAATGTGCTGAAAGAAGCAACAGAGGTGTAGAAAGAAGAAAGAAAAGTGATGAAAGAGACAAGAGAGTTGCAGAAAGAAACAGGAGAAGTGCAGAAAAAAGCAAGAGAAGTGCAGAAAGAGGCAAGAGAGGTGCAGAAAGAGGCAAGTGAGGTGCAGAAACAGGCAAGATGGGTGTTGAAAGAGGCAAGAAAAGTGCTGAAAGAAGCAACAGAGGTGCAGAACCAGGCAGGAGAGATGAAGAAAGAGGGAACAGGGGTGCAGAAAGAGGCAAGAGAGGTACATAAAGAGGGAAGAGGGGTGCAGAAAGAGGCAAAAGGAGTGCAGAAAGAAGCAAGTGAGGTGCAAAAAACAGCAACAGTGGTGCAGAAAGAGTCAAGGCAGGTACAGAAACAGGCAAGAGGAAGTGCAGAAAGAGGCAAGAGAAGTGCTGAGAGAGACAAGAGAGCAGCATAAAGAAACAAGAGGGGTAGAGAAAAAGCAAGGGAAGTGCAGAAAGAGGCAAGTGAGGTACAGAAAGAGGCAAGAGACGTGCAGAAAGAGGCAAGAGAGGTGCAGAAAGAGGCAAGTGAGGTCCAGAAACAGAAAAGAGGGGTGCAGAAAGAGGCAAGAGAAGTGCAGACAGAAGCAACAGAGGTGCAGAAGGAGGCAAGAGAAGTGCAGAAAAAGGCAAGGGAGTTAAAGAAAGAGGCAAGAGAGGTACAGAAAGAGGCAAGGGAGGTGCAGAAAGAGGGAAGAAGGATGCAGAAAGAGGCAAGAGGGAAGCAGAAATAAGCAAGAGAGGTACAGAAATAAGCAAGAGAAATGCTGAAAGAAGCAACAGAGGTGCACAAAGAAGGAAGAGGGGTACAGAAAGAGGCAGCAGAAGTGCAGAAAGAAGCACAAGAGGTGCAGAAAGAGGCAAGAGAACTGCAGAAAGAGGAAGGAGAGGTGCAGAAAGAGGCAAGAGAGGTGCACAAAGAGGGAAGAAGCGTAGAAAAGAGGCAAGAGGAATGCAGAAAAAAGCAAGAGAGGTGCAGAAAGGAGCAAGAGAAGAGCAGAAAGAAGCAAGAGAGGTGCAGAAGGAGGCAAGAGAACTGCAGAAAGAGGCAAAAGAGTTGCAGAAACAGGCAAGAGAGTTGCAGAAGAGGCAAGAGAGGTACACAAAGAGGGAAGAAGGTTGCAGAAAGATGCAAGAGGGATGCAGAAAGAAGCAAGAGAGGTGCAGAAAGAAGCAAGAGAAGTGCTGAAAGAAGCAATAGAGGTGCAGAAAGAGGAAAGAGGGGTGCAGAAAGAGGCAAGAGAAGTGCAGAAAGAAGCAACAGAGGTGCAGTAAGAGGCAGGAGAATTGCAGAAAGAGGGAGCAGGGGTACAGAAAGAGGCAAGAGAGGTACACAAAGAGGGAAGAGGGGTGCAGAAAGAGGCAACAGGGGGGCAGAAAGAGGCAAGTGAGGTGCAGAAAAAGGCAAAAGTGTTGCAGAAAGAGGCAAGACAGGTGCTGAAACAGGCAAGAGAAGTGCTGAAAGAGGCAAGAGAAATGCTAAAAGAAGCAACAGGGGGTAGAAAGAAGCAAGAGAAGTGATGAAAGAGACAAGAGAATTGCAGAAAGAAACAAGAGAGGTGCAGAAAAAAGCAAGAGAAGTAAAGAAAAAGCTAAGAGAGGTGCAGAAAGAGGCAAGTGAGGTGCAGAAACAGGCAAGAGGGGTTCAGAAAGAGGCAAGGGAAGTGCAGAAAGAAGCAACAGGGGTGCAGAAGGAGGCAAGAGAAGTGCAGAAAGAGGCAAGAGAGTTGCAGAAACAGGCAAGAGAGTTGCAGAAAGAAGAAAGAGGGGGGCAGAAAGAGGCAAGAGGGGTACAGAAAGAGGCAAGAGAGGTGCACAAAGAGGGAAGAAGGGTGCAGAATGAGGAAAGAGAGGAGCAGAAAGAAGCAAGAGAGGTGAAGAAAGAAGCAAGAGAAGTGCTGAATGAAGCAACAGAGGTGCAAAAACAGGCAGGAGAGGTGCAGAAAGAGGGAACAGGGGTGCAGAAAGAGGCAAGAGAGGTACAGAAAGAGGGAAGAAGGGTGCAGAAAGAGGCAACAAGGGTGCAGATAGAAGCATATGAGGTGCAGGAAAAGGCAACAGTGGTTCAGGAAGAGTCAAGACAGGTGCAGAAACAGGCAAGAGAAGTGTAGAAAGAGGCAAGAGGCATGCTGAAAGAAGCACCTGAGGTGTAGAAAGAAGCAAGAGAAGTGATGAAAGAGACAAGAGAGTTGCAGAAAGAAACTGGAGAGGTGCAGAAAAAAGCAAGAGAAGTGCAGAAAGAAGCAACAGAGGTGCAGAAACAGGCCACTGAGGTGCAGAAACGGGCAAGAGGGGTGCTGAAAGAGGCAAGAGAAGTGCAGAAAGAAGCAAGAGTGGTGCAGAAAGAATCAAGAGAAGGGCTGAAAGAAGCAACAGAGGTGCAGAAACAGGCAGGAGAGGTGCAGAAAGAGGGAACAGGGTTGCAGAAACAGGCAAGAGAGGTACATAAAGAGGGAAGAGGTGTGCAGAAAGAGGCAACAGGAGTGAAGAAAGAAGCAAGTGAGGTGCAGAAAAAGGCAACCTTGGTGCAGAAAGAGTCATGACAGGTGCAGAAACAGGCAAGAATAGTGCAGAAAGGGGCAAGAGAAGTGCTGAAAGAAGCAACAGAGGTGTAGAAAGAAGCAAGAGAAGTGATGAAAGAGACAAGAGATTTTCAGAAAGAAACAGGAGAGGTGCAGAAAAAAACAAGAGAAGTGCAGAAAGAGGCAACAGAGGTGCAGAAAGAGGCAAGAGAAGTGCAGAAAGAGGCAAGTGAGGTGCAGAAACAGGCAAGAGAAGTGCAGAAAGAAACAATAGAGGTGCAGAAAGAGGGAAGAGGCGTGTAGAAAGAGGCAAGAGAAGTGCAGAAAGAAGCAACAGAGGTGCAGAAAGAGGCAAGAGAAGTGCAGAAAGAGGCAACAGAGGTGCAAAAACAGGCAGGAGAGGTGCAGAAAGAGGCAACAGGGGTGCATAAAGAAGCAAGAGAGGTGTAGAAAGAAGCAAGAGAAGTGCTGAAAGAGGCAAGAGAACTGAAGAAAGAGGAAAGAGAGGTGCAGGAAGAGGCAAGAGAGGTGCACAAAGAGGGAAGAAGGGTGCAGAAAGAGGCAAGAGGGATGCAGAAAGAAAAAAGAGAAGTGCAGAATGAAGCAAGAGAAGTGCAGAAAGAAACAATAGAGGTGCAGAAAGAGGGAAGAGGCGTGTAGAAAGAGACAAGAGAAGTGATGAAAGAATCAACAGAGGTGTAGAAAGAAGCAAGAGAAGTGATGAAAGAGACCAGAGATGTGCAGAAAGAAACAAGAGAGGTGCAGAAAAAACTCAAGAGAAGTGCAGAAAGAGGCAAGTGAGGTGCAGAAAGAGGCAAGAGAAGTACAGAAAGAGGCAAGAGAGGTGCAGAAAGAGGCAAGTGAGGTGCAGAAACAGGCAAGAGAGGTGCAGAAAGAGGCAAGAGAGGTACATAAAGAGGGAAGAGGGGTGCAGAAAGAAGCAAGAGAGGTGTAGAAAGAAGCAAGAGAAGTGCTGAAAGAGGCAAGAGAACTGAAGAAAGAGGAAAGAGAGGTGCAGGAAGAGGCAAGAGAGGTGCACAAAGAGGGAAGAAGGGTGCAGAAAGAGGCAAGAGGGATGCAGAAAGAAAAAAGAGAAGTGCAGAATGAAGCAAGAGAAGTGCAGAAAGAAACAATAGAGGTGCAGAAAGAGGGAAGAGGCGTGTAGAAAGAGGCAAGAGAAGTGCAGAAAGAAGCAACAGAGGTGCAGAAAGAGGCAAGAGAAGTGCAGAAAGAGGCAACAGAGGTGCAAAAACAGGCAGGAGAGGTGCAGAAAGAGGCAACAGGGGTACATAAAGAAGCAAGAGAGGTGCAGAGAAAGGCAACAGTGGTGCACAAAAAGGCAAGAGAAGTACAGTGAGAGGCAAAGGAAGTGCTGAAAGAAGCAACAGAGGTGTAGAAAAAAGAAAGACAAGTGATGAAAACGACAAGAGAGTTGCAGAAAGATAAAGGAGAGGTGCAGAAAAAGCAAGAGAAGTGCAGAAAGAGGAAAGTGAGGTGCAGAAAGAGGCAAGAGGGGTGCATAAAGAAGCAAGAGAGGTGCAGAAAGAAGCAAGAGAATTGCTGAAAGAAGCAACAGAGGTGCAGAAACAGGCAGGAGTGTTGCAGAAAGAGGGAAGATGGATGAAAAAAGAGGCAACAGGGGTACAGAAAGAGTCAAGACAGGTGCAGAAACAGGCAAGAGAAGTGCAGAAAGAGGCAAGAGAAGTGATGAAAGAATCAACAGAGGTGTAGAAAGAAGCAAGACAAGTGATGAAAGAGACAAGAGAGTTGCAGAAAGAAACTGGAGAGGTGCAGAAAAAAGCAAGAGAAGTGCAGCAAGAAGCAACAGTGGTGCATAAACAGGCCACTGAGGTGCAGAAACGGGCAAGAGGGGTGCTGAAAGAGGCAAGAGAAGTGCAGAAAGAGGCAAGAGAAGTACAGAAAGAGGGAAGAGAGGTGCAGAAAGAGGCAAGTGAGGTGCAGAAACAGGCAAGAGAGGTGCAGAAAGAGGCAAGAGAGGTACATAAAGAGGGAAGAGGGGTGCAGAAAGAAGCAAGAGAGGTGCAGAAAGAAGCAAGAGAAGTGCTGAAAGAAGCAACAGAGGTGCAGAAAGAAGCAACAGAGGTGCAGAAAGAGGGAAGAGGGGTGCAGTTAGAGGCAGCAGAAGTGCAGAAAGAAGCAAACGAAGTGCAGAAAGAGGAAAGAGAACTGAAGAAAGAGGAAAGAGAGGTGCAGGAAGAGGCAAGAGAGGTGCACAAAGAGGGAAGAAGGGTGCAGAAAGAGGCAAGGGAGATGCAGAAAGAAAAAAGAGAAATGCAGAATGAAGCAAGAGAAGTGCAGAAAGAAACAATAGAGGTGCAGAAAGAGGGAAGAGGCGTGTAGAAAGAGGCAAGAGAAGTGCAGAAAGTGGCAACAGAGGTGCAGAAACAGGCAGGAGAGGTGCAGAAAGAGGCAACAGGGGTGCAGAAAGAAGCAAGAGAGGTGCAGAAAAAGGCAACAGTGGTGCACAAAAAGGCAAGGGAAGTACAGTGAGAGGCAAAGGAAGTGCTGAAAGAAGCAACAGAGGTGTAGAAAAAAGAAAGACAAGTGATGAAAACGACAAGAGAGTTGCAGAAAGATACAGGAGAGGTGCAGAAAAAAGCAAGAGAAGTGCAGAAAGAGGAAAGTGAGGTGCAGAAAGAGGCAAGAGGGGTGCAGAAAGAAGCAAGAGAGGTGCAGAAAGAAGCAAGAGAATTGCTGAAAGAAGCAACAGAGGTGCAGAAAAAGGCAGGAGTGTTGCAGAAAGAGGGAACAGGGGTGCAGAAAGAGGCAAGAGAGGTACAGAAAGAGGGAATATGGATGAAGAAAGAGTCAACAGGGGTACAGAAAGAGTCAAGACAGGTGCAGAAACCGGCAGGAAAAGTGCAGAAAGAGGCAAGAGAAGTGATGAAAGAATCAACAGAGGTGTAGAAAGAAGCAAGAGAAGTGATGAAAGAGACAAGAGAGTTGCAGAAAGAAACTGGAGAGGTGCAGAAAAAAGCAAGAGAAGTGCAGAAAGATGCAACAGAGGTGCAGAAACAGGCCACTGAGGTGCAGAAACGGGCAAGAGGGGTGCTGAAAGAGGCAAGAGAAGTGCAGAAACAAGCAAGAGTGGTGCAGAAAGAATCAAGAGAAGTGCTGAAAGAAGCAACAGAGGTGCAGAAACAGGCAGGAGAGGTGCAGAAATAGTGAACAGGGTTGCAGAAACAGGCAAGAGAGGTACATAAAGAGGGAAGAGGTGTGCAGAAAGAGGCAACAGGGGTGAAGAAAGAAGCAAGTGAGGTGCAGAAAAAGGCAACCTTGGAGCAGAAAGAGTCATGACAGGTGCAGAAACAGGCAAGAATAATGCAGAAAGGGGCAAGAGAAGTGCTGAAAGAAGCAACAGAGGTGTAGAAAGGAGCAAGAGAAGTGATGAAAGAGACAAGAGAGTTGCAGAAAGAAACAGGAGAGGTGCAGAAAAAAGCAAGAGAAGTGCAGAAAGAGGCAAGTGAGGTGCAGAAAGAGGCAAGAGAAGTACAGAAAGAGGCAAGAGAGGTGCAGAAAGAGGCAAGTGAGGTGTAGAAACAGGCAAGAGAGGTACAGAAAGAGGCAAGCGAGGTACATAAAGAGGGAAGAGGGGTACAGAAAGAAGCAAGAGAGGTGCAGAAAGAAGCAAGAGAAGTGCTGAAAGAAGCAACAGAGGTGCAGAAAGAGGGAAGAGGCGTGCAGTTAGAGGCAGCAGAAGTGCAGAAAGAAGCAAACAAAGTGCAGAAAGAGGCAAGAGAACTGAAGAAAGAGGAAAGAGAGGTGCAGGAAGAGGCAAGAGAGGTGCACAAAGAGGGAAGAAGGGTGCAGAAAGAGGCAATAGGGATGCAGAAAGAAAAAAGAGAAGTGCAGAATGAAGCAAGAGAAGTGCAGAAAGAAACAATAGAGGTGCAGAAAGAGGGAAGAGGCGTGTAGAAAGAGGCAAGAGATGTGCAGAAAGAAGCAACAGAGGTGCAGAAAGAGGCAAGAGAAGTGCAGAAAGTGGCAACAGAGGTGCAGAAACAGGCAGGAGAGGTGCAGAAAGAGGCAACAGGGGTGCAGAAAGAAGCAAGAGAGGTGCAGAAAAAGGCAACAGTGGTGCACAAAAAGGCAAGAGAAGTACAGAGAGAGGCAAAGGAAGTGCTGAAAGAAGCAACAGAGGTGTAGAAAAAAGAAAGACAAGTGATGAAAACGACAAGAGAGTTGCAGAAAGATACAGGAGAGGCGCAGAAAATAGCAAGAGAAGTGCAGAAAGGGGAAAGTGAGGTGCAGAAAGAGGCAAGAGGGGTGTAGAAAGAAGCAGGAGAGGTGCAAAAGAAGCAAGAGAATTGCTGAAAGAAGCAACAGAGGTGCAGAAACACGCAGGAGTGTTGCAGAAAGAGGGAACAGGGGTGCAGAAAGAGGCAAGAGAGGTACAGAAAGAGGGAAGAGGGATGAAGAAAGAGGCAACAGGGGTACAGAAAGAGTCAAGACAGGTGCAGAAACAGGCAAGAGAAGTGCAGAAAGAGGCAAGAGAAGTGATGAAAGAATCAACAGAGGTGTAGAAAGAAGCAGGAGAAGTGATGAAAGAGACAAGAGAGTTACAGAAAGAAACAAGAGAGGTGCAGAAAATAGCAAGAGAAGTGCAGAAAGAGGCAGGTGAGGAGCAGAAAAAGGCAAGAGAGGTTCACAAAGAGGGAACAAGGGTGCAGAAAGAGGCAAGAGAGTTGCAGAAACAGGCAAGAGAGTTGCAGAAAGAAGAAAGAGGGGGGCAGAAAGAGGCAAGAGGGGTACAGAAAGAGGCAAGAGAGGTGCACAAAGAGGGAAGAAGGGTGCAGAATGAGGAAAGAGGGAGCAGAAAGAAGCAAGAGAGGTGAAGAAAGAAGCAAGAGAAGTGCTGAATGAAGCAACAGAGGTGCAAAAACAGGCAGGAGAGGTGCAGAAAGAGGGAACAGGGGTGCAGAAAGAGGCAAGAGAGGTACAGAAAGAGGGAAGAAGGGTGCAGAAAGAGGCAACAAGTGTGCAGATAGAAGCATATGAGGTGCAGGGAAAAGGCAACAGTGGTTCAGGAAGAGTCAAGACAGGTGCAGAAACAGGCAAGAGAAGTGTAGAAAGAGGCAAGAGGCATGCTGAAAGAAGCACCTGAGGTGTAGAAAGAAGCAAGAGAAGTGATGAAAGAGACAAGAGAGTTGCAGAAAGAAACTGGAGAGGTGCAGAAAAAAGCGAGAGAAGTGCAGAAAGAAGCAACAGAGGTGCAGAAACAGGCCACTGAGGTGCAGAAACGGGCAAGAGGGGTGCTGAAAGAGGCAAGAGAAGTGCAGAAAGAAGCAAGAGTGGTGCAGAAAGAATCAAGAGAAGGGCTGAAAGAAGCAACAGAGGTGCAGAAACAGGCAGGAGAGGTGCAGAAAGAGGAAACAGGGTTGCAGAAACAGGCAAGAGAGGTACATAAAGAGGGAATAGGTGTGCAGAAAGAAGCAACAGGAGTGAAGAAAGAAGCAAGTGAGGTGCAGAAAAAGGCAACCTTGGTGCAGAAAGAGTCATGACAGGTGCAGAAACAGGCAAGAATAGTGCAGAAAGGGGCAAGAGAAGTGCTGAAAGAAGCAACAGAGGTGTAGAAAGAAGCAAGAGAAGTGATGAAAGAGACAAGAGATTTGCAGAAAGAAACAGGAGAGGTGCAGAAAAAAACAAGAGAAGTGCAGAAAGAGGCAAGTGAGGTGCAGAAAGAGGCAAGAGAAGTACAGAAAGAGGCAAGAGAGGTGCAGAAAGAGGCAAGTGAGGTGCAGAAACAGGCAAGAGAAGTACAGAAAGAGGCAAGAGAGGTACATAAAGAGGGAAGAGGGGTGCAGAAAGAAGCAAGAGATGTGCAGAAAGAAGCAAGAGAAGTGCTGAAAGAAGCAACAGAGGTGCAGAAAGAGGGAAGAGGGGTGCAGTTAGAGGCAGCAGAAGTGCTGAAAGAATCAAACGAAGTGCAGAAAGAGGCAAGAGAACTGAAGAAAGAGGAAAGAGAGGTGCAGGAAGAGGCAAGAGAGGTGCACAAAGAGGCAAGAAGGGTGCAGAAAGAGGCAAGAGGGATGCAGAAAGAAAAAAGAGAAGTGCAGAATGAAGCAAGAGAAGTGCAGAAAGAAACAATAGAGGTGCAGAAAGAGGGAAGAGGCGTGTAGAAAGAGACAAGAGAAGTGATGAAAGAATCAACAGAGGTGTAGAAAGAAGCAAGAGAAGTGATGAAAGAGACAACAGAGTTGCAGAAAGAAACAGGAGAGGTGCAGAAAAAAACAAGAGAAGTGCAGAAAGAGGCAAGTGAGGTGCAGAAAGAGGCAAGAGAAGAACAGAAAGAGGCAAGAGAGGTGCAGAAAGAGGCAAGTGAGGTGCAGAAACAGGCAAGAGAGGTGCAGAAAGAGGCAAGAGAGGTACATAAAGAGGGAAGAGGGGTGCAGAAAGAAGCAAGAGAGGTGTAGAAAGAAGCAAGAGAAGTGCTGAAAGAGGCAAGAGAACTGAAGAAAGAGGAAAGAGAGGTGCAGGAAGAGGCAAGAGAGGTGCACAAAGAGGGAAGAAGGGTGCAGAAAGAGGCAAGAGGGATGCAGAAAGAAAAAAGAGAAGTGCAGAATGAAGCAAGAGAAGTGCAGAAAGAAACAATAGAGGTGCAGAAAGAGGGAAGAGGCGTGTAGAAAGAGGCAAGAGAAGTGCAGAAAGAAGCAACAGAGGTGCAGAAAGAGGCAAGAGAAGTGCAGAAAGAGGCAACAGAGGTGCAAAAACAGGCAGGAGAGGTGCAGAAAGAGGCAACAGGGGTGCATAAAGAAGCAAGAGAGGTGCAGAGAAAGGCAACAGTGGTGCACAAAAAGGCAAGAGAAGTACAGTGAGAGGCAAAGGAAGTGCTGAAAGAAGCAACAGAGGTGTAGAAAAAAGAAAGACAAGTGATGAAAACGACAAGAGAGTTGCAGAAAGATAAAGGAGAGGTGCAGAAAAAAGCAAGAGAAGTGCAGAAAGAGGAAAGTGAGGTGCAGAAAGAGGCAAGAGGGGTGCATAAAGAAGCAAGAGAGGTGCAGAAAGAAGCAAGAGAATTGCTGAAAGAAGCAACAGAGGTGCAGAAACAGGCAGGAGTGTTGCAGAAAGAGGGAAGATGGATGAAAAAAGAGGCAACAGGGGTACAGAAAGAGTCAAGACAGGTGCAGAAACAGGCAAGAGAAGTGCAGAAAGAGGCAAGAGAAGTGATGAAAGAATCAACAGAGGTGTAGAAAGAAGCAAGACAAGTGATGAAAGAGACAAGAGAGTTGCAGAAAGAAACTGGAGAGGTGCAGAAAAAAGCAAGAGAAGTACAGCAAGAAGCAACAGTGGTGCAGAAACAGGCCACTGAGGTGCAGAAACGGGCAAGAGGGGTGCTGAAAGAGGCAAGAGAAGTGCAGAAAGAAGCAAGTGAGGTGCAGAAAGAGGCAAGAGAAGTACAGAAAGAGGGAAGAGAGGTGCAGAAAGAGGCAAGTGAGGTGCTGAAAGAAGCAACAGAGGTGCAGAAAGAAGCAACAGAGGTGCAGAAAGAGGGAAGAGGGGTGCAGTTAGAGGCAGCAGAAGTGCAGAAAGAATCAAACGAAGTGCAGAAAGAGGCAAGAGAACTGAAGATAGAGGAAAGAGAGGTGCAGGAAGAGGCAAGAGAGGTGCACAAAGAGGGAAGATTGTGCAGAAAGAGGCAAGAGGGATGCAGAAAGAAAAAAGAGAAGTGCAGAATGAAGCAAGAGAAGTGCAGAATGAAGCAAGAGAAGTGTACAATCGAGGTGCAGAAAGAGGGAAGAGGCATGTAGAAAGAGGCAAGAGAAGTGCAGAAAGAAGCAACAGAGGTGCAGAAAGAGGCAAGAGAAGTGCAGAAAGTGGCAACAGAGGTGCAAAAACAGGCAGGAGAGGTGCAGAAAGAGGCAACAAAGGGTGCAGAAAGAAGCAAGAGAGGTGCAGAAAAAGGCAACAGTGGTGCACAAAAAGGCAATAGAAGTACAGTGAGAGGCAAAGAAAGTGCTGAAAGAAGCAACAGAGGTGTAGAAAAAAGAAAGACAAGTGATGAAAACGACAAGAGAGTTGCAGAAAGATAAAGGAGAGGTGCAGAAAAAAGCAAGAGAAGTGCAGAAAGAGGCAAGAGAACTGAAGAAAGAGGAAAGAGAGGTGCAGGAAGAGGCAAGAGAGGTGCACAAAGAGGGAAGAAGGGTGCAGAAAGAGGCAAGAGGGATGCAGAAAGAAAAAAGAGAAGTGCAGAGTGAAGCAAGAGAAGTGCAGAAAGAAACAATAGAGGTGCAGAAAGAGGGAAGAGGCGTGTAGAAAGAGGCAAGAAAAGTGCAGAAAGAAGCAACAGAGGTGCAGAAAGAGGCAAGAGAAGTGCAGAAAGTGGCAACAGAGGAGCAGAAACAGGCAGGAGAGGTGCAGAAAGAGGCAACAGGGGTGCAGAAAGAAGCAAGAGGGGTGCACAAAAAGGAAACAGTGGTGCACAAAAAGGCAAGAGAAGTACAGTGAGAGGCAAAGGAAGTGCTGAAAGAAGCAACAGAGGTGTAGAAAAAAGAAAGACAATTGATGAAAACGACAAGAGAGTTGCAGAAAGATACAGGAGAGGTGCAGAAAAAAGCAAGAGAAGTGCAGAAAGAGGAAAGTGAGGTGCAGAAAGAGGCAAGAGGGGTGCAGAAAGAAGCAACAGAGGTGCAGAAACAGGCAGGAGTGTTGCAGAAAGAGGGAACAGGGGTGCAGAAAGAGGCAAGAGAGGTACAGAAAGAGGGAAGATGGATGAAGAAAGAGGCAACAGGGGTACAGAAAGAGTCAAGACAGGTGCAGAAAC
The DNA here is from genome assembly GCA_963921515.1 of Calotriton arnoldi. Taxonomy (NCBI): domain Eukaryota; kingdom Metazoa; phylum Chordata; class Amphibia; order Caudata; family Salamandridae; genus Calotriton; species Calotriton arnoldi. The sequence goes on along the minus strand of CAWUFW010015862.1, from coordinate 240,550 downwards.
AGGCAAGAGAAGTGCAGAAAGAGGGAAGAGAAGTGATGAAAGAATCAACAGAGGTGTAGAAAGAAGCAAGAGAAGTGATGAAAGAGACAAGAGAGTTGCAGAAAGAAACAGGAGAGGTGCAGAAAAAAACAAGAGAAGTGCAGAAAGAGGCAAGTGAGGTGCAGAAAGAGGCAAGAGAAGTACAGAAAGAGGCAAGAGAGGTGCAGAAAGAGGCAAGTGAGGTGCAGAAACAGGCAAGAGAGGTGCAGAAAGAGGCAAGAGAGGTACATAAAGAGGGAAGAGGGGTGCAGAAAGAAGCAAGAGAGGTGCAGAAAGAAGCAAGAGAAGTGCTGAAAGAGGCAAGAGAACTGAAGAAAGAGGAAAGAGAGGTGCAGGAAGAGGCAAGAGAGGTGCACAAAGAGGGAAGAAGGGTGCAGAAAGAGGCAAGAGGGATGCAGAAAGAAAAAAGAGAAGTGCAGAATGAAGCAAGAGAAGTGCAGAAAGAAACAATAGAGGTGCAGAAAGAGGGAAGAGGCGTGTAGAAAGAGGCAAGAGAAGTGCAGAAAGAAGCAACAGAGGTGCAGACAGAGGCAAGAGAAGTGCAGAAATAGGCAACAGAGGTGCAAAAACAGGCAGGAGAGGTGCAGAAAGAGGCAACAGGGGTGCAGAAAGAAGCAAGAGAGGTGCAGAGAAAGGCAACAGTGGTGCACAAAAAGGCAAGAGAAGTACAGTGAGAGGCAAAGGAAGTGCTGAAAGAAGCAACAGAGGTGTAGAAAAAAGAAAGACAAGTGATGAAAACGACAAGAGAGTTGCAGAAAGATAAATGAGAGGTGCAGAAAAAAGCAAGAGAAGTGCAGAAAGAGGAAAGTGAGGTGCAGAAAGAGGCAAGAGGGGTGCATAAAGAAGCAAGAGAGGTGCAGAAAGAAGCAAGAGAATTGCTGAAAGAAGCAACAGAGGTGCAGAAACAGGCAGGAGTGTTGCAGAAAGAGGGAAGATGGATGAAGAAAGAGGCAACAGGGGTACAGAAAGAGTCAAGACAGGTGCAGAAACAGGCAAGAGAAGTGCAGAAAGAGGCAAGAGAAGTGATGAAAGAATCATCAGAGGTGTAGAAAGAAGCAAGACAAGTGATGAAAGAGACAAGAGAGTTGCAGAAAGAAACTGGAGAGGTGCAGAAAAAAGCAAGAGAAGTGCAGAAAGAAGCAACAGTGGTGCAGAAACAGGCCACTGAGGTACAGAAACGGGCAAGAGGGGTGCTGAAAGAGGCAAGAGAAGTGCAGAAAGAAGCAAGTGAGGTGCAGAAAGAGGCAAGAGAAGTACAGAAAGAGGCAAGAGCGGTGCAAAAAGAGGCAAATGAGGTGCAGAAACAGGCATGAGAGGTGCAGAAAGAGGCAAGAGAGGTACATAAAGAGGGAAGAGGGGTGCAGAAAGAAGCAAGAGAGGTGCAGAAAGAAGCAAGAGAAGTGCTGAAAGAAGCAATAGAGGTGCAGAAAGAGGGAAGAGGGGTGCAGTTAGAGGCAGCAGAAGTGCAGAAAGAGGAAAGAGAACTGAAGAAAGAGGAAAGAGAGGTGCAGGAAGAGGCAAGAGAGGTGCACAAAGAGGGAAGAAGGGTGCAGAAAGAGGCAAGGGAGATGCAGAAAGAAAAAGAGAGAGTGCAGAATGAAGCAAGAGAAGTGCAGAAAGAAACAATAGAGTTGCAGAAAGAGGGAAGAGGCGTGTAGAAAGAGGCAAGAGAAGTGCAGAAAGAAGCAACAGAGGTGCAGAAAGAGGCAAGAGAAGTGCAGAAAGTGGCAACAGAGGTGCAGAAACAGGCAGGAGAGATGCAGAAAGAGGCAACAGGGGTGCAGAAAGAAGCAAGAGAGGTGCAGAAAAAGGCAACAGTGGTGCACAAAAAGGCAAGAGAAGTACAGTGAGAGGCAAAGGAAGTGCTGAAAGAAGCAACAGAGGTGTAGAAAAAAGAAAGACAAGTGATGAAAACGACAAGAGAGTTGCAGAAAGATACATTAGAGGTGCAGAAAAAAGCAAGAGAAGTGCAGAAAGAGGGAAAGTGAGGTGCAGAAAGAGGCAAGAGGGGTGCAGAATGAAGCAAGAGAGGTGCAGAAAGAAGCAAGAGAATTGCTGAAAGAAGCAACAGAGGTGCAGAAACAGGCAGGAGTGTTGCAGAAAGAGGGAACAGGGGTGCAGAAAAAGGCAAGAGAGGTACAGAATGAGGGAAGATGGATGAAGAAAGAGGCAACAGGGGTACAGAAAGAGTCAAGACATGTGCAGAAACCGGCAGGAGAAGTGCAGAAAGAGGCAAGAGAAGTGATGAAAGAATCAACAGAGGTATAGAAAGAAGCAAGAGAAGTGATGAAAGAGACAAGAGAGTTGCAGAAAGAAACTGGAGAGGTGCAGAAAAAAGCAAGAGAAGTGCAGAAAGACGCAACAGAGGTGCAGAAAAAGGCCACTGAGGTGCAGAAACGGGCAAGAGGGGTGCTGAAAGAGGCAAGAGAAGTGCAGAAACAAGCAAGAGTGGTGCAGAAAGAATCAAGAGAAGTGCTGAAAGAAGCAACAGAGGTGCAGAAACAGGCAGGAGAGGTGCAGAAATAGGGAACAGGGTTGCAGAAACAGGCAAGAGAGGTAAATAAAGAGGGAAGAGGTGTGCAGAAAGAGGCAACAGGGGTGAAGAAAGAAGCAAGTGAGGTGCAGAAAAAGGCAACCTTGGAGCAGAAAGAGTCATGACAGGTGCAGAAACAGGCAAGAATAGTGCAGAAAGGGGCAAGAGAAGTGCTGAAAGAAGCAACAGAGGTGTAGAAAGGAGCAAGAGAAGTGATGAAAGAGACAAGAGAGTTGCAGAAAGAAACAGGAGAGGTGCAGAAAAAGCAAGAGAAGTGCAGAAAGAGGCAAGTGAGGTGCAGAAAGAGGCAAGAGAAGTACAGAAAGAGGCAAGAGAGGTGCAGAAAGAGGCAAGTGAGGTGTAGAAACAGGCAAGAGAGGTGCAGAAAGAGGCAAGTGAGGTACATAAAGAGGGAAGAGGGGTACAGAAAGAAGAAAGAGAGGTGCAGAAAGAAGCAAGAGAAGTACTGAAAGAAGCAACAGAGGTGCAGAAAGAGGGAAGAGGCATGCAGTTAGAGGCAGCAGAAGTGCAGAAAGAAGCAAACGAAGTGCAGAAAGAGACAAGAGAACTGAAGAAAGAGGAAAGAGAGGTGCAGGAAGAGGCAAGAGAGGTGCACAAAGAGGGAAGAAGGGTGCAGAAAGAGGCAAGAGGGATGCAGAAAGAAAAAGAGAAGTACAGAATGAAGCAAGAGAAGTGCAGAAAGAAACAATAGAGGTGCAGAAAGAGGGAAGATGTGTGTAGAAAGAGGCAAGAGAAGTGCAGAAAGAAACAATAGAGTTGCAGAAAGAGGGAAGAGGCGTGTAGAAAGAGGCAAGAGAAGTGCAGAAAGAAGCAACAGAGGTGCAGAAAGAGGCAAGAGAAGTGCAGAAAGTGGCAACAGAGGTGCAGAAACAGGCAGGAGAGATGCAGAAAGAGGCAACAGGGGTGCAGAAAGAAGCAAGAGAGGTGCAGAAAAAGGCAACAGTGGTGCACAAAAAGGCAAGAGAAGTACAGTGAGAGGCAAAGGAAGTGCTGAAAGAAGCAACAGAGGTGTAGAAAAAAGAAAGACAAGTGATGAAAACGACAAGAGAGTTGCAGAAAGATACAGGAGAGGTGCAGAAAAAAGCAAGAGAAGTGCAGAAAGAGGAAAGTGAGGTGCAGAAAGAGGCAAGAGGGGTGCAGAATGAAGCAAGAGAGGTGCAGAAAGAAGCAAGAGAATTGCTGAAAGAAGCAACAGAGGTGCAGAAACAGGCAGGAGTGTTGCAGAAAGAGGGAACAGGGGTGCAGAAAAAGGCAAGAGAGGTACAGAATGAGGTAAGATGGATGAAGAAAGAGGCAACAGGGGTACAGAAAGAGTCAAGACATGTGCAGAAACCGGCAGGAGAAGTGCAGAAAGAGGCAAGAGAAGTGATGAAAGAATCAACAGAGGTATAGAAAGAAGCAAGAGAAGTGATGAAAGAGACAAGAGAGTTGCAGAAAGAAACTGGAGAGGTGCAGAAAAAGCAAGAGAAGTGCAGAAAGACGCAACAGAGGTGCAGAAAAAGGCCACTGAGGTGCAGAAACGGGCAAGAGGGGTGCTGAAAGAGGCAAGAGAAGTGCAGAAACAAGCAAGAGTGGTGCAGAAAGAATCAAGAGAAGTGCTGAAAGAAGCAACAGAGGTGCAGAAACAGGCAGGAGAGGTGCAGAAATAGGGAACAGGGTTGCAGAAACAGGCAAGAGAGGTACATAAAGAGGGAAGAGGTGTGCAGAAAGAGGCAACAGGGGTGAAGAAAGAAGCAAGTGAGGTGCAGAAAAAGGCAACCTTGGAGCAGAAAGAGTCATGACAGGTGCAGAAACAGGCAAGAATAGTGCAGAAAGGGGCAAGAGAAGTGCTGAAAGAAGCAACAGAGGTGTAGAAAGGAGCAAGAGAAGTGATGAAAGAGACAAGAGAGTTGCAGAAAGAAACAGGAGAGGTGCAGAAAAAAGCAAGAGAAGTGCAGAAAGAGGCAAGTGAGGTGCAGAAAGAGGCAAGAGAAGTACAGAAAGAGGCAAGAGAGGTGCAGAAAGAGGCAAGTGAGGTGTAGAAACAGGCAAGAGAGGTGCAGAAAGAGGCAAGTGAGGTACATAAAGAGGGAAGAGGGGTACAGAAAGAAGAAAGAGAGGTGCAGAAAGAAGCAAGAGAAGTGCTGAAAGAAGCAACAGAGTTGCAGAAAGAGGGAAGAGGCGTGCAGTTAGAGGCAGCAGAAGTGCAGAAAGAAGCAAACGAAGTGCAGAAAGAGGCAAGAGAACTGAAGAAAGAGGAAAGAGAGGTGCAGGAAGAGGCAAGAGAGGTGCACAAAGAGGGAAGAAGGGTGCAGAAAGAGGCAAGAGGGATGCAGAAAGAAAAAAGAGAAGTACAGAATGAAGCAAGAGAAGTGCAGAAAGAAACAATAGAGGTGCAGAAAGAGGGAAGATGTGGGTAGAAAGAGGCAAGAGATGTGCAGAAAGAATCAACAGAGGTGCAGAAAGAGGCAAGAGAAGTGCAGAAAGTGGAAACAGAGGTGCAGAAACAGGCAGGAGAGGTGCAGAAAGAGGCAACAGGGGTGCAGAAAGAAGCAAGAGAGGTGCAGAAAAAGGCAACAGTGGTGCACAAAAAGGCAAGAGAAGTACAGAGAGAGGCAAAGGAAGTGCTGAAAGAAGCAACAGAGGTGTAGAAAAAAGAAAGACAACTGATGAAAATGACAAGAGAGTTGCAGAAAGATACAGGAGAGGTGCAGAAAATAGCAAGAGAAGTGCAGAAAGGGGAAAGTGAGGTGCAGAAAGAGGCAAGAGGGGTGTAGAAAGAAGCAGGAGAGGTGCAGAAAGAAGCAAGAGAATTGCTGAAAGAAGCAACAGAGGTGCAGAAACAGGCAGGAGTGTTGCAGAAAGAGGGAACAGTGGTGCAGAAAGAGGCAAGAGAGGTACAGAAAGAGGGAAGAGGGATGAAGAAAGAGGCAACAGGGGTACAGAAAGAGTCAAGACAGGTGCAGAAACAGGCAAGAGAAGTGCAGAAAGAGGCAAGAGAAGTGATGAAAGAATCAACAGAGGTGTAGAAAGAAGCAGGAGAAGTGATGAAAGACACAAGAGAGTTACAGAAAGAAACAAGAGAGGTGCAGAAAATAGCAAGAGAAGTGCAGAAAGAGGCAAGTGAGGTACACAAAGAGGCAAGAGAAGTGCAGAAACAGGCAAGAGAGGAGCAGAAAAAGGCAAGAGAGGTTCACAAAGAGGGAAGAAGGGTGCAGAAAGAGGCAAGAGGGATGCAGAAATAAAAAAGAGATTTGCAGAAAGAAGCAAGAGAAGTGAAGAAAGAAGCAATAGAGGTGCAGAAAGAGGGAAGAGGGGTGCAGAAGGAGGCAAGAGAAGTGCAGAAAGAAGCAACAGAGTTGCAGAAAGAGGCAAGAGAAGTGCAGAAAGAGGCAACAGAGGTGCAGAAACAGGCAGGAAAGGTGCAGAAAGAGGCAACAGGGGTGCAGAAAGAAGCAAGTGAGGTGTAGAAAAAGGCAACAGTGGTACAGAAAGAGGCAAGACAGGTGCAGAAACAGGCAAGAGAAGTACAGAAAGAGGCAAAGGAAGTGCTGAAAGAAGCAACAGAGGTGTAGAAAGAAGCAAGACAAGTCATGAAAACGACAAGAGTGTTGCAGAAAGATACAGGAGAGGTGCAGAAAATAGCAAGAGAAGTGCAGAAAGAGGGAATTGAGGTGCAGAAAGAGGCACGAGGGGTGCAGAAAGAAGCAAGAGAGGTGCAGAAAGAAGCAAGAGAATTGCTGAAAGAAGCAACAGAGGTGCAGAAACAGGCAGGAGAGTTTCAGAAAGAGGGAACAAGGGTGCAGAAAGAGGCAAGAGAGGTACAGAAAGAGGGAAGAGTGTTGAAGAAAGAGGCAACAGGGGTGCAGAAAGAGTCAAGACAGGTGCATAAACAGGCAAGAGAAGTACAGAAAGAGGCAAGAGAAGTGCTGAAAGAAGCAAGAGAATTGCTAAAAGAAGCAACAGAGGTGCAGAAACAGGCAGGAGAGTTGCAGAAAGAGGGAACAGGGGTGCAGAAAGAGGCAAGAGAGGTACAGAAAGAGGGAAGAGGGGTGAAGAAAGAGGCAACAGGGGTGCAGAAAGAGTCAAGACAGGTGTAGAAACAGGCAAGAGAAGTGCAGAAAAGGCAAGAGAAGTGCTGAAAGAATCAACAGAGGTGTAGAAAGAAGCAAGAGAAGTAATGAAAGAGACAAGAGAGTTACAGAGAGAAACAAGAGAGGTGTAGAAAAAAGCAAGGGATGTGCAGAAAGAGGCAAATGAGGTACAGAAAGAGGCAACAGAGGTGCAGAAGGAGGCATGAGAACTGCAGAAAGAGGCAAGAAAGTTGCAGAAACAGGCAAGAGAGGAGAAGAAAAAGGCAAGAGAGGTGCACAAAGAAGGAAGAAGGGTGCAGAAAGAGGAAAGAGGGATGCAGAAAGAAGCAAGAGAGGTGAAGAAAGAAGCAAGAGAAGTGCTGAAAGAAGCAACAGAGCTGCAGAAAGAGGGAAGAGCGGTGCAGAAAGAGGCAACAGAAGTGCAGAAAGAAGCAAAAGAGGTGCAGAAAGACGCAAGAGAGGTGCACAAAGAGTGAAGAAGGATGCAGAAAGAGGCAAGAGGGATACAGAAAGAAGCAAGAGAGGTGCAAAAAGAAGCAAGAGAAGTGCAGAAAGAAGCAACAGAGGGGCAGAAAGAGGGAAGAGGGGTGCAGAAAGAGGCAAGAGAAGTGCAGAAAGAAGCAACAGAGGTGCAGAAAGAGGCAAGAGAAGTGCAGAAAGAAGCAACAGAGGTACAGAAACAGGCAGGAGAGGTGCAGAAAGAGGCAACAGGGGTGCAGAAAGAAGCATTTGAGATGCAGAAAAAGGCAACAGTGGTGCATAAAGAGGCAAGACAGGTGCAGAAACAGGCAAGAGAAGTACAGAAAGAGGCAAAGGAAGTTCTGACAGAAGCAACAGAGGTGTAGAAAGAAGCAAGACAAGTGATGAAAACAACAAGAGAGTTGCAGAAAGATACAGAAGAGGTGCAGAGAAAAGCAAGAGAAGTGCAGAAAGAGGGAACAGTGGTGAAGAAAGAGGCAAGAGGGGTGCAGAAAGAAGCAAGAGAGGTGCAGAAACAGGCAAGAGAAGTGCTGAAAGAAGCAACAGAGGTGTAGAAAGAAGCAAAAGAAGTGATGAAAGAGACAAGAGAGTTCCAGAAAGAAACAAGAGAAGTGCAGAAAATAGCAAGAGAAGTGCAGAAAGAGGCAAGTGAGGTACAGAGAGAGGCAAGAGAAGTGCCGAAAGAGGCTAGAGAGGTGCAGAACAAGGCAAGTGAGGTGCAGAAACAGGCAAGAGGGATGCAGTAAGAGGCAAGAGAAGTGCAGAAAGAGGCAACAGAGGTACAGAAGGAGGCATGAGAACTACAGAAAGAGGCAAGAGCGTTGCAGAAACAGGCAAGTGAGGAGCAGAAAAAGGCAAGAGAGGTGCACAAAGAGGGAAGAATGGTGCAGAAAGAGGAAAGAGGGATGCAGAAAGAAGCAAGAGAGGTGCAGAAAGAGGCAAGAGAACTGAAGAAAGAGGAAAAAGAGGTGCAGGAAGAGGCAAGAGAGGTGCACAAAGAGGGAAGAAGGGTGCAGAAAGAGGCAAGAGGGATGCAGAAATAAAAAAGAGTTTTGCAGAAAGAAGCAAGAGAAGTGCAGAAAGAAGCAATAGAGGTGCAGAAAGAGGGAAGAGGGGTGCAGAAAGAGGCAAGAGAAGTGAAGAAAGAAGCAACAGAGGTGCAGAAACAGGCAAGAGAAGTGCAGAAAGAGGCAACAGAGGTGCAGAAACAGGCAGCAGAGGTGCAGAAAGAGGCAACAGGGGTGCAGAAAGAAGCAAGTGAGGTGCAGAAAAAGGCAACAGTGGTGCAGAAAGAGGCAAGACAGGTGCAGAAACAGGCAAGAGAAGTACAGAAAGAGGCAAAGGAAGTGCTGAAAGAAGCAACAGAGGTGTAGAAAGAAGCAAGACAAGGGATGAAAACGACAAGAGAGTTGCAGAAAGATACAGGAGAGGTGCAGAAAAAAGCAAGAGAAGTGCAGAAAGAGGGAATTGAGGTGCAGAAAGAGGCAAGAGGGGTGCAGAAAAAGCAAGAGAGGTGCAGAAAGAAGCAAGAGAATTGCTGAAAGAAGCAACAGAGGTGCAGAAACAGGCAAGAGAGTTTTAGAAAGAGGGAACAGGGGTGCAGAAAGAGGCAAGGGAGGTACAGAAAGAGGGAAGAGTGGTGAAGAAAGAGGCAACAGGGGTGCAGAAAGAGTCAAGACAGGTGCAGAAAGAGGCAAGTGAAGTGCAGAAAGAGACAAGAGAAGTGCTGAAAGAAGCACGAGAATTGCTGAAAGAAGTAACAGAGGTGCAGAAACAGGCAGGAGAGTTGCAGAACGAGGGAACAGGGGTGCAGAAAGAGGCAAGAGAGATACAGAAAGAGGGGTGAAGAAAGAGGCAACAGGGGTGCAGAAAGAGTCAAGACAGGTGCAGAAACAGGCAAGAGAAGTGCAGAAAGAGGCAAGAGAAGTGCTGAAAGAATCAACAGAGGTGTAGAAAGAAGCAAGAGAAATGATGAAAGAGACAAGAGAGTTACAGAGAGAAACAAGAGAGGTGCAGAAAAAAGCAAGAGAAGTGCAGAAAGAGGCAAGTGAGGTACAGAAAGAGGCAAGAGAAGTGCAGAAAGAGGCTAGAGGGATGCAGAACAAGGCAAGTGAGGTGCAGAAACAGGCAAGAGGGGTGCAGAAAGAGGCAAGAGAAGTGCAGAAAGAGGCAACAGAGGTGCAGAAGGAGGCATGAGAACTGCAGAAAGAGGCAAGAAAGTTACAGAAACAGGCAAGAGAGGAGCAGAAAAAGGCAAGTGAGGTGCACAAAGAAGGAAGAAGGGAGCAGAAACAGGAAAGAGGGATGCAGAAAGAAGCAAGAGAGGTGAAGAAAGAAGCAAGAGAAGTGCTGAAAGAAGCAACAGAGCTGCAGAAAGAGGGAAGAGTGGTGCAGAAAGAGGCAACATAAGTGCAGAAAGAAGTAAAAGAGATGCAGAAAGAGGCAAGAGAGGTGCACAAAGAGGGACGAAGGATGCAGAAAGAGGCAAGAGGGATACAGAAAGAAGCAAGAGAGGTGCAAAAAGAAGCAAGAGAAGTGCAGAAAGAAGCAACAGAGAGGCAGAAAGAGGCAAGAGAAGTGCAGAAAGAGGCAACAGAGGTACAGAAACAGGCAGGAGAGCTGCAGAAAGAGGCAACAGGGGTGCAGAAAGAAGCATTTGAGGTACAGAAAAAGGCAACAGTGGTGCAGAAAGAGGCAAGACAGGTGCAGAAACAGGCAAGAGAAGTACAGAAAGAGGCAAAGGAAGTTCTGACAGAAGCAACAGAGGTGTAGAAAGAAGCAAGACAAGTGATGTAAACGACAAGAGAGTTGCAGAAAGATACAGGAGTGTGTGAGAAGTTGGCCTGGTATATGCTGTCCACTAATTATAGTGGGCACCTTGCACCAGTCCAAACAACCCCTTATTGGAGATAGGTTAAAGACAACCTTATTGAAAGCTATCCTAGTGGTAGCTATGGAGAGCAGCCTTCAGGCTAAGTCTTGAAGGAATGTAAAGCAGCTTGTTTTACCAGTCTATAATCTCTTGAGTGACCAAATGAAAGAGCACCACACCAGGTATATATTCAAAATATATGTATTTATTGCTAAACACACCCCTCTAGTCTCTTTATGAGGCTAGAGTTCGAAGTACATAAGTTAGAAGTTATTTAAACACAGTAATAGCACAAATACACGTTTGGGCCCTAGGGCGTACCAAACCATATACCAATAAAGTGGTATGCGAACCACGACTGAACTAGACACTAGGCCTAGAGCCTCTAGAAGTGCTTGGACCACAAGGAACCACCCAAGGCAGTGACACAGGGGACCCATGGGAGACGCGTGCAGTGTAAATACACAACCACGATACGCCGTTGACTTCTATGTAGAAAGTCGTGATCGGGAAATTAGAGAGAAGGGACACTTTAAAGAGGACTTGGACCAAACCCTTTGAGATCTAGGACTTTGAAGAGTCTCTACCCACGGGAGCACCGGAGTACTCGTGTTACCTCACCCAGGGAAGCCGGGTGCATATGTGCCTTTCGGGGTCGGGTTTCGTCGTCGATTTGAATGGCGATCTGCTGCAAAGTGCTGCTGGCGACCAAGTGAAAAGTGTCCGGGTGGATCCAAGAGTGGATCGGAGTTCTGAAGAACCTGAAAGCAGAGGGGACAGAGTCTGGGTCACTAGCCAGTGACCAGGAAGGCGATGGACAGATGCCCACCGATGTCGAGTGCTTCAGGTGCGTTGACGGTCGTCTCGACTCTTCAGCCACGAGGTCCAGGAGGTGTTGTCGGCAACCAGGAGCAGGATTCGGGCTGGTACACGATGTCTGTCGAGTGCTGAGGTGTCGGCGACCGGATTGGACCCAACAAGCCTTGGCAACGGCAAGTCTTGATGAAGATGTAGATCGTCGATGGTGCAAACCAGCAAGATCTGGGGAACTCACCCAGCAAGGGTAAGTGAGGGCAGGCCTGGAGCAACCAGAATGCCAAGATAGGAAAATATTGGCATTCGTTAAGGGCTACTAGCCAACGGGCTAGTGACCGCGAAGGAGCCTCGTGACGCCGCACGTGGAGCTGGCTTACAGGACACTCGTGGAGTGGGGGCCAGTGATCTTTGGTGCAGGTGGTGCTGGAGGCTAGGGCTACTCGAAGCCCAAAGTACGACTTCTTGGGAGACCCAGAAGAGGATGCACTTGCAAATGTGCTCTGTGTCCAGGGGTCACGGTCTCAAGTCACCCACGATAGCCACGGGCCTCAGCTTTGCTGGGGACTCAGGGTAGCCTCGGGGAAGTCTGAGAATCCACCTTTGGTGATGCGATGACTTCGGCGTCCGACGGGAGCTTCAGAAATGCAAACCGGACAGATGCTTCTTTGGTGCCTGCCAAGCAGGGGAGTCACTCCTTGACCCCAAGGGAGATTCTTCTGTCCTCTAATCGTGAGTAGAGCGTCGAAGGTCCAGGATTCACTTTCAGAGTTTCGTCCAGGGATAATCTAAAGTCCTAAGGACTGGGTTCCTATCTTTATACTAAAGATAGGGGTTGGACTACTCTGTGGCCCCACCTATGGGTGGGTCAGGGCAGAGGGGTGGCTACACCCCTTTCCCTTTGTCCAGTTCGCGCCAAAGCAGGGGCTGCAAGCCTCTGATCCGGTTTGAACTGGGGTAGGCACAGGGACACCAAATGTGCCCCCAGTGCAGGACTTCAAAGCACGCGAAAGTGCTCCCGCCCAGCCCCAATACACATTATCCTGTCTGGGGAGGTGGTCACACCTCCCTGGGACAGGAAACCTATTGTCCAGGCCTCCCCTACCGGAGTTTCGTCCAGCAGCAGGAGGCCAGACTCGTGTCTGTGGCAGCAGCATCCATTTTGTGATGCCAGGGCTCTGGAAAGAAGTTACAGGGCTAGCCAGAGTTAACATGTCTTTCCCTATAGAAGGGTGGAATGCTACCCCCGCCGCCAGGATTGGCGGGGGGTAGTATTCCAAGATGTTTGACACCAAACACGACATGTTTAGGTGCAGCCATTCCAAAGTTAGCATTTTACCGTGAGGATATAATGCGCTTAAGAGTATATGGTCAGGCTGCACTACAAACAGCATCAGAGATGGTCTCCGAATGCTGCAGAGGGGCCCTGCTCATGCAGGGGCACCCTCTCACATAGGAACCATGCACTCTGCCTTTAGGATTGATAAGGCCTGCCTTAGGAGTGACTTATAGGTTTATATGTGTGTATGTATTTAGTGATATAGGTAACCTATATCACAGTAAGGAGTGCATGCACCACCTTACCCAGGCTGCAGTAGCAGGCCTGTGGTGTCAGTTTGGATGGCCTTCCAGGGGTGGCATAATACATGCTGCAGCCCCTGGCAGGCCTCTGAGGTACCTATGCCCTTGGTACATAGTATACCATATACTAGGGACTTATAAGGGCACTCCAGATCCCAATCAGTGATGTGCCTAAGGCACATGGAAACCTTTTTACAGAGAAAGCAGATAGACTGGGGCCCTGAATAGCAGGATCCCAGTCCAACTAAGTCATAAACCAGCAAAACACCATAAAAAAAGTGGGGGCAACCATATAGTCAGATTCCACCTTCCTACAGAGTGGTGTAGAAAAAAGCAGGAGAAGTGCAGAAAGAGGAAAGTGAGGTGCAGAAAGAGGCAAGAGGGGTGCTGAAAGAGGCAAGAAAAGTGCAGAAAAAGGTAAGAGAAGTGCTGAAAGAAGCAACAGAGGGATAGAAAGAAGCAAAAGAAGTGCTGAAAGAGACAAGAGAGTTGCAGAAAGAAACAGGAGAGGTGCAGAAAAAATCAAGTGAAGTGAAGAAAAAGGCAAGTGAGGTGCAGAAAGAGGCAAGACAAGTGCAGAAAGAGGAAAGAGAGATGCAGAAAGAGGCAAAGGAACTACAGAAAGAGGCAAGAGAGTTGCAGAAACAGGCAAGAGAGGTGCAGAAAGAAGAAAGAGGGGTGCAGAAAGAGGCAAGAGTGGTACACAAAGAGGCAATGGAGGTGCACAAAGAGGGAAGAAGGGTACAGAAAGAGTCAAGAGGGGTGCAGAAAGAAGCAAGAGAGGTACAGAAAGAAGCAAGAGATGTGCAGAAAGAAGCAAGAGAAGTGCAGAAAGAAGCAAGGGGAGTGTGTGAAAGAAGCAAGTGAGGTGCATAAAGAGGCAAGAGAAGTGCAGAAAGAGGCAAGAGAGGTGCAGTAAGAAGCAAGAGAAGTGCAGAAAGAGGCAACTGAGGTGCAGAAAATGGAAGAGGGGTGCAGAAAGAAGCAAGAGAAGTGATGAAAAAGTCAAGTGAGGGGCAGAAAGAAACAAAGGAGGTGCAGAAAAAAGCAGGAGAAGTTCAGAAAAAGGCAAGTGAGGTGCAGAAAGAGGCTAGTGAAGTGCAGAAAGAAGCAAACGAAGTGCAGAAAGAGGCAAATGAGGTGCAGAAACAGGCAAGAAGGTTGCAGAAACAGGCAAGAGAGGTGCAGAAAAAAGAAAGATAGGTGGAGAAAGAGGCAAGAGGGGTACAGAAAGAGGCAAGAGAGGTGCACAAAGAGGGAAGAAGGGTGCAGAAAGAGGCAAGAGGGATGCAGAAAGAAGCAAGAGAGGTGTAGAAAGAAGCAAGAGAAGTGCTTAAAGTAGCATCAGAGGTGCAGAAACAGGCAGGAGAGGTGCAGAAAGTGGGAACAGGGGTGCAGAAAGAGGCAATAGAGGTACAGTAAGGGGGAAGAGGGGTACAGAAAGAGGCAACAGTGGTGCAGAAAGAAGCAAGTTAGGTGCAGAAAAAGGCACAAGTGATGCAGAAAAAGTCAAGACAGGTGCAGAACCAGGCAAGAGATGTGCAAAAAGAGTCAAGTGAGGTGCAGAAAGAGGCAAGAGAAGTGCAGAAAGAGGCAAGAGAGGTGCAGCAAGAGGCAAGTAAGGTACAGAAACAGGCTAGAGGGGTGCTGAAAGAGGCAAGAGAGGTGCATAAATAGGCAACAGAAATGCAGAAAGAAGCAATAGAGGGGCAGAAAGAGGCAAGAGAACTGCAGAAAGAGGGAAGAAGGGTGCAGAAAGAAGGAAAAGGGGTGCAGAAAGAAGCAAGAGATGTGCAGAAAGAAGCAAGAGAAGTGCAGAAAGCGGCAAGAGAAGTGCTGGAAGAAGCAACAGAGGGGTAGAAATAAGCAAGAGAAGTGATGAAAGAGACAAGAGAGTTGCAGAAAGAAACTAAAAAGGTGCAGAAAAAAGCAAGAGAAGTGCAGAAAAAGGCAAGTGATGTGCAGAAAGAGGCAAGAGAAGTGCAGAAACAGGCAAGAGGCATGCAGAAAGAGGCAAGTGAGGTACAGAAACAGGCAAGAGGGGTGCTGAAAGAGGCAAGAGAAGTGATGCAATAGACAAAAGAGTTGCAGAAAGAAACAGGAGAGGTTCATAAAAAAGCAAGAGAAGTGGAGAAAGAGACAAGTGGGGTGCAGAAAGAGGCAAGAGAAGTGCAGAAAGAGGCTAGAGAGGTGCAGAAAGAGGCAAGTGAGGTACAGAAACAGGCAAGAGGGGTGCTGAAAGAAGCAAGAGAAGTGCAGAAAGAAGCAACAGTGGTACAGAAGGAGGCAAGAGAGTTGCAGAAAGAGGCAAGAGAGTTGCAGAAACAGGCAAGAGAGGTGCAGAAAGAGGCAAGGGAGGTGCACAAAGAGGGAAGAGGGTGCAGTAAGAGGCAATACGGATGCAGAAAGAAGCAAGCAAGGTGCAGAAAGAAGCAAGAGAAGTGCTGAAAGAAGCAACAGAGGTGCCAAAAGAGGGAACAGAGGTGCAGAAAGAGGCAAGAGAAGTGAAGACAGAAGCAACAGAGGTGCAGAAAGAGGCAAGAGAAGTGCAGAAAGAGGCAACAGAGGTTCAGAAACAGGCAGGAGAGGTGCAGAAAGAGGGAACAGTGGTTCAGAAAGAGGCAAGAGCAGTGCAGAAAGAACTAACAGAGGTGCAGAAAGAGGCAAGGGGGTACAGATAGAGGCAACAGAAGTGCAGAAAGAACTAAAAAATGGGTGCAGAAAGAGGCAAGAGAGGTGCACAAAGAGGGAAGAAGGGTACACAAAGAGGCAAGAGGGATGCATAAAGAAGCAAGAGAGGTACAGAAAGAAGCAAGAGAAGTACAGAAAGAAGCAACTGAGGTGCAAAAAGAGGGAATAGGGGTGCAGAAAGAGGCAAGAGAAGTGCAGAAAGAAGCAACAGAGGTGCAAGAAAGAAGCAAGAGAAGTGCAGAAAGAGGCAACAGAGGTGCAGACACAAGCAGGAGAGGTGTATAAAGCAGGAACAGGGGTGCTGAAAGAGGAGAGAGAGGTACAGAAAGAGGGAAGAGTGGTGCCGAAAGAGGCAACAGGGGTGCAGAAAGAAGCAAGTGAGGTGCAGAAAAAAGGCAACAGTGGTGCAGAGAGAGGCAAGACTAGTGCAGAAACAGGCAAGAGAAGTGCAGAAAGAGACAAGAGAAGTGCTGAAAGAAGCAACAGAGGGGTAGAAAGAAGCAAAAGAAGTGATGAAAGAGTCAAGAGAGTGGCAGAAAGAAACACAGGAGGTGCAGAAAAAAGCAAGAGAAGTGCAGAAAAAGGCAAGTGAGGTGCAGAAAGAGGCAAGAGAAGTGCAGAAAGAAGCAAGCGAAGTGCAGACAGTGGCAAGAGAACTGAAGAAAGAGGAAAGAGAGGTGTAGGAAGAGGCAAGAGAGGTGCACAAAGAGGGAAGAAGGGTGCAGAAAGAGGCAAGACGGGATGCAGAAAGAAGAAAGAGAAGTGCAGAATGAGGCAAGAAGAGGTGCAGAAAGAGACAATAGAGGATGCAGAAAGAGGCAAGAGAGCGTGTAGAAAGAAGCAAGAGAAGTGCTGAAAGTAGCAACAGAGGTGCAGAAAGAGGCAGAAGAGGTGCAGAAAGAGGGAACAGGGGTGCAGAAAGAGTCAAGAGAGGTGCAGAAAGAGGGAACAGGGGTACAGAAAGAGGCAACAGAGGTGCAGCAAAGAAGCAAGCAGAGGTGCAGAAAAAGGCAACAAGTGATGCAGAAAGAGTCAAGACAGGTGCAGAACCAGGCAAGAGATGTGCAGAAAGAGGCAAGTGAGGTGGAGAAAGAGGCAAGTGAGGTACAGAAACAGGCAAGAGGGGTGCTGAAAGAGGCAAGAGAAGTGCAGAAAGAAGCAACAGTGGTGCAGAAGGAGGCAAAAGAGTTGCAGAAAGAGGCAAGTGAGTTGCAGAAACAGGCAAGAGAGGTGCAGCAAAAGGCAAGGGAGGTGCACAAAGAGAGAAGAGGGTGCAGAAAGAGGCAAGAGGGATGCAGAAAAAAGCAAGCAAGGTACAGAAAAAAGCAAGAGAAGTGCTGAAAGAAGCAACAGAGGTGCTGAAAGAGGGAACAGAGGTGCAGAAAGAGTCAAGAAATGTGAAGACAGAAGCAACAGAGGTGCAGAAAGAGGCAAGATGGGTGCAGAAAGAGGCAACAGAAGTGCAGAAAGAAGCAAAAAAAGGGTGCAGAAAGAGGCAAGAGAGGTGCATGAAGAGGGAAGAAGGGTGCAGAAAGAGGTAAGAGGGATGCAGAAAGAAGCAAGAGAGGTACAGAAAGAAGCAACTGAGGTGCAAAAAGAGGGAAGAGGGGTGCAGAAAGAGACAAGAGAAGTGCAGAAAGAAGCAACAGAGGCGCAGAAAGAAGCAAGAGAAGTGCAGGAAGAGGCAACAGACGTTCAGAAACAGGCAGGAAAGGTGCATAAAGCGGGAACAGGGGCGCTGAAAGAGGACAGAGAGGTACAGAAAGAGGGAAGAGTGGTGCCGAAAGAGGCAACACGGGTGCAGAAAGAAGCAAGTGAGGTGCAGAAAAAGGCAACAGTGGTGCAGAGAGAGGCAAGACTAGTGCAGAAACAGGCAAGAGAAGTGCAGAAAGAGACAAGAGAAGTGCTAAAAGAAGCAACACAGGGGTAGAAAGAAGCAAGAGAAGTGATGAAACAGTCAAGAGAGTGGCAGAAAGAAACAAAGGAGGTGCATAAAAAATTAAGAGAAGTGCAGAAAAAGGCAAGTGAGGTGCAGAATGAGACAAGAGAAGTGCAGAAAGAGGCAAGAGAAGTGCAGAAAGAAGCAAGCAAAGTGCAGAAAGAGGCAAATGAGGTACAGAAACAGGGAAGAGAGTTGCAGAAACAGGCAAGAGAGGTGCAGAAAAAAGAAAGATGGGTGGAGAAAGAGGCAAGAGGGGTACAGAAAGAGACAAGAGAGGTGCACAAAGAGGGAAGAAGGGTGCAGAAAGAGGCAAGAGGATGCAGAAAGAAGCAAGATAGGTGCTAAAAGTAGCAACAGAGGTGCAGAAACAGGCAGGAGAGGTGCAGAAAGAGGGAACAAGGGTGCAGAAAGAGGCAATAGAGGAACAGAAAGGGGGAAGAGGGGTACAGAAAGAGGCAACAGCGATGCAGGAAGAAGCAAGTAAGGTGCAGAAAAAGGCACAAGTGATGCAGAAAGAGTCAAGACAGGGGCAGAACAAGGCAAGGGATGTGCAGAAAGAGGCAAATGAGGTGCAGTAAGAGGCAAGAGAAGTACAGAAAGAGGCAAGAGAGGTGCAGCAAGAGGCAAGTGAGGTGCAGAAACAGGCAAGAGGGGTGCTGAAAGAGGCAAGAGAAGTGCAGAAAGAGGCAACAGAAATGCGGAAAGAAGCAATAGAGGTGCAGAAAGAGGCAGGAGAACTGCAGAAAGAGGGAAGAAAAGTGCAGAACGTGGGAAAAGGGTTGCAGAAAGAATCAAGAGAGGTGCAGAAAGAAGCAAGAGATGTGAAAAAAGAAGCAAGAGAAGTGCAGAAAGAAGCAGCAGTGGTGCAGAAAGAGGCAAAAGGGGTGCAGAAAGAAGCAAGAGAGGTACAGAAAGAAGCAAGGGAAGTGTGTGAAAGAAGCAAGTGAGGTGCATAAAGAGGCAAGAGAAGTGCAGAAAGAGGTAAGAGAGGTGCAGAAGAAAGAAGCAAGAGAGGTGCAGAAAGAAGCAAGAGAGATGCAGAAAGAAGGGAAGTGCAGAAAGTGGAAGAGAAGTGCAGAAAGAGGGAAGAGAAGTGCAGAAAAAGAAAGAAAGGTGCACAAAGAAGCAAGAGAAATGCAGAAAGAGGCAAGAGAGGCACAGAAAGAGGCAAGAATGGTTTGCACACCATTAGTACTAATTTAACACCCACATTTAGCAATAAGTAACAGGTGACCATTCCAGGTTTGCAAAGGGCCTTCCACTACGCAGTAACACTTGTCGCTGCATTTTTGGTAACGTTTGAGTCATTTGAGCTAGAAACAACGTTTTTTTGTTCAAATCTGCAGATTATGCAGTACATGATGGATTATGTGCCAAATGCAAAAATCGGTGCAGACGAACAGTCGCATAATTCCAGTAGCCCTGCTCATACCTCTGACTAGGTCCAGAAGTGCTCCTCAGTGGTTCCTTCTTTTTTCTCTCATTAAGTTTATAGTTTAGCTTCTATGGAAACGAGGAAGTTTGAGGTTACCACTCCACAACACAGACTACTATACCACATAATTACTCTCCAGAACACATCATCCCACTTTACATAATTCCTATACACTAAATACCACATACTTTCTATCCACATATTTTACTGCACAACATACCACATATTTCCACTGCACACTGTGTACATCCACTCCACTCCAAGAAGATTAGCAAAAATCTTTTACGTTTACAACGCCAATAGCCCTAACTTTCACAAATGCGAGAACTATTACATTGGAAATGCTTCTTTAACTAGTAGTCGCGTTTACAGAGTGGTGGAGAAAGGGGGCTGGGCCTCCGACCAGTGCTCAGGAATTCTGTTGCATAGCACTTGCAGGAGGTACCAGGAGGGCTTCTTGGCCCCCAAAGTCCCTCAGCAGTAAAGCATACTTCATCCCCCAACCAGTAGTGTGCCAAGAGGCGCATTTGCAGAGTGGTGGTGAAAGGGGGTGTGACCTCCGAAGACCTCTTAGCAATCCTACTGTGTTGGACTTATTGGAGGTAACAAGTGGGGTAGTTGGCCCCCAAGGACATCCTTGAGGCCAGCTACCTCTCCTATTACCTCTAGTAAGTCACACACAGGAGGATTGCTAAGTTCTCATAGCAGGCCACGCCCCTTTCCCCACCACTCTGCAAACAAGCTCCCTGGTGCACTCTTGGATGGGGATTGAAGTCTCCTTCACTGCTGGGGTACTTAGGGGCCAACTAGCCTACCTTTTACCTCCAGTAAGCCCCACACTGTGGGAATACTGAGAAGTGGACACTGGCCATGCCCCCTTTGTCCACTACTCTGCAAACGTGCCTCCTGGCGTGCTCTTGGATGGGGGATGAAGTTTCCTTGCCTCCTGAGGGTCCCTGGGGGCCAACTAGCCCTCCTTTTATCTCTAGTAAGCCCCACTAACCTGGATTGCTGAGAGTGGTCAGAGGCCACGCCCCTTTTTACACCACTTTGCAAACGCACCTCCTGGCGCACTTCTGCTTAGGGGATGAAGTCCACCTTAATCCTGAGGTCCTCAGGACTCAAGAGGACCTCATCACCCCACCAGCAGTGCGCCAAGAGGCGCGTTTGCAGAGTGGTGTAAAAAGGGGCATGGCCTCGGACCACCTATCAGCAATCCCACAGTGTGGGGCTTACTGGAGGTACCTGGTGGCCTAGTTGGCCCCTAAGGACCCTTAGGATTCAAGGGGACCTAATCCCGAACCCAGAACATGCCAGGACACGCATTTGCATAGTGGTGCAGGGAGGGGCGGTGCTTCCGGCTAGTTACCAGCTTCTTTTTTTTTATTTTAGGAAGGGGGGCTGTGTGGCCCCCCTTCCTTTAACCCTTTTGGGCCTTGGAGACCCCATCCCCCAGGGCCTTAGCCATCTAAAAACATTTTTTTTTTTAAATGAAAAGGGGGAGGGGCGCACGCTGCCCTTCTTCCCCAGGCCGATTATGGCCCCGGGAACCCCATCCCCCAGGGCTAGGCCTTTGTTTTTTTAAAATTTATATGGGAGGGGACCGTATATATATAGACAGGGTATAGACATTTGAAATCACGAGTGCGAGCAAATAAGTACAGCTGTTTCCCAAAAGCCATTGACAAAGGGGATTGTAACCCGAAACGCCTTTGGCCAAGATGTTATGCTGGGAAGGCTTTTCTGAGGTGCTGCAGTCTACTAATAAAAGGCCAAATTTACGACGTGTGTGGCGTCTTCGCTCTTTCGGGCACCTTCATTTGGAATATGTATCGGCCTGCCCTGGCCGAGTAGACGCCCCGCTGCAGAGAGCAGATCCTGCGCCCGTAACTTCAGGGCGCGATGGAGACGCCGTAGCTGTATTGGTATGACACAAGTTGAGCAGCAGCTGAGTTTCGCCTCAGGCAGCAATTTAAGAGACTTTAAAAAGCACAAAGGGAATCGATAACAGCACCCACTACGGACATTTTAACTTACCTGAACTACGAAGACCAAGGTGCAGTGGCAGCACACGCCCATTGGGGCGGGTATAGACATTTGAAATCACGAGTGCGAGCAAATAAGTACAGCTGTTTCCCAAAAGCCATTGACAAAGGGGATTGTAACCCGAAACGCGTTTGGCCAAGATGTTATGCTGGGAAGGCTTTTCTGAGGTGCTGCAGTCTACTAATAAAAGGCCAAATTTACAACGTGTGTGGCGTCTTCGCTCTTTCGGGCACCTTCATTTGGAATATGTATCGGCCTGCCCTGGCCGAGAAGACACCCCGCTGCAGAGAGAGCAGATCCTGCGCCCGTAACTTCAGGGCGCGATGAAACGCCGTAGCTGTATTGGTATGACACAAGTTGAGCAGCAGCTGAGTTTCGCCTCAGGCAGCAATTTAAGAGACTTTAAAAAGCACAAAGGGAATCGATAACAGCACCCACTACGGACATTTTAACTTACCTGAACTACAAAGACCAAGGTGCAGTGGCAGCACACGCCCATTGGGGCGGGTATAGACATTTGAAATCACGAGTGCGAGCAAATAAGTACAGCTGTTTCCCAAAGCCATTGACAAAGGGGATTGTAACCCGAAACGCGTTTGGCCAAGATGTTATGCTGGGAAGGCTTTTCTGAGGTGCTGCAGTCTACTAATAAAAGGCCAAATTTACGACGTGGGTGGCGTCTTCACTCTTTCGGGCACCTTCATTTGGAATATGTATCGGCCTGCCCTGGCCGAGAAGACACCCCGCTGCAGAGAGAGCAGATCCTGCGCCCGTAACTTCAGGGGCGCGATGGAACGCCGTAGCTGTATTGGTATGACACAAGTTGAGCAGCAGCTGAGTTTCGCCTCAGGCAGCAATTTAAGAGACTTTAAAAAGCACAAAGGGAATCGATAACAGCACCCACTACGGACATTTTAACTTACCTGAACTACAAAGACCAAGGTGCAGTGGCAGCACACGCCCATTGGGGCGGGTATAGATATTTGAAATCACGAGTGCGAGCAAATAAGTACAGCTGTTTCCCAAAAGCCATTGACAAAGGGGATTGTAACCCGAAACGCGTTTGGCCAAGATGTTATGCTGGGAAGGCTTTTCTGAGGTGCTGCAGTCTACTAATAAAAGGCCAAATTTACGACGTGTGTGGCGTCTTCGCTCTTTCGGGCACCTTCATTTGGAATATGTATCGGCCTGCCCTGGCCGAGAAGACGCCCCGCTGCAGAGAGAGCAGATCCTGCGCCCGTATCTTCAGGGCGCGATGGAACGCCGTAGCTGTATTGGTATGACACAAGTTGAGCAGCAGCTGAGTTTCGCCTCAGGCAGCAATTTAAGAGACTTTAAAAAGCACAAAGGGAATCGATAACAGCACCCACTACGGACATTTTAACTTACCTGAACTACAAAGACCAAGGTGCAGTGGCAGCACACGCCCATTGGGGCGGGTATAGACATTTGAAATCACGAGTGCGAGCAAATAAGTACAGCTGTTTCCCAAAAGCCATTGACAAAGGGGATTGTAACCCGAAACGCGTTTGGCCAAGATGTTATGCTGGGAAGGCTTTTCTGAGGTGCTGCAGTCTACTCATAAAAGGCCAAAATTACGACGTGTGTGGCGTCTTCGCTTTTTCGGGCACCTTCATTTGGAATATGTATCAGCCTGCCCTGGCCGAGAAGACGCCCCGCTGCAGAGAGAGCAGATCCTGCGCCCGTAACTTCAGGGCGCGATGGAACGCCGTAGCTGTATTGGTATGACACAAGTTGAGCAGCAGCTGAGTTTCGCCTCAGGCAGCAATTTAAGAGACTTTAAAAAGCACAAAGGGAATCGATAACAGCACCCACTATGGACATTTTAACTTACCATAACTACAAAGACCAAGGTGCAGTGGCAGCACACGCCCATTGGGGCGGGTATAGACATTTGAAATCACGAGTGCGAGCAAATAAGTACAGCTGTTTCCCAAAAGCCATAGACAAAGGGGATTGTAACCCGAAACGCGTTTGGCCAAGATGTTATGCTGGGAAGGCTTTTCTGAGGTGCTGCAGTCTACTAATAAAAGGCCAAATTTACGACGTGTGTGGCGTCTTCGCTCTTTTGGGCACCTTCATTTGGAATATGTATCGGCCTGCCCTGGCCGAGAAGACGCCCCGCTGCAGAGAGAGCAGATCCTGCGCCTGTAACTTCAGGGCGCGATGGAACGCCGTAGCTGTATTGGTATGACACAAGTTGAGCAGCAGCTGAGTTTCGCCTCAGGCAGCAATTTAAGAGACTTTAAAAAGCACAAAGGGAATCGATAACAGCACCTACTACGGACATTTTAACTTACCTGAACTACAAAGACCAAGGTGCAGTGGCAGCACACGCCCATTGGGGCGGGTATAGACATTTGAAATCACGAGTGCGAGCAAATAAGTACAGCTGTTTCCCAAAAGCCATTGACAAAGGGGATTGTAACCCGAAACGCGTTTGGCCAAGATGTTATGCTGGGAAAGCTTTTCTGAGGTGCTGCAGTCTACTAATAAAAGGCCAAATTTACGACGTGGGTGGCGTCTTCGCTCTTTCGGGCACCTTCATTTGGAATATGTATCGGCCTGCCCTGGCCGAGAAGACACCCCGCTGCAGAGAGAGCAGATCCTGCGCCCGTAACTTCAGGGCGCGATGGAACGCCGTAGCTGTATTGGTATGACACAAGTTGAGCAGCAGCTGAGTTTCGCCTCAGGCAGCAATTTAAGAGACTTTAAAAAGCACAAAGGGAATCGATAACAGCACCCACTACGGACATTTTAACTTACCTGAACTACAAAGACCAAGGTGCAGTGGCAGCACACGCCCATTGGGGCGGGTATAGATATTTGAAATCACGAGTGCGAGCAAATAAGTACAGCTGTTTCCCAAAAGCCATTGACAAAGGGGATTGTAACCCGAAACGCGTTTGGCCAAGATGTTATGCTGGGAAGGCTTTTCTGAGGTGCTGCAGTCTACTAATAAAAGGCCAAATTTACGACGTGGGTGGCGTCTTCGCTCTTTCGGGCACCTTCATTTGGAATATGTATCGGCCTGCCCTGGCCGAGAAGACGCCCCGCTGCAGAGAGAGCAGATCCTGCGCATGTAACTTCAGGGCGCGATGGAACGCCGTAGCTGTATTGGTATGACACAAGTTGAGCAGCAGCTGAGTTTCGCCTCAGGCAGCAATTTAAGAGACTTTAAAAAGCACAAAGGGAATCGATAACAGCACCCACTACGGACATTTTAACTTACCTGAACTACAAAGACCAAGGTGCAGTGGCAGCACACGCCCATTGGGGCGGGTATAGACATTTGAAATCACGAGTGCGAGCAAATAAGTACAGCTGTTTCCCAAAAGCCATTGACAAAGGGGATTGTAACCCGAAACGCGTTTGGCCAAGATGTTATGCTGGGAAGGCTTTTCTGAGGTGCTGCAGTCTACTAATAAAAGGCCAAATTTACGACGTGTGTGGCGTCTTCGCTCTTTCGGGCACCTTCATTTGGAATATGTATCGGCCTGCCCTGGCCGAGAAGACGCCCCGCTGCAGAGAGAGCAGATCCTGCGCCCGTATCTTCAGGGCGCGATGGAACGCCGTAGCTGTATTGGTATGACACAAGTTGAGCAGCAGCTGAGTTTCGCCTCAGGCAGCAATTTAAGAGACTTTAAAAAGCACAAAGGGAATCGATAACAGCACCCACTACGGACATTTTAACTTACCTGAACTACAAAGACCAAGGTGCAGTGGCAGCACACGCCCATTGGGGCGGGTATAGACATTTGAAATCACGAGTGCGAGCAAATAAGTACAGCTGTTTCCCAAAAGCCATTGACAAAGGGGATTGTAACCCGAAACGCGTTTGGCCAAGATGTTATGCTGGGAAGGCTTTTCTGAGGTGCTGCAGTCTACTCATAAAAGGCCAAATTTACGACGTGTGTGGCGTCTTCGCTCTTTCGGGCACCTTCATTTGGAATATGTATCAGCCTGCCCTGGCCGAGAAGACGCCCCGCTGCAGAGAGAGCAGATCCTGCGCCCGTAACTTCAGGGCGCGATGGAACGCCGTAGCTGTATTGGTATGACACAAGTTGAGCAGCAGCTGAGTTTCGCCTCAGGCAGCAATTTAAGAGACTTTAAAAAGCACAAAGGGAATCGATAACAGCACCCACTATGGACATTTTAACTTACCATGAACTACAAAGACCAAGGTGCAGTGGCAGCACACGCCCATTGGGGCGGGTATAGACATTTGAAATCACGAGTGCGAGCAAATAAGTACAGCTGTTTCCCAAAAGCCATTGACAAAGGGGATTGTAACCCGAAACGCGTTTGGCCAAGATGTTATGCTGGGAAGGCTTTTCTGAGGTGCTGCAGTCTACTAATAAAAGGCCAAATTTACGACGTGTGTGGCGTCTTCGCTCTTTCGGGCACCTTCATTTGGAATATGTATCGGCCTGCCCTGGCCGAGAAGACGCCCCGCTGCAGAGAGAGCAGATCCTGCGCCTGTAACTTCAGGGCGCGATGGAACGCCGTAGCTGTATTGGTATGACACAAGTTGAGCAGCAGCTGAGTTTCGCCTCAGGCAGCAATTTAAGAGACTTTAAAAAGCACAAAGGGAATCGATAACAGCACCTACTACGGACATTTTAACTTACCTGAACTACAAAGACCAAGGTGCAGTGGCAGCACACGCCCATTGGGGCGGGTATAGACATTTGAAATCACGAGTGCGAGCAAATAAGTACAGCTGTTTCCCAAAAGCCATTGACAAAGGGGATTGTAACCCGAAACGCGTTTGGCCAAGATGTTATGCTGGGAAGGCTTTTCTGAGGTGCTGCAGTCTACTAATAAAAGGCCAAATTTACGACGTGTGTGGCGTCTTCGCTCTTTCGGGCACCTTCATTTGGAATATGTATCGGCCTGCCCTGGCCGAGAAGACGCCCCGCTGCAGAGAGAGCAGATCCTGCGCCCGTAACTTCAGGGCGCGATGGAACGCCGTAGCTGTATTGGTATGACACAAGTTGAGCAGCAGCTGAGTTTCGCCTCAGGCAGCAATTTAAGAGACTTTAAAAAGCACAAAGGGAATCGATAACAGCACCCACTACGGACATTTTAACTTACCTGAACTACAAAGACCAAGGTGCAGTGGCAGCACACGCCCATTGAGGCGGGTATAGACATTTGAAATCACGAGTGCGAGCAAATAAGTACAGCTGTTTCCCAAAAGCCATTGACAAAGGGGATTGTAACCCGAAACGCGTTTGGCCAAGATGTTATGCTGGGAAGGCTTTTCTGAGGTGCTGCAGTCTACTAATAAAAGGCCAAATTTACGACGTGTGTGGCGTCTTCGCTCTTTCGGGCACCTTCATTTGGAATATGTATCGGCCTGCCCTGGCCGAGAAGACGCCCCGCTGCAGAGAGAGCAGATCCTGCGCCCGTAACTTCAGGGCGCGATGGAACGCCGTAGCTGTATTGGTATGACACAAGTTGAGCAGCAGCTGAGTTTCGCCTCAGGCAGCAATTTAAGAGACTTTAAAATGCACAAAGGGAATCGATAACAGACCCCACTACGGACATTTTAACTTACCTGAACTACAAAGACCAAGGTGCAGTGGCAGCACACGCCCATTAGGGCGGGTATAGACATTTGAAATCACGAGTGCGAGCAAATAAGTACAGCTGTTTCCCAAAAGCCATTGACAAAGGGGATTGTAACCCGAAACGCGTTTGGCCAAGATGTTATGCTGGGAAGGCTTTTCTGAGGTGCTGCAGTCTACTAATAAAAGGCCAAATTTACGACGTGTGTGGCGTCTTCGCTCTTTCGGGCACCTTCATTTGGAATATGTATCGGCCTGCCCTGGCCGAGAAGACGCCCCGCTGCAGAGAGAGCAGATCCTGCGCCCGTAACTTCAGGGCGCGATGGAACGCCGTAGCTGTATTGGTATGACACAAGTTGAGCAGCAGCTGAGTTTCGCCTCAGGCAGCAATTTAAGAGACTTTAAAAAGCACAATGGGAATCGATAACAGCACCCACTACGGACATTTTAACTTACCTGAACTACAAAGACCAAGGTGCAGTGGCAGCACACGCCCATTGGGGCGGGTATAGACATGTGAAATCACGAGTGCGAGCAAATAAGTACAGCTGTTTCCCAAAAGCCATTGACAAAGGGGATTGTAACCCGAAACGCGTTTGGCCAAGATGTTATGCTGGGAAGGCTTTTCTGAGGTGCTGCAGTCTACTAATAAAAGGCCAAATTTACGACGTGTGTGGCGTCTTCGCTCTTTCGGGCACCTTCATTTGGAATATGTATCGGCCTGCCCTGGCCGAGAAGACGCCCCGCTGCAGAGAGAGCAGATCCTGCGCCCGTATCTTCAGGGCGCGATGGAACGCCGTAGCTGTATTGGTATGACACAAGTTGAGCAGCAGCTGAGTTTCGCCTCAGGCAGCAATTTAAGAGACTTTAAAAAGCACAAAGGGAATCGATAACAGCACCTACTACGGACATTTTAACTTACCTGAACTACAAAGACCAAGGTGCAGTGGCAGCACACGCCCATTGGGGCGGGTATAGACATTTGAAATCACGAGTGCGAGCAAATAAGTACAGCTGTTTCCCAAAAGCCATTGACAAAGGGGATTGTAACCCGAAACGCGTTTGGCCAAGATGTTATGCTGGGAAGGCTTTTCTGAGGTGCTGCAGTCTACTAATAAAAGGCCAAATTTACGACGTGTGTGGCGTCTTCGCTCTTTCGGGCACCTTCATTTGGAATATGTATCGGCCTGCCCTGGCCGAGAAGACGCCCCGCTGCAGAGAGAGCAGATCCTGCGCCCGTAACTTCAGGGCGCGATGGAACGCCGTAGCTGTATTGGTATGACACAAGTTGAGCAGCAGCTGAGTTTCGCCTCAGGCAGCAATTTAAGAGACTTTAAAAAGCACAAAGGGAATCGATAACAGCACCCACTATGGACATTTTAACTTACCTGAACTACAAAGACCAAGGTGCAGTGGCAGCACACGCCCATTGAGTCGGGTATAGACATTTGAAATCACGAGTGCGAGCAAATAAGTACAGCTGTTTCCCAAAAGCCATTGACAAAGGGGATTGTAACCCGAAACGCGTTTGGCCAAGATGTTATGCTGGGAAGGCTTTTCTGAGGTGCTGCAGTCTACTAATAAAAGGCCAAATTTACGACGTGTGTGGCGTCTTCGCTCTTTCGGGCACCTTCATTTGGAATATGTATCGGCCTGCCCTGGCCGAGAAGACGCCCCGCTGCAGAGAGAGCAGATCCTGCGCCCGTAACTTCAGGGCGCGATGGAACGCCGTAGCTGTATTGGTATGACACAAGTTGAGCAGCAGCTGAGTTTCGCCTCAGGCAGCAATTTAAGAGACTTTAAAAAGCACAAAGGGAATCGATAACAGCACCCACTACGGACATTTTAACTTACCTGAACTACAAAGACCAAGGTGCAGTGGCAGCACACGCCCATTGGGGCGGGTATAGACATTTGAAATCACGAGTGCGAGCAAATAAGTACAGCTGTTTCCCAAAAGCCATTGACAAAGGGGATTGTAACCCGAAACGCGTTTGGCCAAGATGTTATGCTGGGAAGGCTTTTCTGAGGTGCTGCAGTCTACTAATAAAAGGCCAAATTTACGACGTGTGTGGCGTCTTCGCTCTTTCGGGCACCTTCATTTGGAATATGTATCGGCCTGCCCTGGCCGAGAAGACGCCCCGCTGCAGAGAGAGCAGATCCTGCGCCCGTAACTTCAGGGCGCGATGGAACGCCGTAGCTGTATTGGTATGACACAAGTTGAGCAGCAGCTGAGTTTCGCCTCAGGCAGCAATTTAAGAGACTTTAAAAAGCACAAAGGGAATCGATAACAGCACCCACTACGGACATTTTAACTTACCTGAACTACAAAGACCAAGGTGCAGTGGCAGCACACGCCCATTGGGGCGGGTATAGACATTTGAAATCACGAGTGCGAGCAAATAAGTACAGCTGTTTCCCAAAAGCCATTGACAAAGGGGATTGTAACCCGAAACGCGTTTGGCCAAGATGTTATGCTGGGAAGGCTTTTCTGAGGTGCTGCAGTCTACTAATAAAAGGCCAAATTTACGACGTGTGTGGCGTCTTCGCTCTTTCGGGCACCTTCATTTGGAATATGTATCGGCCTGCCCTGGCCGAGAAGACGCCCCGCTGCAGAGAGAGCAGATCCTGCGCCCGTAACTTCAGGGCGCGATGGAACGCCGTAGCTGTATTGGTATGACACAAGTTGAGCAGCAGCTGAGTTTCGCCTCAGGCAGCAATTTAAGAGACTTTAAAAAGCACAAAGGGAATCGATAACAGCACCCACTACGGACATTTTAACTTACCTGAACTACAAAGACCAAGGTGCAGTGGCAGCACACGCCCATTGGGGCGGGTATAGACATTTGAAATCACGAGTGCGAGCAAATAAGTACAGCTGTTTCCCAAAAGCCATTGACAAAGGGGATTGTAACCCGAAACGCGTTTGGCCAAGATGTTATGCTGGGAAGGCTTTTCTGAGGTGCTGCAGTCTACTAATAAAAGGCCAAATTTACGACGTGTGTGGCGTCTTCGCTCTTTCGGGCACCTTCATTTGGAATATGTATCGGCCTGCCCTGGCCGAGAAGACGCCCCGCTGCAGAGAGAGCAGATCCTGCGCCCGTATCTTCAGGGCGCGATGGAACGCCGTAGCTGTATTGGTATGACACAAGTTGAGCAGCAGCTGAGTTTCGCCTCAGGCAGCAATTTAAGAGACTTTAAAAAGCACAAAGGGAATCGATAACAGCACCCACTACGGACATTTTAACTTACCTGAACTACAAAGACCAAGGTGCAGTGGCAGCACACGCCCATTGGGGCGGGTATAGACATTTGAAATCACGAGTGCGAGCAAATAAGTACAGCTGTTTCCCAAAAGCCATTGACAAAGGGGATTGTAACCCGAAACGCGTTTGGCCAAGATGTTATGCTGGGAAGGCTTTTCTGAGGTGCTGCAGTCTACTAATAAAAGGCCAAATTTACGACGTGTGTGGCGTCTTCGCTCTTTCGGGCACCTTCATTTGGAATATGTATCGGCCTGCCCTGGCCGAGAAGACGCCCCGCTGCAGAGAGAGCAGATCCTGCGCCCGTAACTTCAGGGCGCGATGGAACGCCGTAGCTGTATTGGTATGACACAAGTTGAGCAGCAGCTGAGTTTCGCCTCAGGCAGCAATTTAAGAGACTTTAAAAAGCACAAAGGGAATCGATAACAGCACCCACTACGGACATTTTAACTTACCATGAACTACAAAGACCAAGGTGCAGTGGCAGCACACGCCCATTGGGGCGGGTATAGACATTTGAAATCACGAGTGCGAGCAAATAAGTACAGCTGTTTCCCAAAAGCCATTGACAAAGGGGATTGTAACCCGAAACGCGTTTGGCCAAGATGTTATGCTGGGAAGGCTTTTCTGAGGTGCTGCAGTCTACTAATAAAAGGCCAAATTTACGACGTGTGTGGCGTCTTCGCTCTTTCGGGCACCTTCATTTGGAATATGTATCGGCCTGCCCTGGCCGAGAAGACGCCCCGCTGCAGAGAGAGCAGATCCTGCGCCTGTAACTTCAGGGCGCGATGGAACGCCGTAGCTGTATTGGTATGACACAAGTTGAGCAGCAGCTGAGTTTCGCCTCAGGCAGCAATTTAAGAGACTTTAAAAAGCACAAAGGGAATCGATAACAGCACCTACTACGGACATTTTAACTTACCTGAACTACAAAGACCAAGGTGCAGTGGCAGCACACGCCCATTGGGACGGGTATAGACATTTGAAATCACGAGTGCGAGCAAATAAGTACAGCTGTTTCCCAAAAGCCATTGACAAAGGGGATTGTAACCCGAAACGCGTTTGGCCAAGATGTTATGCTGGGAAGGCTTTTCTGAGGTGCTGCAGTCTACTAATAAAAGGCCAAATTTACGACGTGTGTGGCGTCTTCGCTCTTTCGGGCACCTTCATTTGGAATATGTATCGGCCTGCCCTGGCCGAGAAGACGCCCCGCTGCAGAGAGAGCAGATCCTGCGCCCGTAACTTCAGGGCGCGATGGAACGCCGTAGCTGTATTGGTATGACACAAGTTGAGCAGCAGCTGAGTTTCGCCTCAGGCAGCAATTTAAGAGACTTTAAAAAGCACAAAGGGAATCGATAACAGCACCCACTACGGACATTTTAACTTACCTGAACTACAAAGACCAAGGTGCAGTGGCAGCACACGCCCATTGAGTCGGGTATAGACATTTGAAATCACGAGTGCGAGCAAATAAGTACAGCTGTTTCCCAAAAGCCATTGACAAAGGGGATTGTAACCCGAAACGCGTTTGGCCAAGATGTTATGCTGGGAAGGCTTTTCTGAGGTGCTGCAGTCTACTAATAAAAGGCCAAATTTACGACGTGTGTGGCGTCTTCGCTCTTTCGGGCACCTTCATTTGGAATATGTATCGGCCTGCCCTGGCCGAGAAGACGCCCCGCTGCAGAGAGAGCAGATCCTGCGCCCGTAACTTCAGGGCGCGATGGAACGCCGTAGCTGTATTGGTATGACACAAGTTGAGCAGCAGCTGAGTTTCGCCTCAGGCAGCAATTTAAGAGACTTTAAAATGCACAAAGGGAATCGATAACAGCACCCACTACGGACATTTTAACTTACCTGAACTACAAAGACCAAGGTGCAGTGGCAGCACACGCCCATTGGGGCGGGTATAGACATTTGAAATCACGAGTGCGAGCAAATAAGTACAGCTGTTTCCCAAAAGCCATTGACAAAGGGGATTGTAACCCGAAACGCCTTTGGCCAAGATGTTATGCTGGGAAGGCTTTTCTGAGGTGCTGCAGTCTACTAATAAAAGGCCAAATTTACGACGTGTGTGGCGTCTTCGCTCTTTCGGGCACCTTCATTTGGAATATGTATCGGCCTGCCCTGGCCGAGTAGACGCCCCGCTGCAGAGAGAGCAGATCCTGCGCCCGTAACTTCAGGGCGCGATGGAACGCCGTAGCTGAATTGGTATGACACAAGTTGAGCAGCAGCTGAGTTTCGCCTCAGGCAGCAATTTAAGAGACTTTAAAAAGCACAATGGGAATCGATAACAGCACCCACTACGGACATTTTAACTTACCTGAACTACAAAGACCAAGGTGCAGTGGCAGCACACGCCCATTGGGGCGGGTATAGACATGTGAAATCACGAGTGCGAGCAAATAAGTACAGCTGTTTCCCAAAAGCCATTGACAAAGGGGATTGTAACCCGAAACGCGTTTGGCCAAGATGTTATGCTGGGAAGGCTTTTCTGAGGTGCTGCAGTCTACTAATAAAAGGCCAAATTTACGACGTGTGTGGCGTCTTCGCTCTTTCGGGCACCTTCATTTGGAATATGTATCGGCCTGCCCTGGCCGAGAAGACGCCCCGCTGCAGAGAGAGCAGATCCTGCGCCCGTATCTTCAGGGCGCGATGGAACGCCGTAGCTGTATTGGTATGACACAAGTTGAGCAGCAGCTGAGTTTCGCCTCAGGCAGCAATTTAAGAGACTTTAAAAAGCACAAAGGGAATCGATAACAGCACCCACTACGGACATTTTAACTTACCTGAACTACAAAGACCAAGGTGCAGTGGCAGCACACGCCCATTGGGGCGGGTATAGACATTTGAAATCACGAGTGCGAGCAAATAAGTACAGCTGTTTCCCAAAAGCCATTGACAAAGGGGATTGTAACCCGAAACGCGTTTGGCCAAGATGTTATGCTGGGAAGGCTTTTCTGAGGTGCTGCAGTCTACTAATAAAAGGCCAAATTTACGACGTGTGTGGCGTCTTCGCTCTTTCGGGCACCTTCATTTGGAATATGTATCGGCCTGCCCTGGCCGAGAAGACGCCCCGCTGCAGAGAGAGCAGATCCTGCGCCCGTAACTTCAGGGCGCGATGGAACGCCGTAGCTGTATTGGTATGACACAAGTTGAGCAGCAGCTGAGTTTCGCCTCAGGCAGCAATTTAAGAGACTTTAAAAAGCACAAAGGGAATCGATAACAGCACCCACTACGGACATTTTAACTTACCTGAACTACAAAGACCAAGGTGCAGTGGCAGCACACGCCCATTGGGGCGGGTATAGACATTTGAAATCACGAGTGCGAGCAAATAAGTACAGCTGTTTCCCAAAAGCCATTGACAAAGGGGATTGTAACCCGAAACGCGTTTGGCCAAGATGTTATGCTGGGAAGGCTTTTCTGAGGTGCTGCAGTCTACTAATAAAAGGCCAAATTTACAACGTGTGTGGCGTCTTCGCTCTTTCGGGCACCTTCATTTGGAATATGTATCGGCCTGCCCTGGCCGAGAAGACACCCCGCTGCAGAGAGAGCAGATCCTGCGCCCGTAACTTCAGGGCGCGATGGAACGCCGTAGCTGTATTGGTATGACACAAGTTGAGCAGCAGCTGAGTTTCGCCTCAGGCAGCAATTTAAGAGACTTTAAAAAGCACAAAGGGAATCGATAACAGCACCCACTACGGACATTTTAACTTACCTGAACTACAAAGACCAAGGTGCAGTGGCAGCACACGCCCATTGGGGCGGGTATAGATATTTGAAATCACGAGTGCGAGCAAATAAGTACAGCTGTTTCCCAAAAGCCATTGACAAAGGGGATTGTAACCCGAAACGCGTTTGGCCAAGATGTTATGCTGGGAAGGCTTTTCTGAGGTGCTGCAGTCTACTAATAAAAGGCCAAATTTACGACGTGTGTGGCATCTTCGCTCTTTCGGGCACCTTCATTTGGAATATGTATCGGCCTGCCCTGGCCGAGAAGACGCCCCGCTGCAGAGAGAGCAGATCCTGCGCATGTAACTTCAGGGCGCGATGGAACGCCGTAGCTGTATTGGTATGACACAAGTTGAGCAGCAGCTGAGTTTCGCCTCAGGCAGCAATTTAAGAGACTTTAAAAAGCACAAAGGGAATCGATAACAGCACCCACTACGGACATTTTAACTTACCTGAACTACAAAGACCAAGGTGCAGTGGCAGCACACGCCCATTGGGGCGGGTATAGACATTTGAAATCACGAGTGCGAGCAAATAAGTACAGCTGTTTCCCAAAAGCCATTGACAAAGGGGATTGTAACCCGAAACGCGTTTGGCCAAGATGTTATGCTGGGAAGGCTTTTCTGAGGTGCTGCAGTCTACTAATAAAAGGCCAAATTTACGACGTGTGTGGCGTCTTCGCTCTTTCGGGCACCTTCATTTGGAATATGTATCGGCCTGCCCTGGCCGAGAAGACGCCCCGCTGCAGAGAGAGCAGATCCTGCGCCCGTATCTTCAGGGCGCGATGGAACGCCGTAGCTGTATTGGTATGACACAAGTTGAGCAGCAGCTGAGTTTCGCCTCAGGCAGCAATTTAAGAGACTTTAAAAAGCACAAAGGGAATCGATAACAGCACCCACTACGGACATTTTAACTTACCTGAACTACAAAGACCAAGGTGCAGTGGCAGCACACGCCCATTGGGGCGGGTATAGACATTTGAAATCACGAGTGCGAGCAAATAAGTACAGCTGTTTCCCAAAAGCCATTGACAAAGGGGATTGTAACCCGAAACGCGTTTGGCCAAGATGTTATGCTGGGAAGGCTTTTCTGAGGTGCTGCAGTCTACTCATAAAAGGCCAAATTTACGACGTGTGTGGCGTCTTCGCTCTTTCGGGCACCTTCATTTGGAATATGTATCAGCCTGCCCTGGCCGAGAAGACGCCCCGCTGCAGAGAGAGCAGATCCTGCGCCCGTAACTTCAGGGCGCGATGGAACGCCGTAGCTGTATTGGTATGACACAAGTTGAGCAGCAGCTGAGTTTCGCCTCAGGCAGCAATTTAAGAGACTTTAAAAAGCACAAAGGGAATCGATAACAGCACCCACTATGGACATTTTAACTTACCATGAACTACAAAGACCAAGGTGCAGTGGCAGCACACGCCCATTGGGGCGGGTATAGACATTTGAAATCACGAGTGCGAGCAAATAAGTACAGCTGTTTCCCAAAAGCCATAGACAAAGGGGATTGTAACCCGAAACGCGTTTGGCCAAGATGTTATGCTGGGAAGGCTTTTCTGAGGTGCTGCAGTCTACTAATAAAAGGCCAAATTTACGACGTGTGTGGCGTCTTCGCTCTTTCGGGCACCTTCATTTGGAATATGTATCGGCCTGCCCTGGCCGAGAAGACGCCCCGCTGCAGAGAGAGCAGATCCTGCGCCTGTAACTTCAGGGCGCGATGGAACGCCGTAGCTGTATTGGTATGACACAAGTTGAGCAGCAGCTGAGTTTCGCCTCAGGCAGCAATTTAAGAGACTTTAAAAAGCACAAAGGGAATCGATAACAGCACCTACTACGGACATTTTAACTTACCTGAACTACAAAGACCAAGGTGCAGTGGCAGCACACGCCCATTGGGACGGGTATAGACATTTGAAATCACGAGTGCGAGCAAATAAGTACAGCTGTTTCCCAAAAGCCATTGACAAAGGGGATTGTAACCCGAAACGCGTTTGGCCAAGATGTTATGCTGGGAAAGCTTTTCTGAGGTGCTGCAGTCTACTAATAAAAGGCCAAATTTACGACGTGTGTGGCGTCTTCGCTCTTTCGGGCACCTTCATTTGGAATATGTATCGGCCTGCCCTGGCCGAGAAGATGCCCCGCTGCAGAGAGAGCAGATCCGGCGCCCGTAACTTCAGGGCGCGATGGAACGCCGTAGCTGTATTGGTATGACACAAGTTGAGCAGCAGCTGAGTTTCGCCTCAGGCAGCAATTTAAGAGACTTTAAAAAGCACAAAGGGAATCGATAACAGCACCCAATACGGACATTTTAACTTACCTGAACTACAAAGACCAAGGTGCAGTGGCAGCACACGCCCATTGAGTCGGGTATAGACATTTGAAATCACGTGTGCGAGCAAATAAGTACAGCTGTTTCCCAAAAGCCATTGACAAAGGGGATTGTAACCCGAAACGCGTTTGGCCAAGATGTTATGCTGGGAAGGCTTTTCTGAGGTGCTGCAGTCTACTAATAAAAGGCCAAATTTACGATGTGTGTGGCGTCTTCGCTCTTTCGGGCACCTTCATTTGGAATATGTATCGGCCTGCCCTGGCCGAGAAGACGCCCCGCTGCAGAGAGAGCAGATCCTGCGCCCGTAACTTCAGGGCGCGATGGAACGCCGTAGCTGTATTGGTATGACACAAGTTGAGCAGCAGCTGAGTTTCGCCTCAGGCAGCAATTTAAGAGACTTTAAAATGCACAAAGGGAATCGATAACAGCACCCACTACGGACATTTTAACTTACCTGAACTACAAAGACCAAGGTGCAGTGGCAGCACACGCCCATTGGGGCGGGTATAGACATTTGAAATCACGAGTGCGAGCAAATAAGTACAGCTGTTTCCCAAAAGCCATTGACAAAGGGGATTGTAACCCGAAACGCGTTTGGCCAAGATGTTATGCTGGGAAGGCTTTTCTGAGGTGCTGCAGTCTACTAATAAAAGGCCAAATTTACGACGTGTGTGGCGTCTTCGCTCTTTCAGGCACCTTCATTTGGAATATGTATCGGCCTGCCCTGGCCGAGTAGACGCCCCGCTGCAGAGAGAGCAGATCCTGCGCCCGTAACTTCAGGGCGTGATGGAACGCCGTAGCTGTATTGGTATGACACAAGTTGAGCAGCAGCTGAGTTTCGACTCAGGCAGCAATTTAAGAGACTTTAAAAAGCACAATGGGAATCGATAACAGCACCCACTACGGACATTTTAACTTACCTGAACTACAAAGACCAAGGTGCAGTGGCAGCACACGCCCATTGGGGCGGGTATAGACATGTGAAATCACGAGTGCGAGCAAATAAGTACAGCTGTTTCCCAAAAGCCATTGACAAAGGGGATTGTAACCCGAAACGCGTTTGGCCAAGATGTTATGCTGGGAAGGCTTTTCTGAGGTGCTGCAGTCTACTAATAAAAGGCCAAATTTACGACGTGTGTGGTGTCTTCGCTCTTTCGGGCACCTTCATTTGGAATATGTATTGGCCTGCCCTGGCCGAGAAGACGCCCCGCTGCAGAGAGAGCAGATCCTGCGCCCGTATCTTCAGGGCGCGATGGAACGCCGTAGCTGTATTGGTATGACACAAGTTGAGCAGCAGCTGAGTTTCGCCTCAGGCAGCAATTTAAGAGACTTTAAAAAGCACAAAGGGAATCGATAACAGCACCCACTACGGACATTTTAACTTACCTGAACTACAAAGACCAAGGTGCAGTGGCAGCACACGCCCATTGGGGCGGGTATAGACATTTGAAATCACGAGTGCGAGCAAATAAGTACAGCTGTTTCCCAAAAGCCATTGACAAAGGGGATTGTAACCCGAAACGCGTTTGGCCAAGATGTTATGCTGGGAAGGCTTTTCTGAGGTGCTGCAGTCTACTAATAAAAGGCCAAATTTACGACGTGTGTGGCGTCTTCGCTCTTTCGGGCACCTTCATTTGGAATATGTATCGGCCTGCCCTGGCCGAGAAGACGCCCGCTGCAGAGAGAGCAGATCCTGCGCCCGTAACTTCAGGGCGCGATGGAACGCCGTAGCTGTATTGGTATGACACAAGTTGAGCAGCAGCTGAGTTTCGCCTCAGGCAGCAATTTAAGAGACTTTAAAAAGCACAAAGGGAATCGATAACAGCACCCACTACGGACATTTTAACTTACCATAACTACAAAGACCAAGGTGCAGTGGCAGCACACGCCCATTGGGGCGGGTATAGACATTTGAAATCACGAGTGCGAGCAAATAAGTACAGCTGTTTCCCAAAAGCCATAGACAAAGGGGATTGTAACCCGAAACGCGTTAGGCCAAGATGTTATGCTGGGAAGGCTTTTCTGAGGTGCTGCAGTCTACTAATAAAAGGCCAAATTTACGACGTGTGTGGCGTCTTCGCTCTTTCGGGCACCTTCATTTGGAATATGTATCGGCCTGCCCTGGCCGAGAAGACGCCCGCTGCAGAGAGAGCAGATCCTGCGCCTGTAACTTCAGGGCGCGATGGAACGCCGTAGCTGTATTGGTATGACACAAGTTGAGCAGCAGCTGAGTTTCGCCTCAGGCAGCAATTTAAGAGACTTTAAAAAGCACAAAGGGAATCGATAACAGCACCTACTACGGACATTTTAACTTACCTGAACTACAAAGACCAAGGTGCAGTGGCAGCACACGCCCATTGGGGCGGGTATAGACATTTGAAATCACGAGTGCGAGCAAATAAGTACAGCTGTTTCCCAAAAGCCATTGACAAAGGGGATTGTAACCCGAAACGCGTTTGGCCAAGATGTTATGCTTGGAAGGCTTTTCTGAGGTGCTGCAGTCTACTAATAAAAGACCAAATTTACGACGTGTGTGGCGTCTTCGCTCTTTCGGGCACCTTCATTTGGAATATGTATCGGCCTGCCCTGGCCGAGAAGATGCCCCGCTGCAGAGAGAGCAGATCCTGCGCCCGTAACTTCAGGGCGCGATGGAACGCCGTAGCTGTATTGGTATGACACAAGTTGAGCAGCAGCTGAGTTTCGCCTCAGGCAGCAATTTAAGAGACTTTAAAAAGCACAAAGGGAATCGATAACAGCACCCAATATGGACATTTTAACTTACCTGAACTACAAAGACCAAGGTGCAGTGGCAGCACACGCCCATTGAGTCGGGTATAGACATTTGAAATCACGAGTGCGAGCAAATAAGTACAGCTGTTTCCCAAAAGCCATTGACAAAGGGGATTGTAACCCGAAACGCGTTTGGCCAAGATGTTATGCTGGGAAGGCTTTTCTGAGGTGCTGCAGTCTACTAATAAAAGGCCAAATTTACGATGTGTGTGGCGTCTTCGCTCTTTAGGGCACCTTCATTTGGAATATGTATCGGCCTGCCCTGGCCGAGAAGACGCCCCGCTGCAGAGAGAGCAGATCCTGCGCCCGTAACTTCAGGGCGCGATGGTACGCCGTAGCTGTATTGGTATGACACAAGTTGAGCAGCAGCTGAGTTTCGCCTCAGGCAGCAATTTAAGAGACTTTAAAAAGCACAAAGGGAATCGATAACAGCACCCACTACGGACATTTTAACTTACCTGAACTACAAAGACCAAGGTGCAGTGGCAGCACACGCCCATTGGGGCGGGTATAGACATTTGAAATCACGAGTGCGAGCAAATAAGTACAGCTGTTTCCCAAAAGCCATTGACAAAGGGGATTGTAACCCGAAACGCGTTTGGCCAAGATGTTATGCTGGGAAGGCTTTTCTGAGGTGCTGCAGTCTACTAATAAAAGTCCAAATTTACGACGTGTGTGGCGTCTTCGCTCTTTCAGGCACCTTCATTTGGAATATGTATCGGCCTGCCCTGGCCGAGTAGACGCCCTGCTGCAGAGAGAGCAGATCCTGCGCCCGTAACTTCAGGGCGCGATGGAACGCCGTAGCTGTATTGGTATGACACAAGTTGAGCAGCAGCTGAGTTTCGCCTCAGGCAGCAATTTAAGAGACTTTAAAAAGCACAATGGGAATCGATAACAGCACCCACTACGGACATTTTAACTTACCTGAACTACAAAGACCAAGGTGCAGTGGCAGCACACGCCCATTGGGGCGGGTATAGACATTTGAAATCACGAGTGCGAGCAAATAAGTACAGCTGTTTCCCAAAAGCCATTGACAAAGGGGATTGTAACCCGAAACGCGTTTGGCCAAGATGTTATGCTGGGAAGGCTTTTCTGAGGTGCTGCAGTCTACTAATAAAAGGCCAAATTTATGACGTGTGTGGCGTCTTCGCTCTTTCGGGCACCTTCATTTGGAATATATATATATATATATATATCACTTCAACCTCGGCGTGTGAGCACCGAAACGCCTTTCCCCTTCCTTCTAGCAACGGCGGTCCGCGGTGAGGGGCGAGCCTCTAAATGCACAATTCTACGCTGAATTTGCCAAAACAGCAGCCGCGGACACCAAAGCTTTCAGCAAAATTATTTATTTGGCAGATTCAAGACACCTCTCGACGCGTTTCGGGACCAAGTCCCTTGATCACGAGTGCCATTGCTGTGGAACTTGCAGTACACCTGGGTTGAGGGAACAATAGGTAGTAAAAAGCCGTGAGGAGACATAAGTGGTCCAGTCAGGTTTTAGGTGTAATTCTCTCCTTCATTTCTGTAAAAAGATTTTTTTAAATATTTTGACGATGTTAAGTAAATTGTGTATGAATTATGTTATTACCAATGCTGATGAGTCAGTTGTAGATAATTTGTCAATGTAGTTGTGGGTGTTTTTGGTAAATAGGAAACATGGGAGATTCACATTTTTTATATAATGCTTTTGTTTTATATTTTTTTCTTTTAGATTTGAGTCCGCGGTTTCCACAAAGAAACGCAAGAGAGTACAAATATCTTTTATA
This sequence comes from Calotriton arnoldi, assembly GCA_963921515.1. Lineage (NCBI taxonomy): Eukaryota > Metazoa > Chordata > Amphibia > Caudata > Salamandridae > Calotriton > Calotriton arnoldi. The sequence continues at coordinate 200,544 of CAWUFW010015862.1, read as the reverse complement.
ACAAAATATAGTTTTGTTATGAAGCTGCTAAGTATTGAGTGAAGTAAGGAGAGAGTAATTGCCTTTACAATCTGAAAGTGAAAACAGAATGCAGACATCAAGTGATAGGGGTACAGTAATGGTGAGGTATCAAATACAGCAACCATTATGCCCACTTGGGCAGGAACAAGCACGAAATCGAATATATTGAAGCGATTCTGTAAAACCTTAAAAACATTGATTATGCCCACTTGGGCAGAAATGTTATAGAGGTGCAACAATTAAGTGCTGGAGAGGGATGTATAAGTTACTGATAACAGCGAAGCTGTGTCATAGGCACAAATCTGTGTTCGTTTCAATAAAGTTGGATACTGAAAGAAATGAATTAGGTCACTCGAAAGGTTAAAATACAGCAGTAAATGGTGTCAATGTATCTTTAAACACATATATATTATTTTTGTGTAAATATCTGATGTTATTACCGCAAGTGATTTGTATTTGATGTTTATTTACTTTTATAAGCAGGAGTGAAGAAACTCCGTATTGTGTAAAGTCTTTTTCAATGTTTGGTTTTGAATCACGTGGTTATTTAAATGAATCTGAGACACAGCAATGGCACTCGTGATCAAGGGACTTGGTCCCGAAACGCGTCGAGAGGTGTCTTGAATCTGCCAAATAAATAATTTTGCTGAAAGCTTTGGTGTCCGCGGCTGCTGTTTTGGCAAATTCAGCGTAGAATTGTGTATATATATATATATATATATATATTGCTAAGTATTAATATATATGTAGAGTTTTATATATTTTCTAAATATATAAATTAATTCACAGAAAAAAACAAAGGTTACAGGGACATTATAGTTAGGAGATGGAATATAAAAAACCTTAGAAATTCACAGAAAAAAGCAAAGGTTACTGGGAAATTATAGTTAGGCTCAGGTTTCACTCGTACAAAACTATTGAAATTCAGCAGTTATAGTTAGCTGAGCTAATTATAACTTGCGCCCCCTGCAATGCACTGCTTTTGACCTCACATATTACATCACTCATGACCTGATCAGTGATATCACTCATGACATTACTGATGACATCTCAAATGACATCACTGATGACATCATTCACAGAATCACTGATGCACCCACTTACACCCCAAAGAACCTTTCATACACCCACTCCCACACAACCATTCACAAACCCATTCACAGAGCCGTACCAGTACTTCACACCAACTCACTGATTCAGAGATCTACACACACATCCACTCACTCACCCACACATTCACTCATACATCCACTCAGTCACTAATACAGCCACTGGCATATCCACTCATACACCCATACAGCCACTCACACACTGAGACAGTCACCCATAGAGTTACTCACACACATAGTCACTCACCCAGTCAATCACACAGCCACTTACTCACCCATATAAATACACACACACCCACTCACTCACTCAAACAGATATTAGCACGTAATTATTCTTCCATAAAGTCACTGACACAAGCACAGACTCACCCATACAGTCACTCTCACATTCACTCACTAACCCATACAGACACTCATATACCCCATCACTTACCTATACTGCCTTTCTCATACCCAGTTACTGACCCATATACCACTGATACATCCACTTATTCACCCACACAGCCATACGCACACTCACTCACCCATAGAGCCCCTCACACACACATTCACTAACCCATGCAGACACTGTCTGACCCACTCACTCATCCATACAGTCAGTCACACACCCCCTAACCCACCCACAGAGACACTTAGACAACCATACAGGTACTCAGACAACCAATCACTCACTAAGACAGCCACTCATATACCCACTCACACACTGATACAGCCACTTAGACACCAACTGACAAACTGATACAGACATTCACACAACCAGTCACTCACCCATACATTCACTGAGACACCTAATCACTCACATATACAGTTAGACACTCACCCACTAAATCATCCATACAAGTACTGATACACCCACTGATTCACCAATACACCTTGGTATATATATTTAACACTCATAAACCTTTTAAAATCACTCACAGTCCCTGGATGATGTCATCAGTTATGTCATAAGTGATGTCATAAGTGGTATCATTTGAGATGTCATCAGTGATGTCATGAGTGATGTCACTGACCATGTCATGAGTGATGTAACATGTGAGGTCGTAAGCAGTGCAATGCTGGGGGCACGAGTTATAGTTAGCTCAGCTAACTATAGCTGCTGAATTTCAACAGTTTTGTACGAGTGAATTTCTATGTTTTTTTATTCCATTTCCTAACTATAAAATTTCTGTAACCTTTGATTTTTCCATTTAATTTCTATGGTTTTTTTAAGTACTGATGGCATTTGCAGACTGGTGAAGAAGGGTGCTGTGGCCTCTAACCAGCTCTCAGAATTCCCGCTGTGTAGGACTTTCAGAAAGTACCAGGAGGGATTCTTAGCCCCAAAGTCCCTCAGCATCCAAGAGGACTTCATTCCCAACCAGTAGTGTGCCAGGAGACACGTTTGCAGAGTGGTGGAAAAAGGGGGCATGACATTCCCCGGGGCCAGGCATTTTTAGAATGGGGAGGGGGGCCTCACGGTCCCCCTCCCAGGGCCAATTATGGTCCCAGGGACCCCATCCCACGGGGCCCAGTGTTTCTTTAAAAAAATAAAAAAAAATAAAGGAAGGGGGTTCATATAGCCCCCTTCCATAGGCGGATTTAAGCCATGGGGACCCCATCCCCCAGATCTGCCCTTTATTTCTTTATATATTGCTTTAAACAAGGACGTGGGGCCACGCAGACCCCCTCCTGGGCCAATTTTGGCTACATGGACCCCATCCCCCGGGATCTGGCCACACTACTGTGTGCCCAGGGCACCCAGTTGTTCGCATTGGATTACTTTACAGGAACTCTGCAATGTACCTATTGAACATATATGTCTTATCTTAATGAGATAAAACAGAAAATGTACTTGATTAAATGTTCATTGCTCATTTAACAGATCATTATGCTATTGTGAGTACAGTATTCTGAATTTAGTGGATTTCTCCCCAGTATTCCTACCCCCTGAGTACCACAGTTACCAATATCAGTGGCATGAGGATCTCTGAGGGTGGTGGGGAATACTTCCCGTTGCATCTGTTTGTGGTATAACATGTGACAGCTATTATTTTGGGCCGATTGCCACATATCTTTCTCTGATATTTCAACAAGAAATTTTGGATGCCTTCAGTTGCTGAAGTATTCAAGTGGAAGGCTACATCTTGTAATCAGGATATTGAAGGTAGCAATCATTACCATCCCCTTTGGAACTGCATGGCTACTCAGAATAAGGATCTGAGGCCCTCATTTATGGGGATTTTGCATAGGGCAGCGCAGCAAGTCAGCATGCTGCGCTGCCCTTCGCCAAAGTGAAAGGGCAAGAATTCACTGTATTTATGCAATACAATGCATTCCTGTCATTTCACCTGTGCTGGTGCCGTTTTGGCAGCCTAGCGCCAACGCAGGCACCCTTGCACCTAGTGCAAGAGGGCCTGTGTTTTCAGCAGGATTGTTTTTGTGCAGGAAGGGGCACCTTCCTGCACAGAAACAATTGTAAGAGGCATTTTCCTATTTCTATGTGTGCTACAAAATGAAGAACACATGGAAAGATTTAGAAATCGAGGACAAAGTTTTTTCTCCTCGTTACGCCTCACCTTGGGAGGCGTAAAGTTTTGGCACTTCCCCAGATTTACATGCACTTGTAAATTTGGGGATGTGTCAAAATTCATGGGTGTTGCCTGGGAAAACCCACTCTAATGCTCACGGAACACCTCCAGAGCGCCAAGTAAGGCAATGCAGCGATTTGAGCTGCCTTGCCTTGCTCCATATCTATGAGGCCATTCAAAGTGACGCATGGAGGCTTTGTGTGGCCTCATAGATATGATTTTGTCATTTGCGTTTCCGGAGAGTCGCAAAAAGTGATGCTCCGGCGGGGAAAGGGTCTCATAAATATGCCCCTAAGGGTGTTTCTTATCGCACAAGTGGGGATACAGTTCAGTAGAACACAATGCTTTCAACCATAACTCGGTGTAATGTTGTTAATATCTGGAATATCAGCGCTTCTATTGGATAAGGTACTAGGCCGGGGCATGCCCGGTCAAGGATCCCATCTATAGCTGTACTCTATCAACTTGCTTCGAATTTGGAAAAGTTCCACATACCACTTTACCTGAAACTCATACTAAAAGAAAGATGAGAGAGGGAATGAACTACTGGAAACAGATAACTATAGAGAGTGACAGAATATAGAGTGATCAAAAGAGCTAGTCATTAACACAGGCAGAGCAAAAAAACGAGAAAATGTGAACGAGAGAGAGAATGGAACTTAAAAAATCAAATTAGTACTTATTAGTAATAATAATAATTATTATTATAATAACATGAACAACACTACTACTACTACTGTCACTACTACTACTACTACTATTAATAATGATAATAATAATTATAATAATGATTATTATTATATATATTAGTAGTAGTAGCTTTGTTGTTGTTTTTATTATTATTAATATTATTTTTTGTTATTTATTATTATAATTAAACTATTCAAGCCTCAATTTGAAATATTGTGCTTGACCTAATCAACTTAAGGCATGGCATGGGTCAAATAGTGAAATACCAATAATTCGGATTGGAGAACTCAGACTTGTACATCATCCTTTTCACATTTCTAGAAATGAGTACTCTTTGTTGCAGTTTTTTCCAGCCTACTTTATGAATAGAGGGGCAGATTTACAAGCCCCCTGCGCCACCAGTACGTCACTTTTCGTGACGTACTGGTGGCAGAAGCTCCTCGATATTTACAAGGAGAGGAAAAGCCACCATGCGTGACTTTTCCTCTCCTTGTAAATACCGTCCCTTCACACGCAGCACTTTGCGGTGAAGGGGCGTTCCATGGGTGTTGCTGTGGGTGTTCCCACGCAGCACCCATGGAGCAAGACACATCTCCAGAATTACGAGAAATCGTAACTCTGGAGATGCGTCTGAAAGCTACGCCACCCTAGAGGTGGCGTAGCGAGCACACCGAGGAGAAATGTTTTCATTTCTCCTCGTTTTTCCTCTTTCAATGCGTGCTGCATTCTGCAGCACGCATTGAAAGAGGAAAAGCCTGTACTGATTGTTTTTGTGCAGAAAGGTGCCCCTTCCTGCACAGAAACAATCTCCCCATGGCGCAGGCATCCTTGCACCATGTGCAAGGGTGCCTGCGCCGGCGCTGGCAGCTGTTTGTGCGCCAGCGCAGGGAGAGCACAGGAATGCGACATATTCTTGTAAATATGTCGCATTCCTGTGCTCTGAAAGTGCCGCAGCGTGGCGCAGCCAAAGGGCTTGCAGCGCCACGCTGCGGCACTTTCTTGTAGATCTGCCCCAGAGTATCTAACTGTTGTGCTAATTGCTCTTTATGGATACTTATGTATAAAAAGATATTTGGAACAACACTGCGTCAGAAAGCCACATTCCTATACAACATTGTAATGAAATGAGCTCTGCCTCTGCGTTTCCTGCATTATATAAATAAACCACGCATTTGACTGCACAGAAGTACGATATGTTCCCTTGGCTTGTAAACAGCACACATTTTATATTAGACAATTGCACAATATATTCTCTCAGAGACACTGCAGTTTTTTTAGATCTGCAAGAACATGTTTTTAGGTTCCATCCAGATCCTCTGTGTTCAGCGTTGCACTAGACAATCAATACGCAAATCAAACTCGTAGAATATTGCTCCCCAGTGTAACACCATAAAAAAGATGTATTTAATGCCGTTGCGGTCTCAGACGATTCCTTGAGAAATCATTCCCTCACCGAAGCAAGAGGCAGCCATCTGATAACTGCGTCAAACACAGGGCAGCATGTCAGTCCCGGTTTTCGTTGTCATTGCATAACAGCAAACAGTTAGAAATAAAAATTTATTATTCCTAATATTTCGACAAAGTTACATTTAGTAGTGCTAAAGTTATTATTACTACATTTGTGAAATGGTAGCCCCCATTTTAATAACATCACAATAGAGAAGATTACATTTCAATAGGATTTTATTTACTTGTATATTGCTAATTTGCCTCAAACATTACTACCAAAACATATGCCCTCAAATATATAGAAATACATTATTTATATTGGACACTGATGTCAATACTGTACTATCAATGTCACTTGTGGTTATTTTGAAAACGTTAGTTTTGAACACTTCAAAAAGGGCTTCAGTTCCTTCATTTTAAACTGCAAATCGTTCTGAATAGCTTGCTTTTTTAATCAATTCTTGGGATAAATTTGCTTTTGTAGGGACTAGGCCTGGGCGGAAAACTACGCTACGCTCGCGTAGTTTGCGCAACTACGCGCTACGCGAATTGCACGTAGCACAGTGCAAAAACGCGTAGCGTAGCGGGCATTTTTTGCTTGCTCGCGGTCCTCAACGTCAAGTTGGCGACCGCGAGCGAGCAAAATGACATCCCGGCGAGACTTTTTCCTCGTTCGCGATCAGCAACATCAAGTTGCCGATCGCGAGCGTGGAAAATAAACCTCCCGGGGAGATTCTCAACGCGGGGAGGTCAGGTTTCTCATTGCGAGTGGTCGCGTATGCTCGCGACCGCTCGCGATGAGAACTACCAGTCCGCTTTGAGAAAACTGCCGCTCGAGTACAAATCTACTCGAGCGGCAGAAAGCTGACCGCTTGCACTGTGCAAGATGCCGTTTGCAATGATTGCACAGTGCGGACAAGCATCCGGCACTGTGCAATCATTGCGAACAGCATTTCCTACCGAACTACGCAGTTCGCGTAGTGCTACGCGTAGCTCGCGTAGTGCAGAGTGCACTTCGCGTAGCTACGCGTAGCGCTACTACGCGAACTACACCCAGGGTTAGTAGGGACCATATTCAAGCCAGAAACACGTCTTGTTTTCTAAAAATAAGGAATGTGTTGTTGACAAATATATAAAGGGTGAAATGGAAGCTCTTCATACTGAAAACAGTAATAAACATGTATTGTAAAGTGTCAGCATCTGTTTTAACATTTTGGGGCCCATTAGCATGTCGGGCGGATCGCCACCGCCCGCATGGCGGTGGTGATCCGCCCAACATTTGTGCCCGCCCGCATGCCAATTCCCCCGCCATATTACTATGGCGGGGGGAACCCCAGCGGAAAGACCGTCCGCTGGTTTTCTGCCGGTAGGCAATCCGCCCGATTGCCTACCGGGTGGAAAAGCTTTTAATATGGTGGCGGTGTCTGGTAGACACCGCCATCCATATTATGATGTATGCAGGGTTTTGCCTTTCCGTGGCGAAAGGCATGCGGTTCTCGCCATTGGGGGCCCGTAGCGGGCCCCCAGGTATTCTGGGGGGTGGGGTGTGCACATGGGGGTTACCTATGGTACCCCCCTGCATTTCAATATACAACGTGGCAGGCACAGCGCGGTGCCTGTCACGTTGTGCACTGAAATGCACAACTTGCTTTTGTGGCATTGCGGCGGGTGGTGCTTTCAGCACCGCCAGCCGCAATGTTACAAATGCGGGATGCGCCCGCCAGTGTGGCGGGCGCATCCTAATCGTAGGTGCGGGACCGCCGCATGCAGTGCGGGCGTTACCGTTTCCCAGGGCTCTGGCGGGCGGACAAAGTCCGCCCGCCTTACTAATGAAACCCTTTATGTATGGTTCGAAGCTTTGCATAAAGCCAAGGGACATACCATATAAAATGCACTCAAGGTGCGTACCGTGCAAAGTCCATCAATGTAGGTATTTAGCAATCTCTTGTTATTCCAGCAGCCCACGTCGGGACTTTGGAAAGGGCTACATATTATTGAAGATTGTTAATCCTCTTTTGGTGCATTTGTCATGCTAAATATGCAAATGAAAAAGCTGTGCTTGGCACGTCTCATGCTCCCACTGCATAACCGTATCTGGCTAGCCCCTCCATGAATGGACATAGATTTTAGAGTACACAGAAGTTGGCATATACATGTATGCATCATCAAGGGTTTCCTTGTCATAAATTTATCAGCAGTGGAGTGCTGATCAGTAGTGAAGGTGATACAGTGCACATGACAGAAATTTGGGGAGGGGTGGAGGGACGTAAAGGACACATAAAAGAAGGAGTTAGATGGGGAGAAATGAGAAAGGCAGGGGGCATGGCATGGTGTAGCAAAGAATGGTTCACAATATTGATCAGCCGAGGTGAGTAATTGTGGGTGGGCTATATCAAGCTGCAGAAAGGAATGCGATATGTGGTTGGCAGATGGAAGGTGAGGGGAATATGGGCTGCAAATCATAATATGGCAGCGAAGAGAAGCAAAAAGGGAGGAGTAGGTAGACATGGAATGGCATAATGCTATTGAGAGTTTGGTAGCAAGTCTTATGGTGAGCAGCAGTGAGGGCAGGTTTCAGGATAGCAATGGGAGGAAGGACAGGGTCACAACATGGAGTGTTTTCGTTGTGGAGGGGATCTAGTGAGAGTCAATAGCAAGAGCAAGCATTACCGCCATGTAGTTCAGGGGTCACTTATCAGAAACTTCATTATCTGACAGGCTACTCAGCAAAAACGTCTTGCTTGAAGAGTAAGTCCTTCAGCTATTTTCAGAAGCTGAGGTAGTATGGTGCCTTGCGAACATCATTTTGGGATTGTTGGACTTGGCCCTTTTTGCAGGGTCATCCCTAAACTTTTTGCCTTTCTCCTAGCCTTTTTCTGACATGGTGTTGGTGGTTTTAGGACTCTGGGCACTTTAGCACTGCTGTTCAGTGTAAAGTGCGTGTGCTCTCTGTGATAAATATGGTAAGATTGGTCTACACCTGTTTGGCCTATTTAATTTACCTGTCAGTCCCTTGTAAAGTGGTATCCCATATACCCAAGGCTGGTAAATTAAATGCTACTGGGGGGCTTGCAGAGCTGATTGCGCCACCCACCAAAGTAGCCTTTCAAACCTATCTCAGGCCTCTGCCATTGCAGGGCCTGTGCGCGCAGTGTTACTGCCGCTGTGACATGGCCCCTTAAGTGTGTGCCATGTCTGTGACCCTCCTTTTACTGCATGTCAGTCACTCCTAAGGTAGGCCCTAGCTAGCCCTATGGGCAGGGTGCATTGTAGGTAAAAGATAGGACATGTACCTTAAGTGTGTGACATGTCCTGGTAGTGACAAACAGCCATTTTGGTTTCTCACTACTGTGGGGCTGCCCTCCCGTAGGAATGCATTGGGGATTCCCTGATAAGTGTTTCATTGGTAATTCCTGATATGAGAGGCGCAGCGTGGTCAAGTTTGGTATGTTTGGAATAGTGATAATAAATGCTACGCAATGGTGTGCACAGATTTATTATAACTATTTTAGAAATGCCACTTTTAGAAGTTGGCATTTTTGTGTGCTATGTGTCTGCCTGCCTGATGTGAATTGCATGTCTGGCTTTTTAGTGACAGGGGCTGGTGAGGTGTGTGTGGCTCCAGGAGGGGCAGGGTGAGTCAGCACTAGGCTGAATGGGACCACTGCATTTGGAGTAGTGGGAGGAGTAGTCCCTGGTCCCTGAATAGGCCTGTGCCTAGCCTGTACAATGCTGGCTCTGCCCCCCTGTGGTGTGTCTGATGACGAGCCCCCACCTGACAAAGGGGAAGAGGAGCCTTGTAAACAAAGTCCTCCAATTCCCCCCTGAACCAGTTGCATCTGGTTCCCCCAAATCCATGTACTGTAGACAAAGGAAATGTTAGTATAAATGTAGGGGTAGTGACCCCATGTAGGTGTGCTTCCTGGTGCTGAGGGGACCTGCTGCTGCTGGGCTCCAGGAGGAACTGCCACGAGGGACTGCCTCCCTGTTGGAGGGCCCTGTGAGCTGGCCTGCCTGGGCCCAGCCTTGTGCCCCCAGGACTTTGCTGACTGGAGCTTTTGGCTTCTAGCACCTCGTGAGCGCTATACTTTGATTGCCCAAGAGGAGAGGGCTGGGGCTTCGCAGCGCGGAGCTTCATCTCATTCAGGGGAAATCCCGACAAGGGGATTCCCCCGCATTATTGCCCATCGGAGCAGGAGCCCACCCCGCTTTATGCAGATTTTCAAAGCGGGTGCCCACCCAGCGGTTCAGCCGCTTTTGGTGGTGGCTGGTGGGTGCCCACCCCGCTTCTGTGCTGAATTGGGGAAGACGGGTGCCCACCCCGCACTTGAACTTTGTTTTTAAGCAGGTGCCCACCCCGCAATTGCCAAAAGAGAAGGAGCGCCGAGAACGGAAGTCAGGCACCCGGGCCTGAATGCGGGCGGGGCCTGCTCAAAGCGCGAGAGCCTCGCGGGCTCCCTTTTCTGCACCCATCGCCCCGAGAGTGGAAGTCCGGCAAAGGTGCAGCTGATTGTTGCACGGGGGCCCTCTTGACCTGGGAAGAGAGCCCCGCGTGTTTCCTGACAACCGGCTTCAGCAGAGTGCGGCCCCCACCCAGTTTCCCGAAGGAGGAATCTGGCCGCTGCCCCAGCCACAGAAGGACCGACTCCGGGCAGAACTTCATTCCGGGCTTGAAGCCAGGTGGGAGCCCACGCCGCATTCATGTGCACCGGGCGAGGAGCGGAGTTGCCAGCGCGAGTGGGAGGAATCCTGAGAGCCCGGTGAGTGGGGCTATAATTTACACATGGAGAGGAGGCACCAGAAATGCCAGTGAGGGGGGGAATTGTCAGGGCACATTGTCGGTGCCCGCCCCCCTTGCCAGAGGAGGCACCAGAAGAGTCCCGGGCCCAGGGGCTGAGTGCGGGGCATTGTTTTTTGTGCGCCAGAGGCACGGAGAGTGCCAGTGCGGTTTGTTTCCTGCACAGCTGCGCAGCAGTTACAAGCAGCTGCAACGAGGGGGCCAGTGATTTTCTTTTGGCTAAAGGAGGGGTGAGTGCGCCCCAGGCCCCAGTGCTCTTGCGCACTTTAGGTTTGCCGCTGAGGCAGCCAGGGGCCCTTTGCGAGGTCCCTCTTAGAGCCCTGACTTTGCGGGACACAGGGAATTTGAGCCCAGAGGAAGGACAGTTGGCCTGGGGTCATTTTAGGGTGTTAGGGCGCAAGGCCCTTGCCAGTGCTACTATGGTGCACTGCTGCTTTTATGCCTAAAGATATGTCCTGCCTAATGAGATGCCTCATGTGATTGATACCCCATGATTATTGCGTAATGTGATTTATGCTTATGAGGTTATTGCATAATGTATTTATGCTAATGAGGTTTGGGCCTAATATGTTATGCCTAATGTCATGCTATGATATTTTAGGATGGTGTCTGATGCTAATGTGATAATGCTTAGGTCATTATGGTACCAGTAGTTACTGGTTGTGTTTTAGATTTACTTACCTGTTCTGATGGTTCTGACCGTGGCCCGATTGGCCTGGTCTTGTATATAATCCCCTGTGAATATTGCCTAGTGCCAGTTGGCACAGTGTATATTGTGTGATTATGTTTCTAATGTGTTTATGATAATTAAGCCTGGGCGTAGTTCGCGAAGTAGCGCTACGCGGCTACGCAAAGTGCAGTTCGCACTACGCGAGCTACGCGTAGCACTACGCGAACTGCGTAGTGCACTGTTCGCAATGATTGCACAGTGCCGGATGCTTGTCCGCACTGTGCAATCATTGAAAACGGCATCTTGCACAGTGCGAGCTGTCTTTTACTGCCGCTCGAGTAGATTTTTACTCGAGCGGCAGCTTTCTCAACGCGGACTGGTAGTTTCTCATCGCGGCGGTCGCGAGCATCACGCGACCACTCGCAATGAGAAACCTGACCTCCCCGCATTGAGAATCTCGCCGGGAGGTTTATTTTCCACGCTCGTGATCGGCAACTTGATGTTGCTGATCGCGAACGAGAAAAAGTCTCGCCGGGATGTCATTTTGCTTGCTCGCGGTCGCCAACTTGACGTTGAGGACCGCGAGCAAGCAAAAAATGACCACTGCACTAAGCTACGCTACGCTATGCGTGTTTGCACTGTGCTACGTGCAATTTGCGTTGTGCGAAGTAGCGCAAACTTCGCAAACTACGCGAGCGTAGCGTAGTGCTTTGCCCAGGGTTAATGATAATACAAAGGCTATTTTTTTTATATAACCGTGTGTTGGACTTGGCCCTTTTTGCAGGGTCATCCCTAAACTTTTTGCCTTTCTCCTAGCCTTTTTCTGACATGGTGTTGGTGGTTTTAGGACTCTGGGCACTTTAGCACTGCTGTTCAGTGTAAAGTGCGTGTGTTCTCTGTGATAAATATGGTAAGATTGGTCTACACCAGTTTGGCCTATTTAATTTACCTGTCAGTCCCTTGTAAAGTGGTATCCCATATACCCAGGGCTGGTAAATTAAATGCTACTGGGGGCTTGCAGCGCTGATTGCGCCACCCACCAAAGTAGCCTTTCAAACCTATCTCAGGCCTCTGCCATTGCAGGGCCTGTGCGCGCTAGTGTTACTGCCGCTGTGACGTGGCACCTAAAGTGTGTGCCATGTCTGTGACCCCCTTTTACTGCATGTCAGTCACTCCTAAGGTAGGCCCTAGCTAGCCCTATGGGCAGGGTGCATTGTAGGTAACAGATAGGACATGTACCTTAAGTGTGTGACATGTCCTGGTAGTGACAAACAGCCATTTTGGTTTCTCACTACTGTGGGGCTGCCCTCCCATAGGAATGCATTGGGGATTCCCTGATAAGTGTTTCAGTGGTAATTCCTGATATGAGAGGCGCAGCGTGGTCAAGTTTGGTATGTTTGGAATAGTGATAATAAATGCTACGCAATGGTGTGCGCAGATTTATTATAACTTTTTTAGAAATGCCACTTTTTGAAGTTGGCATTTCTGTGTGCTATGTGTCTGCCTGCCTGATGTGAATTGCATGTCTGGCTTTTGAGTGACAGGGGCTGGTGAGGTGTGTGTGGCTCCAGGAGGGGCAGGGTGAGTCAGCACTAGGCTGAACGGGACATCTGCATTTGGAGTAGTGGGAGGAGTAGTCCCTGGTCCCTGAATAGGCCTGTGCCTATCCTGTACAATGCTGGCTCCGCCCCCCTGTGGTGTGTCTGATGACGAGCCCCCACCTGACAAAGGGGAAGAGGAGCCTTGTAAACAAAGTGCTCCAATTCCCCCCTGAACCAGTTGCATCTGGTTCCCCCAAAGCCCTGTACTGCAGATAAAGGAAATGTTAGTATAAATGTAGGGGCTGTGGCCCCATGTAGGTGTGCTTCCTGGTGCTGAGGGGACCTGCTGCTGCTGGGCTCCAGGAGGAACCGCCACGAGGGACTGCCTCCCTATTGGAGGGCCCTGTGAGCTGGCCTGCCTGGGCCCTGCCTTGTGCCCCCAGGACTTTGCTGACTGGAGCTTTTGGCTTCTAGCGCCTCATGAGCGCTATACTTTGATTGCCCAAGAGGAGAGGGCTGGGGCTTCGCAGCGCGGAGCTTCATCTCATTCAGGGGAAATCCCGACGAGGGGATTCCCTCGCATTATTTCCCAACAGAGCGGGAGCCCATCCCGCTTTATGCAGATTTTCAAAGCGGGTGCTGTAGAGAGTAGGATCTGCCTCTTATGGTTACCCCCACTTTTTGCTGGTGTATCACTGTTTTTTGACTTTAGTCTGGCTGGGGCCCTGCTATTCAGGACCCCAGCCTAGCTGCTTCCTCTCTAAATTGATTCCCTGTACTTTAGGTACATCACAGATTGGATTCTGGAGTGCCCTTATAAGTCCCTAGTAGATGGTATGCTATGTACCCAGGGCATAGGTACCCCAGAGGCCTACCAGGGGCTGAAGCATGTATTGTGCCACCCCTGGAAGGCCATCCAAAATGACACCACAGGACTGCTACTGCAGCCTGTGTAAGGTGGTGCATGCACCCCTTGCAGAGATATAGGTTCCCTATATCTCCCCTAACACTGCACATAGAAACCTATCAGTCACCCCTATGGCAGGCCTTATCAATCCTGAAGGCAGGGTGCTTGGTTATATGTGAGAGGGTGCCCATGCATGAGCAGAGCCCCTCTGCAGCCCTCGGAATCTCCTATCCGGGGTTGTCTGTGGTGCAGCCTGACCATATACTCTTAAGTGCATTATATCTAAACGGTAAATGCTAACTTTGGGATGGCTGCACGGAAACATGTTGTGTTTGTTGTCAAACACCTTGGAATCATACCCCCGCACCAGTTCCTGGTGTGGGAGTAAGATCCCACCCTTCTAGAGGGAGAGACATGACAGCACCGGTATACCCGGTACCAACTAAACAGAGCCTGGCATCACAAAATGGATGCTGCAGCCACAGACACGAGTCTGGCCTCCTGCTGTTGACCGAAACTCCGGCAGGGGAGGCCTGGACAATAGGTTTCCTGTCTCAGGGAGGTGTTACCACCTCCCAGACAGGCCTTAGTGGATTGGGGCTGGGTGGTGCACTCTCTGAGTGCTTTGAAGTCCTGCACTGGGGGCACATTTGGTGTCCTCGTGCATACCCCAGTTCAAACCGGTTGCAGGGGCTGCCAGCCCCTGCTCTGGTGCGAAACTGGACAAAGGAAATGGGTGTAGCCACCCCTCTTTCCAAACCCTCCCATAGGTGGGTCCCCAGAGTTAGTCTAACCCCTTTTCTTAGTATAAGTAAGGGAACCCTGGCAACAGGACTTTAGATATCCCTGGACGAAACTCTGAAGCTGAATCCTGGACCTTCGACGCTCTACATCAAGATTAGAGGACTGAAGAATCTCCCTTGGGGTCAAGGAGTGACTCCCCTGCTTGGCAGGCACCAACAAAGCATCTGTCCGGTCTGCATCACTGAAGCTCCCACCAGACACCGAAGCCTTTGCATCACCAGAGGTAGATTTCCAGACTTCCCCGAGGCTGCCCTGAGTCCCCAGCAAAGCGGAGGCCCGTAGCTGTCGTGGGTAACGTGGAACCGTGACCCCTGGACACCAAGCACATTTGCAAGTGCATCAACTTCCTGACATCTCTCAAAGCTGTGCTTTGGGTTCCAAGTAGCCCTAGCCCCAAGCACCAACTGCAGCAAAGATCACTGGCCTACACTTCACAAGTGTCCCGTGGGCCAGCTCCAAGTGCGACCACTCGAGGCTCCTTTGCGATCTCTAGTCCATTGACTAGTGGGTCCCCACGAAGGCAACTCTTCAATTGCTTGGGCCTTTCTGGTTGCTCCAGATGTGCCCTGACTTACCCTTGCTGGGTGATTCCCTCAGACCTTGCTGGTCTACACCGCAGCCTTTTCTTCACTTCCCTATGACTTGCCGTTGCCAAGGCTTGTTGGGTCCAATCCGGTCGCCCACACCGCAGCACTCGACAAACTTTGTGGGACAGCTCGAATCCAGCTCCTGGTTGTCGTCGACGTCTCCTGGACCTCGTGGCTGAAGAGTCAAGGCACCCATCAACTCACCTGAAGCACCCGACATCTGAGGGCATTCGACTATCGTGCCTCTGGTCACTGGCTAGTGACCCAGACTCTGTCCCCTCTGCTTTCAGGTCTTCCTCTTCCTCGATCCAGGCTTGGATCGCTCCAGACACTCTTCTTCTCCACGGCAGCAGCACTTTTCCAGAGGTCGCCATTGAAAATGACGATGATTCCCGACACCTTTTAACACATATGCAGCCGGCTTCCCTGGGTGAGGTAACTCGAGTATTTTGGTACTCACGTGGGTGTGGGCCCTAGAAACTCTTAAGTTCTAAGGGGTTAACTGGAAGTCCTCTCCGAAGTGTCCTTTTTCTTTAAAAATCTAACCGTGACTTTCCCCATAGAAGTCAACGGCGGCTCGCGGCTGTGTTCTCACACTGCACGCGTCCCCCGTGGGCCCCCTGTGTAACTACCTTGGGTGGTTCCTTGGGCTCCAAGCACTTCTACAGGCTCTAGGCCTTGTGTCTAGTTCAGTCGTGGTTCTTATACCACTATTTTAGTATATGGTTTGGTACGCCCCTAGGGCTCAAACGTGTATTGTGCTGAATACTGCTGATATTTGACTTGTAACTTATGTACTTCGAACTCTAGCCTCATAAAGAGACTAGAGGGGTGTGTTTAAGACTAAATACATATATTGTATATTTATACCTGGTGTGGTCCTCTTTCATTTGGTCACTCAAGAGATTATAGACTGGTAAAACAAGCTGCTTTACATTCCTCCAAGACTTAGCCTGAAGGCTGCTCTCCATAGCTACCACTAGGATAGCTTTCACTAAAGGTTGTCTTTAACCTATCATCCATAAGGGGTTGTTTTGACCGGTGCAAGGTGCCCACTATAACTAGTGGACAGCATATGCCAGGCCAACTTCTCACAGTGACCACTATACTTTATTCTAATGAGAGGAATCTATATGCACCCATATTTTTCCATGAGTACTTCCCGTCAAAAAGAATTCCCAAATATGAAAATGTTTCCACCCCCTTCACCCTATGCATGTCTATGTGGAAAGCTGGAAGTTTCTTTGGCCGTTCACCAGCATCAAGTACATAGGACTTAGCTTCATTTACATGGACGTCCAAATTATTCATAAAGCTAATATACTCCTCTATGAGTGTCTTCAGTGCTTCGCCAGTTCTAGCTATGAGCACTGCATCGTCTGCATAGAGGAGTATCGGGAGAGGGGGTGAATCAATGTAGGGTATATCTATAACGGACCGCACCAGAACTGCTTCCACCCTTTTTGTATAGCGAGAAAACAGGAATGGTGCGAGGACGCCCTGCTCAATCTCAAAGGGTCTGGTACACTTCCCCTCCCTGCCATAGCGGACTCATGCAGTTGCCCGTGAGTATATCTGCCTTATGTAGTCAATTATAAGAGCATCAACGCCCATACTCTCATAATGGCCCACAGTTTGGAATGGGAAACACAATCAAATGCGGCCGAGAGATCCATAAAACCCCATAGAAATTTGGACTTTCTTGGCCCCTGTATATTTGGCAAATACCATACTCAAGTGGAGGCACTGGTCAATGGTCCTCTTCCCCTTCCTAAAACCATACTGTGTTGCTGTTAAAAAATTCCTCTCCTCCACCCATTCCTCCAACCTATTTAACAAGTAGATGGGTCTATAATTTTGTGGGTGCGCCTTGTCGCCTTCCTTATGAATGGGTACTATTACTGATTGCTTCCAAGTTGTTGGAGGGCCCTTCATGGCTATGGCTCTAAAGGCGTTCATCAATAATGGGGCCCAGAGGTCTTGATACTCCAAAAAAGAATCCATAGGAAGCCCGTGGGGTCCAGGGACCTTCAGTATACTACACTGGGCCAACACTTGCTTTACCTCTGCCATGTTAAAGGTTAAAAAAGCTACGGGGCATATTATCAAGAACGGCGTTAAAAATTATCGCCGGTTTAGCGGCAGAAAACTGCCGCTAAAGCGGCGATAATGGGCTTGATAATATGCCCTGGAGAATTCCAATAGAAGTCCATGTTCTGGTGTGAACATGGACTTCTATTGGAATTCTCCAGGGCATATTATCAAGCCCATTATCGCCGCTTTAGCGGAAGTTTTCTGCCGCTAAACCGGCGATACTTTTAACGCCATTCTTGATAATATGCCCCCAAATTCTTCCAAAGGATGGCTCTTTGGCAGGGCTGGGGCCTCCAGATCCCTGAATATTTTCTCTAAGCCAGCCACCCAGCCCTCCTCTTCAACATGTACCTCGAGGGCTGAATCGCTTGCATCTTTTAGAAACGGGGCGTTCATCACTTTCCAACACCCGTGACTATCCTTGTTTGTAGCTGCTAGTTGCAGATTCGTCAGGCTTCCTCCCTTAAGCTCTTTACCCTAGTTGTTCTCACCTCCTTGTATTTGACACACAAGCCCCATACCAAGTCCTTGTCTCTTGGGACCGAACAAAAGGCTGCATGGAGATTTGTCAACGCCTTGGTACACGCAGGTAAAACCAACGCATTGGTGGGTATTACTCGTCTGGGAATGTACGCACCAAGTACGATTTGATTTCGGCCAATATCTCGAGGAATGCTATGGACTCTTGTTTGGAAGTAGAGTCAAAATCCAAACAGACCATTACCTCAGCCTGCTTACGAGCAAGGATTACATGGTGGAACCTCTCTTTATCTACCTTATCCCACTTTAAAATGAAACCATTCCTTCTAGCTAGGACTGGTTTTAGGACTTTCTCCAGCTTTACTTTATTTTTACCCTCTCACTTCAGTACACAGGAGAGGGAAGCGTGGTCACTAAAACTTAAGTAGTTCACCTCAATTTTATTCCCTCATCAACCAAGGGATTCTGATGCTATAATGTATTTAATAGTGGACCCATTCTCCACGCTCCCAAAGGTCCTAGCCAAAGTTCCTGTAAAGGGGCCTGTCCTATTGATTATTTCCAAATTCATGATGATTAACATTCTATTTAATGAGTTTCCATAGTCGTTGTGAGCTAAAATGGATAATGTTATCACCCTCTCCACCCATTAACCCACACACAGGCTTCTGCAACCTTTCACAACAGTGGCCTTTTAAGTCTCCCATTCAAAGTAAATTAAAAGGTTTGGGATGGCGAGAGCTATTCTCTTCAATGGCCTTCTCCAACAACCCTTTCACCAGTGCCATTTTTTCCTCAAAACAATTGTCATAAAAGTTAACGATAATCAGGTCACAGTTACATTCCCCCTCAAAGATAAAAAAAATGGTAGTAGGGTGATTAATTGAGGAACTTAATAATCTTTATTTTAGTGGTGTTTGCTATCAAAGTTAAAATGCCACCTTTGAATCTATCAGCCCTGGAAGGGACAGCAGGCGTTTGTTACGAAGGAAACCCTCCACAAAAATGAGCCCCGTTTCCCAGGTTTCCTGTAAACATAAGGGGGCATATTAGCAAGGGCTTTATCGCCGCTTTAGCGGCACTTTTTGCCGCTAAAGCGGCGATATTTTTAACGCCCTATTAGCAAGCTGTCGCTAACAGGCGTTAGCGACAGCTTTCAGGCGTTAGAGGCCGGGAATTACATCGCCTTGCATGTCAGCGATATTTATCGCTAATGACATGCAAGGTAAGCGTTCCCAACTAAAAGCGACGGTAAACAGTCGCTTACATACCTATCGCCTATTAGCAATACCCGCGATGACGATAAAAACGCGCGCTAACCCCGATTATCGCTTGTTTTTAAGAACAGATAAAAACATGACTTAGCAATGAAAGTCAATGGGAGGTGGATTGTAAGGTTAAGTCCCCAGAATTAGCGATAGGATTTTATCGCTGGATTTCTCGCGTTAAAGCTGGGTTTCGCCGCTATCGCTGGATATTTTATCGCAATGGAGATAAACCTTGCTAATAGCATGTTATTTCCGCGGTAATATCCAGCGATAGCCGGCGATAAAAAAGCGCGCTAAGCAAGGTTTGCGATATTTATCGCATGTTCTTGCTAATATGCCCCAAGATTTCATATTTGACCACTACTTGTATGCACTCTGGATTGCCCAGCTTCCGTCTTATGCCTGCTATGTTCCTGGTAACTAGCTTCATTACCCCAGATCCCTCCTCCACCTTCTCCTCAATTACTGGTGCCTGGGCCCCCCTCTCTCTTGTCAGACGAAAACACTATTCTCCAGTCTGTCGCAGGCCTCCACACCCTCCAGTGGGGTGTACCTATTTCTAACCGTTACCTCAGGCGTCGCACACGCAGGGTTATACTGACTGCGGGAAGTAGGGGGAATTCTTCCTAGTTTGCCAATTCATTATTCTCTCAAGTTTCATTGCATTTGGATTCAAAGAATAGGGACTTCTAGAAGCACGCTTCTTTTTTCTATTTTTTTTTAGAGAAGTATAGTGCAAGTGCAACTAGACATACTTAACGGATTATTGAGGAATGGGACGAATACATAAATGCAGTTAGAATAGATGGACATGCCCTAAGGATTATTGAGCTAGGGCCAATATGAACATGCATGATGGGAGCATTTGTATGAATGTGGCCCCTCCTATAGCATTTGTTTCCCCTCAGGCACAATGTTTGTACTGACATCATTTGGGGATCTTTGGGATTTATAGGCAGATTTGTCAAGATGGTTCCCACTGCTAGTGTAATACTGGCACAGGCATGATGGTGAAAGTACTTGGTATTTGTTTAACATCATTACTGTTGCTGTCTGAATCATCTTACTGTACGATTAGTGTAACTCCTTTGCATTTATCAATGCACTCATTCACCCTTTAGCCCACTCACCCATTCATCCCGCCATGTGCTTTACTTATTCAACCTTTCATCCCTACACTCGTCGATTCATCCATGTATCAGTACAGCCAGTCATCCATTATCATACACTCAATTATTCACACCTTCATCCAAACACGCACTTACCTGTCCATCCCACCGTTGACTAATTTTCACATTCGCTCACTCACCTACCCACACAACCACAAACTAAACCAATCAATAAAGAAGCACCGTCGCATATAAAATGACCAGACTTATTGGCTATGCTCGTTTGACTAACATTTTTATTTTTGGCATGTGCTGTACAGGCTGTGTTTTGTTGTGCCATTCAGTCATACAAGTATTCAGTCTTTCTTTGTGTCAAGCGAAATACACTGTGGGGTACAAGGAAACATAGTTTTGTGCCTCGCTTTCAGTTGCCTGCAGCGATAATAGCAAATGCAAGAAAAGATGACCATTTAATACGTGTGCTTTGGCGACATAATGCCTACACTTTAGCAGCATGAAACCACGTACCCGGGGCCATAATCTTTCTCTTTTGCGAAAAAAAACATTCTAAAAGTAATCTCTGACTGAGAATGAAATAGCTGGACTTTTAGACGAGGCTCTAAGGCATCAATTACAAAAACAGTACGGAAATATGTCTTATTTGCCCTACTGCAGCCGCAGCATAGGCATGGTTTAGCATCAGAGCCCCTATTATGCTTCCATCTGATGTACTTGTTCCTTCTACCGCAAGAACACCGCTCTGCACTGCTTCCAAAATTACAAATTGTCCTCTCAAATCTGTGTGAACTTATATCTCTGGCTGTTCTGGCTGATGCTAATAGGACGCTCCTAACCACAGCACGATGAAAACACCTGCAATCAGCGTGAAATTGTTATCCAAATATTTGTGTAGTTACATTTTAGAAATCAGCTCTGTGGGTCCCATTTCCCACTCACGTTTAAACATGTTTATCCCTTATGAAATGATAAAGGTCTTTCCACCAATGCGCTTAATTGAGATGACTTTGGCAAGTGACACAGAAGATTCCCGTTTTAGCGGAAGGATGAACATAAATTGTGATTTCTTTTATCCTGAAACGAATTTGCAATTTTTTAGGTGATGTGTTAGTTATGTTCTTTCAAAACTTCTATCCTGCGAGAAAATGAGCATTGGGGGCATATTCACGAGCGTAATTTTTTGTGGCGCTCCAGTTGCGCAAATCACAAAATCATATCTATGACGCCATGCAAAGCCACTATGTGTGGCTTTGAATTGGCTCATAGATATGGAGTAAGGCAAGGCAGTGCAAATCGTGGGTTGCCTTACTCTGTGCTCCAGAGGCGTTCCATGGGCGTTGAGGTGGGTTTTCCAACGCAACACCCATGGATTTTGACACTTCCCCAGATTTATGAGAGCATATAAACCTGGGGAAGCTCCAAAACCTTACGCCTCCCGAGGTGAGGTATAACAAGGAGAAATAACGCTATTTCTCCTTGTTTTTCCCTCTTTGTATGTGTGCTGCATTTTGCAGCACAGCACACATAGAAAGAGGAAAACGCCTCTTGGGATTGTTTCTGTGCAGGAAGGTGCCCCTTCCTGCCCAAAAACAATCCTGCCGGCAACATAGGCATCTTGCACCATGGTGCAAGGGTCCCTGTGTTAGCGCTAGGCTGCTGAAACTGCACCAGCACAGGGGGAAAGGACAGTAATGCACTGTTTTGCATAAATAGGGTGCATTCCTGCCCTTTCACTTTGGCATAGGGCAGCGTAGGAAGCTGTCTTGCTGCGCTGCCCTACTCCAAATCCCCATAAATGAGGGCTTGGGTGTCAGACTGAAAATAAATAACAGATCTGTCTAATGGCAAGATAGGACTGGAGATGCAGCGAACTTTGCATCAAACGTTGTTCAATACAGACTTTGTTAATTAAATCTGTTTTTGATTCATATTTCAGAACTAACACAATGAGATTAGATGCACTTATCGTCATGGTTCAGGGTTACAGAAGAAATGTTTGGCATTTTCATAGGTAGGGGAATGCAAAGTCGATCCACCCAGAAGAAAACACAGGCCCAGATTTACAAAGGTGTCACACAACTCAGCGCAGCAACCAAGGTTACTGTGCTATGTTCCAAAAGAGGGAGAGAGTAGGATGTGGCATTACCACTTCTGACCAGTGCTAAAGTGCTTGTGCTCTCTTCCCTAAACATGGTAACATTGGCTTAACCACAATTGGAACATTTAATTTACGTATAAGTCCCTAGTAAAGTGCACTGCATGGGCCCTGGGCCTGTATACTAAATGCTACTAGTGGGCCTACTGCACTCATTATGCCACAAAACATAAGAAGCCTTCTAACCATGGCTCAGATCTGCCATTGCAGAGCCTTTATGTGCAGTTTAAACTGCAACTTCGACCTAGCAAGATAAACATCTTGCCAGGCCTAAACCTTAGCTTTTTATACATATAAGTCACCCCTAAGGGTAGGTCCTGTAGGACCCACAGGGCAGGATGCAAATTATTTAAAAGACAGGACATGTACTTTTAAGTTTTACATGTCTTGGTAGTTAAAAATTCCCAATTTTATTTTTCTCTACTGCAAGGCATATGTCTCCCATGAGAAAACATTGGGATTACCTTATTAGATCTTTTAAGTGTAAGTCCCAATTGTGAAGAGTTAGCCTTTTCACGTTTGGTGTCACTGGACTCACAGTTTTCAAACACAACTTATGGTGAAATTGAATTTTAAATGACAGTTAGACAAATGCTTTTTTTTTTTTAATTTCCCCAAAAATTTGAGCGTATATTGCGTTCCAAACATGTCCCACAGCAAAGAAAATGTAGAAGAATCCTATAATCTTCAATATTTCATTTATTGCATGCTTTTTTCAACCATAATTGCTTCATTCAGTTCATCACATCTTTCTTCCATTTTTATGAGAACTTCATAAATCCCATATTTTTCAAATGCTAGGAAATGCCTATCCAGGCCTTTTTCATAGCACGTGGGATTACGTAGCCCCAGGCAGCCTCATTTAAAATACCCAATGCATTTCGGACTAAAGAACAGCCCTTCTTCAGGGGTAGCTGTAAAGTTAAAAACAAACATCAATATGATGTGTATTTAACAATAATTGTGTACTCAACATATTTGTAACTCTTATGCCAAAAAATGCAATCTATATTTCACTGTCAAGCATTTTTCATCATACCGCTATTGTTATTCTCTCTGTGTAAAAACATACATTGTCCTAATTGCAATATCAATAAAGTGCTTACCAACTCTCCCAAACTAAAAAAAAACTTCTTCTGGAAACAACAAAACTTTCAAAAATACAATCAACTATAATTGTGAAGCAACAGACCATCTGCCCCCTCTATTTGAATGCACAATGCTTAATAAATAACATTATACCTGCAATTTTCACCTTCGTACTCAACTGTATAACTGCGTAGATTGTGCTCCCTTGCACCATCATGATTTTATAAACCGGCTCGTCACTCAACCGTTCCAACCTCCGCTGTTAACCCTCCTAGTTTAACCTTCCGCAGTGATTTAAACCAACCACGTGACCGTGAAACGTAACTCAAACAATAAACATAAAAGAAATATGTCTCCCATACTCTCCCCTCCTTCACCCTTGTTTAT
Source organism: Calotriton arnoldi (assembly GCA_963921515.1). Classification (NCBI taxonomy): domain Eukaryota; kingdom Metazoa; phylum Chordata; class Amphibia; order Caudata; family Salamandridae; genus Calotriton; species Calotriton arnoldi. The sequence continues at coordinate 176,798 of CAWUFW010015862.1, read as the reverse complement.
CAAACCCATACCAAAACCCACGCAAATTGTATTATAGTGACAAACTCAAAAATAGCAAAATAATAATGGCAATGGGTATAAGTACCAAACCTCTGAATCCATAACTTCAGTATACTTCTGGGCCTGTGACTACTCTGCCAGGAAGAAGGACTGCTGCTTTGCTAGACTTCTGCCTTGCCGTGCTCCTGCCTTGCTGAGCTGCCCTGCTGCCTCCTGTTCTCCTGTCTTTGTGAGAAGGACTGGACCTGCATCACTTGAACCCAGAGTGACTCCAACGGCTTCCTGGCTTGCATCCTGTTCTAAGTTTCATAGATATCAAAGACTTTAACTACATGCAACTGCATCTGGACTCTACAAGCTGTGTTTGCCTTGAAAAGCGGTGCCACTCCAGTCCTGGACCCATTGAAATGAGACCTACGGTGCTTCTACAACCAGAATCCATGCCTCCTGATCAGAACCGGTTCATTTTTGCCTTGTGTGGGCCAGAACTGCTGTATCTCGCATGGGTCAGAACCGGCACATCCTCGTCAAAGTGTTGAACAGAGCCAGCTCATCACACTTGGAACCAGTGCAATGCCTTCGGAATTGATGGATCGCCTGGTGCGGTAGCAGTAGCCATTCACCATCAGAACCGTTGCATTGTCGCTATTGTGTGGAGAATCTGGACGTATCATGTCCTCTGCGTGGCTCGACACTGATGCATTGCTTCGGCTGCACCTTGCATCTTATTCGACGTCAACACAATCCTGGATCAAAGTGCTTTGGTTCAGCGTGCCCAAGTGGGTCCCTGTATCTGGCCTATGCTCCATCGCAGTTGGACTGAACATTTGACTTTGCCCCGGTCCAGCTCGACCAGATAACCCATTTAAGCGCTTACTGCTTCTAAGCGCTATTTTACATTTATTCTGTAAAGATTTGTATCTAGAATTCTGCTTGTTGGAATATTGTCGTTTTGGTTTTGTTTTATTTATAAAATTAAGCTCTATATTTCTAATCTGGTGTGGTGTCTTTTTGTGGTGTTTTCACTGTGTTACTGTTTGCATTGTTTCACAAATACTTTACACATTGCCTCTTAAGTTAAGTGTGATTGCTCTGTGCCAAGATATCAGAGGGTGAGCACAGGATATTTTAGGGTGTGTTGTGACTTACCCTGATTAGGATTGTGGTTCCTGCTTGAACAGGCATACCTCTGCCGCCCAGAAATCCAATTTCCAGCTGCACCCTTTCAGCACAAAATATTGTGCTTAGACTAACTGTAAAACGTCTTAACAACTTTGGATGTGTGTTGTACAATGCTGCACACAAGGAAAGTGGGAAAAGTTAAGGGAAATAAAAACAATTCTTTTTAACGCCTGCTTTAAAGTGTCATCATGGTTTGGTGCAACACCCTGTCTACTACTATAGTCAGTAGATCAGTTTTTAAATCAAAACCATGTGTTGCATGGAAATGCCCATGTACCAACCGTGAAATGACCCCTTGATGCAGAGTAATGCAGGAAACCTTCAAAGTCAAAACTGCACTGGAAAGCAAATCACCATAAACAATTTGCATCAATTTTGTGATGCAAACCTAGCTCAAAATGTTTGTAAATCTGGACCACAGTTTATCTTTAGCTCATTGTGAGCCTACAGTTTATTTTCGATTTTTCAATTTCATCAACAAGGCTTGAAATCTCCTGCAATTGATTTGGTGTGCAAAGTACGCTGAAAAAAATGATATGCATGAAATTGCTGACTCAAATTTGCCAAAGCAAAAAGGTCTATGACTGCTTTAATCCCCTTCCACTGCATGATATTTTGCAATATACTGTATAAAGAGTAGGAAAATAACTATTTGCAGAATCATATATATACAAATGTGTTATATGGGCTAAAATACTCTTGAGCTGAGCGTTAAACATCAGTGGATCACTGTACTGCCACCTGCCGGCCACACCTCTGCATTCTCAACCTCTGGCATTGCCTGTTACTTTTTTATTAACTTTGCGACTTCGTTTTGTCCCTCTGTTCATTCACTTAGGCGTCTATTCATAAACTGCACTTTGTAGTACCTAAAGTAGTACTACAGTAGTACTACACATGTTCTACAAGATACTATTTAGTAAATCTACAGATGGAGATCTCTGGCTCTGCCTCCCTTATCTCGTCTGTGTGGAGATTTCTGTCATGTTTTTGAAGATCGCCAAACATGCACTTATACACTTTACTAGTAAGTGTGGGAGGAGCCTGGAAGAGAGGCTGGACAATGTGGAATTCTCACTACTAAATGTGAGGGGCTAAGGGAGTGGCAAGGGAGGATTTAGAGAGGAACATGAAAATACAAATACTCTATCTCAAACGAGTAAATCCATTGATATTCATAAACTACACTTCTAAAGTTATTACAGCAAAAAGGACCCCCAAACAATAGTTAATATACTCAAGCCCAACCCTGCAGCAAGTCCAGGACAAGACATGGTCACTCACAGGTACTGAAGCACTCTCCCATAGAAAGGGACTTAAAATTACACAGTCTAGGAAATATTATTTTTATTATAGTGAAACACATACTTAATAATTGAGTACAACTTTTAAACTTTTGATAAAAATTAAAAATAATTACAATTATGTATAAAAATAAATGTCAATAATATTTCCTAAATAGAAATACATGTTTGAATTAAGCCAGGGTGGGATTTTTTTAATTTAGATTATTTTAAATAATATTTATAATTTAAATAGATATAATTTATTCATTTACTTATTTATTAAACATTAAATTTGATGATGTAATTTACAGTAACATTTTATTGTTTAGTTGAAAATCAACAATAGTTATTTGAAGATAATTTACATTTTCATTTTACATTAAAATATGTTTAATATATTTTTTATAATTCTTACATTTTATTATTTTTCCCTATAATTTGCCATTGGTGGACTCCACCGCAGAGGGGGAGACCTTCGCCTACATGTGAAAGTTACAAGAATTTTCTCTAGACTCGGAAAACCGTGGTGCAGGAGGCTCCACCAGGGGGTGGAGACTTGAAATTGTTCACCTATAAATAACTTTACACTTGGAAGTGATAAAAATCAAAAAGTAGTAAAGGTACTCCTAGCTGTATTAGTATATTTACATGTGAGTAAATCTGCACATGTAAATTTACTTCTGTGAATACGGCCCTTACTTTCCTACTATTGTTTTTATTTTAAACATGCATTCTTTTTGGTATATATCATTTCTTTTTTGGGGGAAACATCTTTGTTGTTGTACTTATTTTTTTAATGTTCCTGCTTGCCTGAGAGGATAGATGTCTCCCAGCAGCAGCACATTTATTTGATTTTACTTCTTGACTCATTTAATTGATACAGCCTGTTAGACCTGACATCCTTGGGGTTGTATTCCCCCAAACTTAATGAGCCTGATTCACAAAGGGCCTCAGCACTCGTGGCGGAGGCCCTGCAGTTTTGGCAGAGTCTCTGCTCTTGGGGTGCAATCTCCGCAATGAGAATTCTCATTGCATAGATTGCGCCTAGAGTGTGGAGATTTCCCCACAACTGCATGCCCGCCACCAAAAGTGCGGAGGCAGTTTGATAAGCAGGCCTTTGTCTTCACTCACCTTTGTTGGCATTATGACTCTGTGCACTTTATCACTGCTAACCAGTGCTAAAGTGCTTGTGCTCTCTCCTTAGACCATGGTACAATTGGCCTACACCTACTTGGCACATTTAATTTACTTGTAGGTTCCTAGGAAATGGTATTAGATTTACCCATGGATGTAAAATAAATGCTACTAGTGGGCAGTAGCACTCATTGTGCCACCCACTACAGTAGCACTATAGTAGCATTGTAAAACATATCTCAGCTCTGCCACTGCACTATTTAGTGTGGTTTAAAACTGGCATTTTAAGCTGGCAAAATAAACCTTTTGCCAGGCCTCACCCTTCCTTTTTAATACTTGTAAGTCACCCCTAAGGGAGGGCTTAAAAAGTCTTAGGGCAGGTTGCATGGTATTTAAATAGTTGACCATGTTGGTTTATGTTTTATATGCCCTAGCAGTGAAAAACACCTAAAGTTGTTTTTAACTGTAGGTAGGCTAACTGTCCCATAGACTAACACTGGGTTACCTTATTACAATTAAAAAGTGCCAACTTCAGATTGGGAGCAGGAAGAGAAATTATGTTTATACTCAAATTATTTGTAATTTAAAATCCCCTTTAATGGTAAAGTCAGATTTTAAGTTGCTATTTTGAAATTGCCACCTTTACAACTTTTCCACCTAAACCAAACATGTCTTTCTGCCAGTGTCCTGGGCCACATGACTGTGAATGACTCTACTGATTGTTTTGTGCATTACTTCCAGACAGTGAGACAAAGGAACGCTAGGTGAGAGGAGAGTGGGTCTTCCTGACAGGATGGCTGGGGAGGGGCTGCACCTTGCCCTGATTATACTTCAAAGGGCCCTGCCTGCAGCACACTAAAGAACCTGATACCAGACCTGCTCTTGCCTTTGTCACCCTAGACAGTTTGCAGCCAGGATCAGGGGAAGGGAAAGAACTGACCATAGCCAGGGTTGAGGTAGGTCAAGGAAGTCCCCAACACAAAGGCTAGCACCAGTTGTAAAAGTGGGACCTTCAGTATCACTCATCCGAACTCTCCTGGACCTGTGGAAGATTCAGAAGAAGGATTGCCATGCTGTCTGAGGAAGAAGGACTGCCCTGCTGACTGAAGAAGGCATTGAACTAGCTTGCCATGAACCCAGGCTATCCATAGTGATTCCAAGGGTCAGTTGGCTGACCTCCTTTGTGAGCTATAGGGGCACAATAGGCTTCTAGATGCCTCCCTATAAAAATACCCTGTTGACCAGCACCTACTGGATCTGCCTGAGCATGCTGTTGTCCTCTGCTACAGTGAGTATTGATCCACAATTTGTACCCCACAAGTCCTGGACCCTTGGCTGGCATTAGTGTGAACTCCTTCTCAAGAAAAGGGGAAATGTTTGGGTTCCTCGTGACCACAAAGTGACACCTTTGTGCTGAGATTTGACCACCCACAATAACCACTAATGTAAAGTTCCAGCGGGACCATCCCTTCATGCTGATAGCAACTGTCTGCGATGACCTGAAGCACAAGAACTGCACTTCACCCCAACAGTGACCATCTACAACAATCAACAAATATGAAGTTCCATCAAGGACCAGCTCTTCGAGCTACTTTGACGACTGTCCGCAACGCTCATCCTGCTCTTATCTGCGGTTCCCGCAAATGAAACTCTTCACACAGACTTTGTTAAGGTAACTCTTCAGAGGGACTAACTTGGTCATTGTATTCAACCCACGCTCCATTGCTGTTGGCCTGAACTTTTGCCGGCCTAGTGCAAACAGATAACCATGTGAGTGTTACTTTGTGCTTTTTGGCATTATTTTCACCCCAAACATCTTTGATTAATATCTACAGTCCTACTCATCAGATTTTGATAATTTTTGGTGTCATTTTAGTTATTAAAATGTACTCTATTTTCCTAAATTGGTTTGGGATTTTTCTGGTGTTGTGTTTTCACTTTATTATGATTTTTGTACTGTATAAATTCTTTACACTGTGCCTCTAAGGTAAGTCTAACTGCTTTGGGGCCGATTCCAATCTCGGTCGGAGGCGCACCCAATACCATTCGGTCGGGAAAAAAGCCATGCGAAAGCCTGTTTCCCGACCGATCCGTACAGCACACCGAACGAGCAAGTACGATGCGCACAACAGCAAAAAATCCGGCCGAGCCGTACTCACCCAAACCAGGTTCTGTTCACCGACCGAGGCGAATCCGGAAACGCCGAATCGAGTCGCACGGAAGGGAAAATGCAGCCCCGTCCGGCCGGACAAGTACGATGCGCTTCCCGTACGCGCCGAACCCGTCGCTACGCACGGCACGTCAAAGCATCCGGGAGAGGCGCACATAAGCTCCGATTCGCGCCACAACACGATCCACGGCTCCGAGACGAACACGGCACCGACGAGGACGACGCGAAGCGACGAGGACGAGGCGAAGCGACGAGGACGACGCGAAGCAACGAGAAGGACGAACGACACGAACCAACCATGAATCCCTTCGTCCCGATCATACCAATATTCTACATTTACTACCGGAACAGGCACGGACGCGTACGGCGCAGAAGGTAAGCCAGACACCAACCACAAAACACATACAACACGTACACGACACATCACACACACACACGGGGATGCTGAATATACTTACACCAGCAACAGCAGCACCATAGGGGCGGGATGCCCAACACCAATGCCACATATGCACACAGGGGCCTGAATGCGCACCACCACCCCTACCCAGGGGGGGCTGGATGCCTACCACTACTACCACCCTCACCCAGGGGGGGCTGGATGCCTACCACCACTACCACCCTCACCCAGGGGGGGCTGGATGCCTACCACTACTACCACCCTTAGCCAGGGGGGGCTGGATGCCTACCACTACTACCACCCTTAGCCAGGGGGGCAGGATGCCTACCACTACTACCACCATCACCCAGGGGGGGGCTGGATGCCTACCACTACTACCACCCTTAGCCAGGGGGGCTGGATGCCTACCACTACTACCACCCTCACCCAGGGGGGCTGGATGCCTACCACCACTACCACCCTCACCCAGGGGGGCTGGATGCCTACCACTACTACCACCCTCACCCAGGGGGGCTGGATGCCTACCACTACTACCACCCTCACCCAGGGGGGCTGGATGCCTACCACCACTACCACCCTCACCCAGGGGGGCTGGATGCCTACCACCACTACCACCCTCACCCAGGGGGGCTGGATGCCTACCACTACTACCACCCTTAGCCAGGGGGGCTGGATGCCTACCACTACTACCACCCTCACCCAGGGGGCTGGATGCCTACCACTACTACCACCCTTAGCCAGGGGGGCTGGATGCCTACCACTACTACCACCCTCACCCAGGGGGCTGGATGCCTACCACTACTACCACACTTAGCCAGGGGGCTGGATGCCTACCACTACTACCACCCTTAGCCAGGGGGGCTGGATGCCTACCACTACTACCACCCTTAGCCAGGGGGGCTGGATGCCTACCACTACTACCACCCTTAGCCAGGGGGCTGGATGCCTACCACTACTACCACCCTTAGCCAGGGGGCTGGATGCCTACCACTACTACCACCCTTAGCCAGGGGGGCTGGATGCCTACCACTACTACCACCCTTAGCCAGGGGGGCAGGATGCCTACCACTACTACCACCCTTAGCCAGGGGGCTGGATGCCTACCACTACTACCACCCTTAGCCAGGGGGGCAGGATGCCTACCACTACTACCACCCTTAGCCAGGGGGGCTGGATGCCTACCACTACTACCACCCTTAGCCAGGGGGCTGGATGCCTACCACTACTACCACCCTTAGCCAGGGGGGCTGGATGCCTACCACTACTACCACCCTTAGCCAGGGGGGCTGGATGCCTACCACTACTACCACCCTTAGCCAGGGGGCTGGATGCCTACCACTACTACCACCCTTAGCCAGGGGGCTGGATGCCTACCACTACTACCACCCTCACCCAGGGGGGCTGGATGCCTACCACTACTACCACCCTTAGCCAGGGGGGCTGGATGCCTACCACTACTACCACCCTTAGCCAGGGGGGCTGGATGCCTACCACTACTACCACCCTTAGCCAGGGGGGCTGGATGCCTACCACTACTACCACCCTTAGCCAGGGGGGCTGGATGCCTACCACTACTACCACCCCCACTCATAGGATGGACAATGCATGACACAACAAGCACACCACAACCTAGGGAATGCAAGATAAAGACATCCCCCCACCACCATGACAAGCGTGTGTAGGCTGTGTCAAATGCCTACAACACCGAACATGACTTTGAACATACAATGTGACCCCCTAGCACATGTGCCACACATATATGTGTGTGGCACCCACAATGCAAGCAGCCCATGACCATTGTGGCAATGGGGCCTAAACCCCCATCATCACAGTGACCAAAAGGTAAGTGTGGGGTCCATAGCCGAAGCACATTTTGACCATTGTGGCAATGGGGCCTAAACCCCCATCATCACAGTGACCAAAAGGCAAGTGTGGGGTCCATAGCCGAAGCACATATTGACCATTGTGGCAATGGGGTCTAAACCCCCATCATCACAGTGACCAAAAGGCAAGTGTGGGGTCCATAGCCGAAGCACATTTTGACCATTGTGGCAATGGGGCCTAAACCCCCATCATCACAGTGACCAAAAGGCAAGTGTGGGGTCCATAGCTGAAGCACATTTTGACCATTGTGGCAATGGGGTCTAAACCCCCATCATCACAGTGACCAAAAGGGAAGTGTGGGGTCCATAGCTGAAGCACATTTTGACCATTGTGGCAATGGGGTCTAAACCCCCATCATCACAGTGACCAAAAGGGAAGTGTGGGGTCCATAGCTGAAGCACATTTTGACCATTGTGGCAATGGGGTCTACACCCCCATCATCACAGTGACCAAAAGGTAAGTGTTGACAAAGAAAGAGCTGCAACTGCCAAACTGCATGGATCATTCCTGGTCACAGAACCAAAAACTCATCTGTGGCAAAGTAGTGTATGTGTCCCAATGCAACATAAATTGGATAAGCCAAATACTGCAGTGCAATTGAGACATTCCTTTGGCCATGTGCAGACAAACAACACCCATGGGGGCTGACACCGTCAACATTCATCAATGACACAATGACAGAAGTGACCATCAGAATGCAGAACCACATATTTGCACCAATGGGCACACAAATGCAGATATCCTGTGGAGACAGCAGATGTGAGGTGAACAGATACCATACCATGGCAGCAATGGGACACACAAACCATGATCACTGTGCTGACCGATGACCTAGGAGTCCCAGGGACAGCAGGGGAAACACACCAAACAACATACAGCCAATGGCACACCCAAGATATGCCAATGCAGTGGTGCAGATGCACAAACACAAACAGGCAGACCAACACTGTCATCATACACAGCAGGTGAGGGGTGGGGGTGCCAGTGTCCCCAGGCAACCACACAACACATGAGGAGAGCTGAATACCAATCATACAGATGTGCATACACTGCCACACTAAGGTAACTCATGGATCCAAATCCCCTATGTGGGCAAGCAGGCATTGTCAGATGAGAGGGAGCACAAAACACACATGTCACACAGGCACGTAGGAACAACAACTGACACAGCAAGACACAGACACACCACAGCACCACCCCCAGGGCCCCCACAATGTGGTGACCCTTGGCTGAATAAAAATCCCACTCTGATGACAAAGCTGAATGTGGTTCACACTGTGAACCACAGTCATGTGTCCTGAGCAACAAACTACCATCACACCGACACAAGCACAAATCAATCAGCATGGCCAGTAAGCCAAGGCCAACATGGAGGCAGGGGTCTAGCTGGGCAACAACTCCCATCTGCACACACTCAAGACCACACCCCTCGACCTCCAACAATGTGCAGCAGTGAAGTACACATGCACTGGTGACATTGCACATGCACCCATGACTATTCCAGGGTGGTGGGTGGGAACCAAGGTGCAGAAACACATCACACATGGCCACTCAACAAGACTCCTGAATGTCTGACACACTGCACACTACGCTGTACATGGACATGACGGCGATACCACACCAACCAATGGGATCCCAGCCACAGTCACACACCAATGAAGAAGCCAAGGTCACCCACAAAGGACACACATAGACAACAACCAACATCGCAGCCCGGACCCTGAGGAGTGCCAGCAGTCACACACACAACGTGTCACAATAACTGAAAGATAACACGAACTGAAAATCACATGACAGGGGCAAACAACAAGTGCCAAGGGGAAACCTGACTGTGACCCATCTGCGTCTGCACACAAACTCAGCCCTGACAGCAAACACACCTATGGGTGACACCCTGATGACCAGTAATGTGCCATGCACCCACATCACAGAGAACACAGGGAGAAGACTTTGGGGGAACATAGCTCAAGTCAGCAAGCATCACAAACAGGTACAACACTAGGGATCACAGCATGCGCAGATAAATGGAAGTGAACACACAGACATGCACATACAACACACACCTTGGGCGCAGGCAATGTCACACGTGTACACACTGCAATGAGGGGACTCCACTCCTGTGTGAGGAAAGCTGTGCCATATGTTGCCTCAGTAGGGCCCCATCATGTCAGCTGAGCACTTGGTCACACAATCAACAATTAGCACCAAATGAGGGCTCCCGTCACATCAGCCTGGTCATGGATGTGCCAACGGAATCATCAGCACAGATCCAACACACTTGTATAGCAATGTTGCACTGACTACACGGATGAGTCCTTCCCCATTGATGCCCAAACCTGCATGTCCAGTGGAGATGGCAACACGGTCAGGGAAGTAGACAAATCCAACAATGGCAGGCACAACAGATGTGCAGGGGTGGAAGCCACAGATATGAAATTGCTAATGTAAGTAGGAAATCCCATTGCCAAATACTGAACACATGACACCCTCAGATGCTGCTATGGATGACATGGATACACCACATGATAGGACACATTCCCCCTGGACCACATGGGTTCCTGCACAGTAACACTTCATAATCATGAGACCAGATATCACCATCACTGCAGCAAGGGCATGGTTAGCAGCACCAACAACATGTACATCTGAAGCATGAGCACTAGAGAAAAGAAAGTTGCTTTATTCAGCATATGTGTTGAATGAAAACGACGTCCAGAAAAAATAGAGCAAAGGCCAATGGCCAGTCCATTGTCAAAGTTCAAACAGGGTGACACTGGCAGATGTCACCCTATGCATGCCTGCACAAAACCAGGGACAATCCACTAGGAGGGGCAACCGGGGGGTAGGCCAGGCACCGCAGGGACAGGATCAGGGCTCACCAGGGGGAGTCAGGGAAGGGGTGGTGGGTGCTGGAGAGCCACTGACAACTGCAGTGGAGGTGTCTGACATGGTGTGTGCCGGCACAACTGGGGGCATGACTCAGATGTCGTGGGTGCCGGCACAACTGCAGTGGACCCTGCAGATGGAGTGGACAGGTCCGCCACTGCAGTGCCCAAGTCAGACAGGGCGGTAGTGGACTCCACTGCAGTGCCTACCTCCAGGGGAGGAGAATGGGGAACAGGCAAGGTGGGTTGGACAGAGGGGGAGGACACCCTCACCACATCAGTGGCACAGACAAGCGCAGCGGGGGTGTGGTGCTGGGAGAGCAAGTGGCAGGGGGAGAAGGCCTGATCCTCTTGGGGATGGTATATCTGTGGGTGGGGGAACCTGGGGCAGGGTGTGGTGGGGGCACCTGTGCAGTGGGGGCCTGAGGGATGGAGGACGGAGACCTTGTGCCTGAGCTGCAGAGCGGTGGCGGGGTCTTGCTCTTAGGACTCCGGGGGACTTGCGGGTGGGGGCCTCAGTCCGTCTGCGCCTGGGGGAGGGTGTCTGGGGGCGAGGGGCACTCTGCTCCGTGTGGGTGGGCTTCCTCTTCCCCCGGGATGCTGGAGCAGCTTCATCGGTGGGAAAGAGGCCGAGGTCACAGAGGAAGAGCTGCTGTGACTTTGGGGTTGCAGGTGAGGCAAGGGAGGGTGCTTTGGAGGGAGAGGGAACTGAGGACTGCGCAGTGCATGTGGATGCGTGTGTGTGTTCCAGGGCCCCATCCCCTGTGAGTCTGGCTTCAGTCCCCTGAATGTGCGTGCGTGTGCGTTTTGTCATTGGCGTGTGTGTCAGTGTGCTGGATGTGTGTGTGCTGGTGTGTGCCTGTGCCGGTGTGTGTGTGCTTGGGATGGGTAAGGTGCTGGGGAGTGTGGATGGAGCAGAGGCAGGAGGGGTGAGGGACCGTTTGAGGAGGGACACTGCTGCCGTCAGGGAGGAGTCCATGGACCTATTGCCCCTCTGTAGGTCAGACATGCCCGATGAGATGCCCTCCATGAACGACACCAGCTGAGTCAACAGCGCGGTGTGCGCATGGAGGACACTCAGCATGGCTGTCTGGCCTACATGGAGCTGGCGAAGGAGGTACACAGACTCCTCACTCAGGGCAGCAGGGGACACAGGGGCAGGGGCTGCGGTGCCTGGCCCAAAGGAGACACGCTCCCGGACATGGGAGCCTCCACGGACCTGGGGAATGGGAGCCGATGGGAGGGCGGTGGTGGTGCTGGTGGTGGCGGGGACAGCAACACTAGCTGGGGTGTGGTGGCTGCTGACACCCGCCTCCACAAGGGAGTCATCCTCCGAGTTGCTGTGGTCCTCAGCTGAGGTGGATGCTGCTGAGGACTCCTCGGTGTGGCTCCCCTCGCCCTCCGTGCCACTGGGTCCCTCCGACCACTCCTCGGCTGCTGACCCAGTCTGGCTCTCTGGCTCCTCCTGGTCCGTGGAGCTGTCCCCTTCCGTGGCTGTGGATGTATCTGCAAACAATGGGGAAACAGACAGACATCAGTCACCTGCACATAACGCACACACCACTGTGAGCACAGCACATCACAGAGCAAGCCCTGGCATCATTAGTTGTACATTGCTAAAAGTGCCCTAACTGAACAGGAGAAGCCAATTGTCAGTCTGATGCCAAGCATGGCACTCACATCCCACATGGCCTTGCACCCATCTGTCTGGTGTCTGTTGGATTGCAACACCCCAGTGTGGACACATGCACCAAGTCCACAGTAGTTGGACAGTGCAGAGGACACGGTGTGGCATGTGGACATGCACACATCACAGCTCTTGCCACTGAGTCAGTACAGGTTTCCGGATGAAAGGGATGCCCAGAGTCAAATAGGAAATGCATGTGATGCATACCAGCGACAGACACCATGATGCACCCATGTCCTGATAGCCAGCGCCACTATGGTGTGCATGTAGCACATGTCACTCCCCTGCAGGCTCACCAATCAGTAGACACATGCCATGGCGGAGGCATGACTGCAAAGTCATACATCACTGTCTCAGTGATGTATGACTTTGCAGCCAGACAACAACACTCTGCACTGTGTCACAATAGTAGGTCATGGGGAATGCAAGTCCTGGAGCTGCACAAGTGCACATGTACATCCCCCCACAACACATCCTCTTAACCCTCATCTGTCCAGGTCATACCTATTGGACATATGGGAGACCTGTGACACTACCCTCTGAACCTGAGCCCCTCACACTCTGCTGTGAATGGGGAACAGCTGCCTGAACTTCACATTCACATGCCCCAGTCTGCATGGGCAGCTGATCAGACACCTATGTGACACACAAGTATCGTCTCCTATGGTCACATCTCCAGTGGCATGCTGAGCCCCTACCAAGAAACTCCACAGCAGTCCTGGCGACTAATCCACAGCACACTGACACAGAGGCAGACACCTGAGGGGTCAAATCACTGCGCACAATGTGTCAGCTGATACACGGGAGTGGGAGAACAGAGTGTATTGTATGGCCTGGAGTAGGCATGACTGTCCAGCCCCACATGAATGAGGGATGAGCCCTGGACTGTAGGCAGCTGGCTAAGTATGTGTGACACACGTCATATACATACTCCTGGGGCCCAAACATTGTTCCCACCCGCAGCATGGGTGTGTGCCAGATACCCCAGCCACATGTGGTGGATCAGCTCAGCAATTGGACCACAGATCAAAGTAACACGCTGAATACATGTCAGAATACAGGTATTGTGTAAGCAATGGACCCACCCATGATGCCCACCACAGAGTCAGGGAAACAGATGCTGTCTCCCACCTTGAGTCAAGCAAACTGCAAGGACACAGTCCTAAGTGACAGAATTCCCTGCATGTAAGGGCCACACCTGGGTATCAGATGAGGAGTGGGCAGTGCACAATAGAGGGACATGGCTCCTGGACAATATGACTGCTGTACTGTGGCAGTTTAACCAGGCCCGAGGAGGGCACATAGCATGTTAGACAGAGTTCACAGTGCAGTCTTTGACTCACCCCCTCCTTGCTGCTGTCTGGCCTTCAGCTGCCCATCCAGGTCTGGAAAGACCACCGCCAGGATCCTGAGCATGTGGGGGTCAGGGTCCGTGTTCCGCCCCTCCTGCGAGGAGGCGACAGCTTCAGCTGGACCCGTGCAATCCTCCGGGTCCAGCCCCGAAGGTCCTGCCACCTCTTTTGGCAGTTGCGGATCCGGCGCTTGTAGACCCCCACGGACCGGACAGCCCGGACGATGTCCTTCCAGATCTCCTGCTTCCGATTGGCAGAAGCCTGTCAGGATGACAAAGTGATAAGGCCATTACTACACATGCAACATATCCGTGCATGACACAGTTGCATATACATGTCGCAATCACAGGGGCACATGGTGTACACAGGCAGTGCACGGCTGCCCATGGACAGTTTTCCAGAAGTCACTACATGGTATCATTGCATGGGGAGTAAAACCCTGTTCAGAAGCACTGTCACTGCACCATACCTGTCCAGTGCAAGTCACTACACACTATGGGGGGTGACAACTACTCAGTGAGCCTGCTAGCCAGTGGCGTGCAGACTCTCAGCCTTGCTAGTCAGACAAAATGCACATTCAGAAAAGCAGTGCACAGGACACTCACCTGCTCCCCTGGTGTCCCATACAGCTTGCTGTACTGTGGAAGTAGGCTGTCCAGCAGGGCCTGGTTCTCTTCAAGGCTGAAGGCTGGGGCTCTCTCCACAGTACGTGCCATTGCAGGGTCCAGAGGGGCAAAGACAGCAGCAGTGCAGTGGCAGATGTCGTCTTGGAGCATGTAGTGCAGGCAAGTGGGCTCTCAGGGGAACATCCAGCAATATATATGTGCTGGAGAGGCAGATACTGTCCCTTGTGTCCAAAGTGATAGGTCCAAGTCGTTTGCATCTTCTGAATCTGGCCAATCCATGGAATAGCAGCACCAAAACACGCCCACAGCATCCTTCAAATCTTCAACTTCATGACATACATGATTTTGCAACATTGTTGTGGGTGACCAACTGATTTTCCAGCAACCGACTCGTTCGAAATTCGAAAACGCGTCCGTTGCCAGGCAAGCCCATTGTCAATGGGTGCGCACCGATCGGTCCATTGCGGTACAACGCGCACAGGGGTACAACGCGTACCCGCACACATTGAAGGCAATGGGCCGGCCGGAGGCACCGATCGGTCCATTGCAGTTCAACGCGCACAGGGGTACAACGCGTACCCGCACACATTGAAGGCAATGGGCCGGCCGGAGGCACCGATCGGTCCATTGCAGTTCAACGCGCACAGGGGTACAACGCGTACCCGCACACATTGAAGGCAATGGGCCGGCCGGAGGCACCGATCGGTCCATTGCAGTTCAACGCGCACAGGGGTACAACGCGTACCCGCACACATTGAAAGCAATGGGCCGGCCGGAGGCACCGATCGGTCCATTGCAGTTCAACGCGCACAGGGGTACAACGCGTACCTGCACACATTGAAAGCAATGGGCCGGCCGGAGGCACTGATCGGTCCATTGCAGTACAACGCATCACTGTACATGTGACTGGCATATGTCAGCATGCCTGTCTCAGATGGACATATGCCAGCCACAGATAGCTCCCAGGGAGTGAGGGGCACACCTACATCATGACAGCCTGTCCAAACCTTATCATAAGGCATGTAAGGCTGCATTTCCTATTGTGTGTATGTTGGTGTACATGTTGTCCTGTGGGTGTCACCTGTGGGCAGCCACCCCCAGGCTGTGCACGTGTTCATGGGGACAGGATCCTGGGTGTTACGTGTACGTGACCACTGTGATGTGCAACTGTTCATATCTGTGCATGTGCCATGGTCACATTTCACAGTGGTGTTTGTGTATGTCATGTCACATACCCCGTGAGTCCCATGTGGGATGGTATGTTTGAGCCAGGGTGTCCCAGTGGCACAATAGTGATGGACCTCCACAGTCTTTGTGCATGTAGTGTTTACAATGTCTCTGATTTCATGTGCACAATGGGAGACAGTCTCCACATCCACGTTGTGTGTGCATGGAGTCTGATGTTGTGCGTGTGTGTCACAGACGTCCATGTCTGTCCTGCCGTGGCAAGTGGGGCCACTACCTGTGGGGGTCATGTTTGTTTTGCTGTGGTGTACACATGATACTCCAGGTGATGCCAGTGTCCATGTGGCATTACAGGGTCCCTGGGAATGTACCTGTCGTTGAGCTGTGGTGCCTGGGGCACATCTGTCCTCACATGTCACTGTGGGGGGTGAATGTGACACGGCAGCAGGAGATGGGAACTGTGACACGGCATCATGATATCCAATGGGCCAACCTGGGACAAATTGATGCCACCTGTAGGACCGTGTTGACAGATGTTGGCCATGTATGTACCATACATGTCCTTCCGGTACTGCACACTTCATGTAGTTGTGCCTCATAATGATGTATGTTGGGATCTTGAGTGTGTTCAATGCCGCATATGTGGGGTGACTGACGATCTTGCTTACTTCTCCTCTGCACTGCAGGGCTCCTGCTGTCCATCGGCCATTCCCAGACCTGGCAACGATGGTGGAACGGGACAGCATCCGACGGTACCGCTTCACCAGGCAGCTGATTGAGGATTTGGCAGTGCAGTTGTCCCCACATTTGCAGCCTGGCCGGCCGTATCCTACAGCGCTGACCCCCAAGGTGAAGGTGATGGCAGCCCTACACTTCTTTGCCACCGGTACCTTCCAACATACTGTGGCGTCTGCTGGTGGGATGTCACAGACCATGTTCAGCCGTGTGCTCCGCGATGTTTTGGCGGCAATGTTGCTCTTCCTGAACTGGTACATCTATTTCCCTAGACTGCGACGACTCACTGACGTGAAGAGTGACTTTTATGCCCTGGGGAGGATGCCGCATGTCATTGGCTCCATTGATGGGACACATGTGGCTTTGGTACCACCACAGGCCCAGGAGCAGGCCTACAGGAACCGCAAGCACTACCACTCGGTCAATGCACTGGTGGTGTGTCTTGCAGACATGACCATCACACACGTGTGTGCCCGTTTCCCTGGTTCAGCACACGATGCCTTTGTGATGAGGAGTAGTCGCATCCCCAGGATGATGGCACAGATGCAGAACCAGCGTGCCTGGCTTGTCGGTGTGTACTGACTTTGTGCCATTGTGTGTGATCTGATCTGTAGTATTCCGCCCACTTTTCCAAGTCAGCTAATGTGCACTTGTCTGTCCGTAGGTGACTCGGGATACCCCAACATGCCATGGTTGCTGACACCCCTCAGGAACCCTGTGACACCTGCCCAGATGCGCTACAATGAGGCACATGGTCGGACCAGGAGAGTGATTGAGCGGACCTTTGGTCTCCTGAAGAGCCGCTTCCGCTGCCTGGACAAGACCGGAGGGTCCCTCCCATATGCCCCTGCGAAAGTGTGCAAGATTATCATCGTCTGCTGCATGCTCCACAACCTGGCAGTGCGGAAGGAGTTGCCTCTCATCCAGGATGACAATGACCAACATCCGCCACCTGTGGAGGATCCTGGCCTGGACCACGATGCCAGTGACGATGATGATGATGATGGTGATGTCCGCACACAGCTCATCACCAACTTCTTTAGCTGAATGTGAGTATCCTGAGGTGTCATGTCAATGATGTGAGTTGGCATGATGTGTGGGTGGTGCTCTGGTGCTGTTGGAGTGTGTCCATGGGCTACTTGACTGGATGTGTGTTGCGATGTGTGGTTACAGGTGGGCTGTACTCCCCAACAGTGTTGACATGCTAACTTGGTTCTGGGTGGGTATCTTGTAACATGTATTGTGCATGAGTTTTGCTGTTCTGTCCTGTACTCCATTGCTTTTGACTGTGTGTCATTTCTGTCCTTCACAGGGTACTTTCAGATTCGTTTGGTCAACTGTGTCCACCGACAACGTGATTGCACATCCAGGCTGG
The DNA here is from genome assembly GCA_963921515.1 of Calotriton arnoldi. Lineage (NCBI taxonomy): Eukaryota > Metazoa > Chordata > Amphibia > Caudata > Salamandridae > Calotriton > Calotriton arnoldi. The sequence goes on along the minus strand of CAWUFW010015862.1, from coordinate 158,897 downwards.
TAGCTGTTGTGTCCCTACAGGTGATGTGCGCCACACCCATGGGCTTCCTTCCGTCTACAGTTGTTGACTGTGTGCCCGCTACCAGATGGGGTTACCTTGCATCTGTAGTGGTTACGGCATGTTGCAACTGTGTAATAAACCTGTGCTTCACTTTGTGATGTGCGTTGTCTGTGGTCACACATTTGACTGCCATTTGCTTACTGCACCTGTGGGCTACTTGACTACAACTGGGAATGGGTGTGGTGTCTGTGCATTGCACCGTCTTCCCTGGCAACATCAGTGTAGGCAATGAGTCAGATGGCCTAGGTGTGTATGTGTCGTGTAGCCCTGGTGGTGTGTCTCCCTCATGTGTGTCACGTTGCCTGTACTCACATGCCTGTGTTGTCCTTGCTGTTGCAGTTCGCATACACTGTGTAATTTTGCAGTTCATCATCCCCATAACAGCACCCACGTTGGAATCACGACAGAGGCAAGTATGGTGTATTAGTGTGTTTATTGTGATACATTTGTGTTAATAGTGCATAGGATGGGTTGTGCTGTACATGAATCTTGCAATCCCAAGTTCCTAGGTGAATTGAAAGTCCGGGTAGACAGGATCCCCAGTATCGGGGCCACAGTTGTCTGACACATTGGTCCAACTTGTACTCCCCATGCAATGTGTGGGAGTAGTGTTGCCGTCAACAGGGTGAACAGTCTGTGCACAAAGGCGAACATCCAGAACAGGTTCAGGCTTCCTGGGAGTTGCGCTTGGCCATCGGCCTCTCACTTTTCCCTCCTCGGACGACCCCTCTTCTTGGGGGGGGCCCCTCAAGTGCAGGCTGCTGCGGTGCAGGGGACTCTCCGCCAGAGTCCTCCTCCCTCCCTGTGGCAGTTGCAGTTTGTTCGGCACCAGATGTTGTTGGCACACAGGGAGGTGTGGACTGGTTGCTGTTCATCTGGCGGAGGCATGGTAAAATGTCCCTGTGCACCGCCGTCATCTCATGCAGTGCATCCCACTTGGACTCCACGCGGACATGTGTGAGTCCACACGGGACATGTGTGACTCCACGTGGGACATGTGGGAGTCCAAGCGGGCATGATGGGCAGCCTGCTGCTGTTTAATGTCTCTGAGGAGCCCCACTACCTGGCTGAGCTCTCCGGTGCTGGACTGGTACGCATCAGCTATGCGTACCAGTTGTGGGTCGTCATGCACACCAGCAACGTCTGCAAGCAGCGACCTCTGTCTCCCACCCCTCCCACCACCCCTGCTGACATGTGCAGTGTGTGCAGTGGCACGCACAGATAACCCTGGTCCACCTTGGGGGTTGGTGGTGGTGGTGGTGTCCATGGCCCCAGGTTGGTCCAGGGTCACTGTGCTGGTGTTGCTCCTTATTCTGTCCATGTCGGCAGGGATGGTATTCGTGGTGACAGTCGTTGGAGGGGTGGGTGCAGGGGGTGCAGCTGGTGGTCCTGCTGGTGCTGCAGCTGGTGGTCCTGCTGGTGCTGCATGTTGACTTGCACCGGATGTGCCAGGTTGTTCTTCATCGTCCGAGGAGGACAGAGGCTGTACGACGCCAGTGAGCTCGGCATCCTCTTGAGCCTGGGACTGGGACTCCTCAGCGTCTGCTGATGTGTCCCCATCATCACCTGTTTTTGGGAGACACAAACAATGTATGTCATGTTTCTGCAGGCATCAGTGGTTGACACACATGACAGTTGTGACTGTGCCTCTGGGTGCGGGCCTGTACAATGCATTGTCCTAAGTCGTCACAGTCAGGGGTTGATATTGGTGTGGCACATTGTCCTGCATTATTTGGGCATTTCTATGTATTTTCTGGGGTGTGAACATGGTCTGCATTGCTTGTGTTTGGTTGACAGCCAGACCTCCTTCCCACCCAGCCAGCCAGTCAGTTATCCCACCATGGAACGTGCTTGCGTTGCAGGGAGTGTAAGTTGTCTCTCAGGATGTCAGTCAGTGGTGTCCTGCTGTTTGTTGGTGCACAGTTGGCAGCAGGGCCTTGTGCTCCCCACAGCAGTAGCCAGTGTCAGCCATCTTGTGAGTCCTTCTCCACTCCCTGTGATGTGAGCATGGTTCAGGGTGGTGTTGATGGGCCAGTTGTGGGGGTGAGCTATGTCTGTGACTACGACTCCCATCATGCTATTGCCTCCTCCCCCTTCCCAGCATGCCCATGCTTCCTTCCTTTTGACTCTGCTTCCCTGTGGGTTGGGCTGGCTGTGCTGACAGGATGGCTGGGAGTGTTGTCCTGGCAGTTGTTTGGCTAAGAGTCCCAAGAGTGTCCCTGTGCTTCACACAACATAACCCAGGGTGGTGGTGCTTTGTGGGATCTTGTGTTAGGATGGAGGGCATTGCATTCTACCAGGTGGGTACTGTGGAGTTTGTGTTGGGGGTGTGAGGGGAGGTGCTGGTGACTATAGTCAGTGCTGCAAGTCCCCCTTCCCACCCAGCCAGCCAGATATCCCACCATGGAACGTGCTTGCATTGCAGGGAGTGTAAGTTGTCTCTCAGGATGTCAGTCAGTGGTGTCCTGCTGTTTGTTGGTGCACAGTTGGCAGCAGGGCCTTGTGCTCCCCACAGCAGTAGCCAGTGTCAGCCATCTTGTGAGTCCTTCTCCACTCCCTGTGATGTGAGCATGGTTCAGGGTGGTGTTGATGGGCCAGTTGTGAGGCTGAGCAATGTCTGTGACTACGACTCCCATCATGCTATTGCCTCCTCCCCCTTCCCAGCATGCCCATGCTTCCTTCCTTTTGACTCTGCTTCCCTGTGGGTTGGGCTGGCTGTGCTGACAGGATGGCTGGGAGTGTTGTCCTGGCAGTTGTTTGGCTAAGAGTCCCAAGAGTGTCCCTGTGCTTCACACAACATAACCCAGGGTGGTGGTGCTTTGTGGGATCTTGTGTTAGGATGGAGGGCATTGCATTCTACCAGGTGGGTACTGTGGAGTTTGTGTTGGGGGGTGTGAGGGGAGGTGCTGGTGACTATAGTCAGTGCTGCAAGTCCCCCTTCCCACCCAGTTAGCCAGATATCCCACCATGGAACGTGCTTGCATTGCAGGGAGTGGAAGTTGTCTCTCAGGATGTCAGTCAGTGGTGTCCTGCTGTTTGTTGGTGCACAGTTGGCAGCAGGGCCTTGTGCTCCCCACAGCAGTAGCCAGTGTCAGCCATCTTGTGAGTCCTTCTCCACTCCCTGTGATGTGAGCATGGTTCAGGGTGGTGTTGATGGGCCAGTTGTGAGGCTGAGCAATGTCTGTGACTATGACTCCCATCATGCTATTGCCTCCTCCCCCTTCCCAGCATGCCCATGCTTCCTTCCTTTTGACTCTGCTTCCCTGTGGGTTGGGCTGGCTGTGCTGACAGGATGGCTGGGAGTGTTGTCCTGGCAGTTGTTTGGCTAAGAGTCCCAAGAGTGTCCCTGTGCTTCACACAACATAACCCAGGGTGGTGGTGCTTTGTGGGATCTTGTGTTAGGATGGAGGGCATTGCATTCTACCAGGTGGGTACTGTGGAGTTTGTGTTGGGGGGTGTGAGGGGAGGTGCTGGTGACTATAGTCAGTGCTGCAAGTCCCCCTTCCCACCCAGCCAGCCAGATATCCCACCATGGAACGTGCTTGCATTGCAGGGAGTGGAAGTTGTCTCTCAGGATGTCAGTCAGTGGTGTCCTGCTGTTTGTTGGTGCACAGTTGGCAGCAGGGCCTTGTGCTCCCCACAGCAGTAGCCAGTGTCAGCCATCTTGTGAGTCCTTCTCCACTCCCTGTGATGTGCGCATGGTTCATGGTGGTGTTGATGGGACAGTTTTGGGGCGGGCAATATGTGTGACTGCGACTCCCATGATGCTATTGGCTACACTGACTTGGCCAGCATACACAGAATTCCTTCCTTTGAGTGGTCTTCACTGTGTGTTGGTGTTGTTGTGGTGGCTACATGTGTGGATGTGTTTGTTAGTTCTATTTGTGCCACTGCCTAGCTGTAGTTGTGGTTGTGTTTGTACATGTGTTGGCACAGTTGGATGTGACTTTTTTGATGGCATGTGTTGTGTTTATCTGACTGACATACACATTTTGGGATGATTCTGTTCTAGTTGCTGTGTAATTGCTATGAGTGCATGGTTTGACTCTCCCTTGACAGTGATGTGTGTGTTTTGTGGCAGTTTATTGTGTACATTTGTTGTGTACTCACCAGGCTCTGGGATGTCCTCTAGTCCATATACGCTCACTGGCGGAAGGATGGCCCGCACCTTCTCCTCCCAGGGCCTGAGGTATATTGGCTTGGCAGGAGGGCCACTGCCGGTGTGTTGGCTGTTGATGTAGTCTTGCTTCAGCATTTTCTGTACCCTCCTGCGCACGTCATACCACCTGTTCTGGATGTCGGTCTTTGTGCGCCGACATGGTGATTGGGCGTTCACCCTGTTGATAATCCTCTCCCACATCTTGGTTTTCTGCGACATGGGGGTCTGTTGGACCAATGTGCCAAACAGCTGTGGCTCCACCCTGAGGATCTCGTCTACCATGACTTCCAATTCACTATCTAGGAACTTGGGATTCTTCTTGGGGGGCATGGTGATGGGTGGTGATGGTGGGTGATGTGTGTGTTGGTGTGCAGGTGAGGGTGTGTGAGTGTGTGTTTTGCTGGGTGTATGTGAGGTAGGTATTTGTTGGTGTGCTGATGGTGTGTGGCTTGTGTGAGGGATGAGCTGTGGGTGTGTGGTTGCTTTCTCTTGGGTGCTGGCAGTGGAATGGCATTTGCAAAGGCTCATGGTAGTGATTTGTGTCCTTTATATAGGTGGAGTTGTGGGTGTGTCCTTGTTCTCTGTCCCCACCCCCCCCCAGGATTTAATGGGTTGGTAATTGCTTGTTTGGCCTTTTTTTGGTTGATTTTTCCTTTGTGCTGTTTGTGTATGTTGGAAACGTTCTTGTGACCGAGTCGGACCCTGCATTGGTCTCGTACGGGGTTTTCCGTTTCGTTCACGCTGTGTTTGTGCAGTTTTCTATGCTGCGTACGCGTCGGTCGCGGTGTATTGTGTTGCTTCGGCTCGGTTTTGTATGCGTGTCGGTCGTACGGCTTGTCCTCCGTCCGACTCGCTCGTGGTTTTCGCGCCTTGCCTCGTACTTAGCGGTTTGGAGTTCGCGTGTACGTTTCGGTCGGATTTGTTCCGGGTGCGTGTCGGTCGGTTGGATACGCGTGTTTTTCCGGCCGGATTGCTGTTTTCCGTGTGGCTCGGTCGGTCGACTTGGTTTCGTTACGTGTCGGTCGGATTTTTCGCGCCTTGCATCGTACTTGGCGTGTCGGGCGCCACGGGTACGTGTTGGTCGGTATTTTTTCCGGATCCGAGTCGGTCGGTGCTTTTTCCGGCCCGAATCGGAATCGACCCCTTTGTGTGAAGCACAGGTTAATGTTAGTAACTTTTGTGGTTCACCCTGACAAGGAATTTGTTGATTATTTCAGTGGGGCTTCCTCCTCTCTCAACTGATAACCCAATTTCTTACTTAGCCCCATACTAGAGCTTTTTAAATAGAAATGCTTGTTTAGAAGTAAGAGCATTAGTTTTCGTAAATCAATGTTATAATTTGAGGCATGTTTATAGAAACCTATAAGAAGTAACAGAGAGGTGAAGGTAGGTATTTTACCATCCTCTTCCTATCCGCATACCAGTACTAGCCCAGATCCCTAAAGAAGGCAGTGAGTCACAGTTTATAACTAGAAACAACAGCAGTCTCTAGTACCCTGTGTGTCCTCATTTCTATATGTCTGTACCAGTGTGTGGAATGCAGAGAGTGAATAATGTAATAGAATGTTTGTGTTTGGTGCACATTGGTAGCCAGGAGATAAACAGATGGATGGAAAATGGAGCTTTGACAAGGCTTACTCACTGTAGCTGTAATCTAAATACCTAACATGGAATAAAGAACATAACTTCTGTCTCAGTGGCTTCAAACTTTCATGTGAAAACCCTGGCCTCTAATCTTAACAACATTATGTGCAAAAAGTAGTTACTTGACTGAAGAGAAAACCTAAGGGAACATACACCATAGCTAAGACCAACATAGAAGGGAAGGCATTTAGTGCCAGGACGCAGCTCTTCTTGAGATCCTACATTTAGAGCTGGAGTATATCAAGTACATATAAGAACAACAATCACAAGTTGGTGATAATAATAATGATACCAATAATGTTCTTTCATACATTGTGCTCTACCACTATTTAGTCATTTCAAAATACTGTGAATCACACGTGGTATTATTAGCCATTTTAAAGCTTCTCAATTATAAAAGTTGAAGTGGGTGAAAGTCATATCTGACACACTGCAATTGGGACTTGTAATTTGCAGTTCACTTACAGATTTCAGCAGCAAGCCCTTAAAACGTTTAATGTTCTTATTTTAATAGAAGGTATGAAGCAGAGGAAAACGTCTTATTATTCCGCACTACATAAAAAAGGAAAGCCTAGTTGTCAGGTTCACCAAACAAAGCACCGTGAAATAGAAGAAATCAAGCCAGGCAGGTGCCTACTCTGTCTAATATCGGAAGAAAATAAACAAGCTACATTTTGTTTAGATTTTGTTTGGGTTCTATTGAGTTCAATAAGTGCTAGGTACTAAATAATGGTAGTGTCGGCACTCCACATTGAATTTGGTGGGAGGAGAGAAGGGCCTAAATCAATGGGGACAGCTACCTTATGACATAGTTTACATGTCAGATTCACTACTCGTGATTTTTGGGTATTTTGGGTATAAAAAAGTAAGATAGAAAAGGCATTCCGGAAATTGGTGTGCAATGCAACTTATCCCTCAAAAATGGTGCTATTGCACAGCATCTAAATGACCGACTATTTGCTTACATTGTGTTGCAAATTCGTGTTTAGGAGATAAAGGCTGTAGGACATTATCATCTTGTGCATGGTCAGATTTTTGCCCTATCTGTTTTTGCTGGCTGTAGAACTGTGTGCACTTCTTCCCCTGCTAACCAGTAGTAAAGTGCCTGTTTTCACCTTTTTAATATTGGGATACTCATAATTGCCATATTTTAGTTGTCTTTTAGTCCCTTGTATATGGTGTAAATTGTACCACGGGTCTGGAAGGTAAATGTCACTCCAGGACTGCCGCACCCCTTGTGCCATTCACTACAGTGACAGTATATACATGGCTTCAGGCATACCATTTTATCCTGACAGGAGCAGAGTAACAATTGAAATTCAACCTGCCAAAATATACCCTTTGACAGGTCTAAACCTTCCTTTTATATATTAATAAGTCATACCTATGTAGGTCTTGTAGCCCACAAGGTGGGGGCATAGAATGTAAAAGTTGGGCATGTAGAATGTTAATGATAGCATGTCCATACAGTGACTAGCACCCAAAAAAGTATTTTTTACTGTAGAAAGGCTGGCTGAGCCATAGAGAAACACTAGGAAGCAATATTATAACTTGATTGTTCAATCTCAAGTTAGGAAACAATTAGAAATTTGATTCAAAAACTTCTTTTGATACTTGTTAGAAGCCCAAGTCAATGGTGAAGTTGGAATTTTAAAACATATTAAGGAAAAGTAAATTCTAGAATGCTACCTTTTCCATGCCTGAAACTCCTAAAGTCTAATTTACCTGAGCCTTTCAACTGTCACTCAGCTGGCCCTGGCTAAGGTGTGAAAACTGCTCCCAAACCAGCAACAAAGAACAGGGTAGGGGGAGGAATGTATGTTTCTCTGGCTGGATGGCCATTTGGGTAAATCCCAGGAACATATTTAGCAGATATCTGATAACACATGGATAGGTCCCTTTTTGTGTCCCCTCAGCAAAGCAAACACCAAACCCAGTGGGGGAGAGCTATCCCCAGAACTGGTTTGGAGTGACCGCAGAGGAGGAGCTGCTCATCACCCTGGTCACACCTCTGGGTGGGCACACAGGCACACAGGCTCTGCATAAGGGGAGAATGGATTCACCTTTTTGGATTTTAGGAGTGAGGGGCAGTGTGGGATTGTTCGAAGTAGGGCAGAAAAATATTACTACAAAAGAAAGAGGGTTGCTCACTGGAACTTTTACCATTTGGTTTGAAGTGGCCAGGAGTCCCCCCCCCCCAACAGCTAATGGTAGTCATACGTGTGGCATCCCCTGGCACCCACCTCAGAACATTAGTGGACCGAGGAAGATTAGAAGTAGACTGAACCAGCTTTCTGAGACCTGACTGGAGCCCTAAAGGACTAGACAAAAAAGTGGACTCCAAGAGTCATAAGGCCGACTTCCTGTTCAAGCTGCAGGCACACAACAAACTACAACTGCCCAGTTGACAAGTTCCGACTGGTCCTAGTTTGGACCTTGCTGTTACTGTATCTGCCCTGCGCTCCATCATGGCTGGTTTCCAATCATGCCTAGGTCCCGTCTACTGTGGCAGTTGACAGTGGTTTCCGCTTAAGCTTTTTGACAGTTTAAAAATTATTAGCTCTGGTTCCCCTTATTGGATTTGTAGTTTTGATGTTATTTTTTTCTTAAAATTGACTTTATCTTTCTAACTTGGATTGACATTTTTGATGTATTTTGACTTTACCACTGTTTTGGAACTGCATAATGCTTTACACATTGTCCAAATTTTTGCTCTATGCCAGAGGGTTGAGCTCTCTCTCTCTTCTCTCTCTCTCTCTCTGTCTTTCTCTCTGTCTCTCTCTTCCCCTCTCTCTCTTTGTTGTTGTACTATTCTCATTTTATTAAATTCTTTTTATTGCATTTTTAAAAACTTAACCTGAGGCATTGTACATATCAGAGCATATAGAAAATCAACAAAGACAGACATCTTTAGACAATGTGATCATCATAGTTCAATCAGTGGTGCTAGAACAATTTTTAGTGTGGGGGTGCTGCCATTAATGTGAAATCACTGAAGTCTTAGCGATTATGGAAAAACCAAGCGTTGTACAAGAAAATAAGCCCTGGTATTGTCGTATATTGTCAATTGCGGACAGCACATTTTCCATTGAAATGGCCACTAAATTTGAATAGAAATGTAGTTTTACTGTTAGACCTATATAGTGAAAAATGATCAGTAAATATGTATCATTTGCACGTCATCAAGTAAAGTGTCTTGATTTGTTTTGATCCTATTAAAATCTTCGTTTCCATCACACTTCAAAATTACAAAAAGTGTTTTATTTGTGCTTTCCTTATTGCTTATATAATTTTAAATATGTGAATAATTAATTTCCTGATTTTTAAATGTTGTTGTGTGTTAATGCTAACAGCCTTTCCTTTAGTTTCCTGTGCCCCAGCTGGATTGCACCTAGATCACTTTTACAATATCCTCTCACTTTGCAATCAGAGAAATAAAGGTACATTCCAGTTTCCAAATAAGCAGCAATTTGCACAGAAGAACTAGCCCGACATTTGACCTTTGTCTTTGAATGTGCAGTTAATGTGACAAGATAAACACAAAATCTAAAGTTATGTTTACTGATTTTTCACCTTCTGAAGTCCAGCATGATTATTTTTTTTCAGCACCTACTTCCAGCACCTATGAGCTAAAGTGATGCCAGCTTAGACGATAATGCATGCCAGTTGTAGGCTAAACATCATTGTACCTCCGGTAGTGCAATCAATACATACAATGTTGCTTTTGATAACAAGTTATTGGTAATCTCCACATCTTCTCCAAGAGCCCCAAGCTTTTCTTAATTTTTTGGGACAGCCTCGGCTTACATAGAAGAATATTCCCTCTCCTTATGTTATAATATTCTTGAAAATAGTATGACTGATTTACAAATGTCCTGAGTATAAAGTACTCATATTGAAGGATATTCATGTGAGATATGTTCAGCAGTCTGAACACAGTATTACTGTTGTATTCCTGCCTGCCTCCTGTTAAGGCCCCATATTAGGAAAATATCATACCATACATATAGGTCAGTAAAAGTAGTTATCAGTGGCCGGAAAGTGATCATATACAAACAGATAATGTACCCAAAGTGACAAGGACAACAGAAACATATCGCAATGCGATATCAAGCATAAACAGATTACCGTCTTTGGAATAAAAAAATAAATGAAATGATCCCCTTTGCTTGTGTTTATATGTGTCAGAATACTTTCAGATATTATTTACACTGTTTTGAAAACAATGGACCTGATTCACAAAGGTAAACTTCCACTTTTGTGTAAGTTCACTCTTTTCCAATAATCACAAACAAAGATTTAATAGTAACTTTAAGGATGCTGATACTAAGCAGTTGGAGCAAAGAACGCTGCATGTAAAAAGATAGGACAGCTCAGCTCTGAGAAACCAGGACTCTTGATGTTGTTATAACACAGCGAAGGATGAGGCCCAACTATGAATAAGCAACCATCATTCTGTTTAAGTCTGCCTTGGAAGAAAGACTGTCTAGTGAAGACAACTGAGACTTTGAGGGCAAAGGAACAGACTAGCTGACTGAAGACATACATGGAGAATGTTACAAGAAAATGAGCCGCTCAGGCCCTGCAAAATTATGTAGCCATGAGGGAAGTAACCAAACAAAATATCTGCAAATTTAGAGGAATGGAGGATAAGTGTTAGTCGTTCAGTAACTTCACATCTGAGGATTCTGTCTGTTTTTGTGAGTGCTCCTACTGCCTTTTCTCCTGTCCAAAAAGGAACATGGTTTTCCTTTTCCAAACAAGATCTTGGGTCAGTGTTTGTTTGGCATAGCTATAGCTGTGCTGTGTCTTTGTGGATCTGGAAGTGTTTAAGTCAACCCTATACTGTACAAAGTTCTGTTCTGGAGCTACCACATTTTAAAAGTGTTGTTAAATCATAACTTCAGATTCCATATCTCTGGTTTTAAAACTAAAATTAAATGGATGCCATGATTCTATTAGTGACAAATGCAATTACCTATTCATAAGTTATGGACCCTTCAATAATAATATTACCTACTGTGGATGCTAGTCCATTTCAATCATTTTGACTTTGGAGACTAGTTAGATCACTTAATATTCTGCCATTTAGTCATCCTGAAGTCACCAACCAACAAAGCGCTGGTAACCCCAATAACTAAATGTCACTCAAAATTTTACTTTGGTCCTTGAAACTGGGTTACAGAATTTCAATCATCTTCCATTAGGCTGGAAACACTGTCAGCCATTTAAGTGTGGATTTTTAATGATCAAATTATGTTATGCTTTGTGCCATTTTTCAAATATTCCAAACAGTTTGAGCTCATATGCTCTGAATTGCCTCTTCCTCTCCTGTACTTTGTGCTGATGAGAAGCAATTAAGCAATTAGGAAAGGACATGTTAGTCGAATTTGAAGTCTATCAAAATACACACCATAAGCTTTTCTGTGGCTAGCTTAGCCCTATAAGAAGTTAGGGGGTCTATATTTTTCTGCCTATGTAGTCTCATTTAAATTCACTGTTGAAATGTTCTAACTAACCTACGCATTTATACAGATGTGCCATATGTTATCTTATTTCCAAAATCGTATTCCCTGCTACATTATGCCCAAGATGCACAAAAAAACTAGGATAGGAATTATTTTGTACCCACTCTGTAGCACAGCAAAAGTCAAGACTGTGGAACAGCATTGGTAAATGACAGGTAAGCACCAAAGAATTGGTCAGTGCCAAAAGCATCCCAATAATCTGGAACAAGGGTCTAAGAATTTTCAAAAGATAAAGGGGATCAATTAAGGTTTGGGGGATGTGTACAGCTCATCAAAATCCATCAGTTTACTCATCCTCATACTCATACTCATCACGGTTGATCATGCTTTGCTGATCAACCGTGTCTCTGAACTTGGCATTGGGAACAAGGCAAAATCTCTTTTGATGTCGATTTTATCGAAACATACCCAGCTAGTTAGCCTGGGCGATTTCGACTCTGCAGTTTTTTCTCTTCCATGCAGAGTCCCGCAGGGATCCTCGATAAGTCTTACGCTGTTCAACAATTACGTCACCGACTTAGCAAGGGTGATCAAATCTTTTGGATTAGCTCTCACGTCATATGTAGATGACACGCAATTAGTGCTCGCCGTTCATAAGAAGGGGGACACCGTATCGGCTAGCTTCCATGATGGCATGTTGGCCATCAGTTACTGGATGTCATGAGACTGCCTTAAATTAAATTCATCCAAGACAGAGGTAATGGTCTTTGGAAATTTATCTCCTGGGTGGTCTTTGGGCTGGTGGTCGGATAAATTGGGATCACCCCAAACCCGGTCACTAAAGCCAAGAACCTGGGTGTCATTCTTGAGGATAAGCTGTCTTTTAAATTTCATGCCAACGCAGTGGTCTCCTCATCCTTTTATGTCCTAAAAATGGTGAAGAAACTGCTTCCGTTTATCCCGATCGCTGCCAGGAGAAAGTTAATATCCGCTTTGGTTATGTCCAAAGCTGATTACTGTAACAGCCTATTGATTAATGCACAGGAAATGGTTCTTAGAAAGCTGCAGTTGGTGCAAAATGCGGCTGCTAGGATTCAGTCGGGCACTCCGAAATTTAAGTCTATCTCTTAGGTGATGAGACAGCTCCACTGGCTGCCTATAAGAAGCAGAACAAAATTCAAAGCACTTTGTATTGCCTAAAAGGCCATTCATAACATAGGGCTGGAATTTTTGAAGAATTCATTCTGGTTATACACTACCATCAGATCCCTGCGGTCAGCAGGTGCTAACCTTCTGGTCGTCCCAAGAACCTACAGATCCAACTTGGGTGACAGAAGTTTCATAGTAGCCACGGCTAAGCTGTGGAACTCTCCTCCTTCGCAGATTAAAGCGAATCCTACTCTATTGTCATCCAGGAAACAAATAAAAAACTTGGCACTTCAATTAATAGTTTTTTTTCATCCGGGCCTTAGCTTCTGTAGCACTTAGCGCCGAGACACCTATGGGTATTTGTGCGCTTTATAAGTTGTTTTAACATAACATGCGCCAACATGGATGTCCATCTGTCTTCTTTACAGTATGGCCAGGTGATGGACAAAAGTCTGTCAGCCATCCACAACTTTCACTGCATTTTCCTTCCTCATTGACAGAGTTGTACTCCAAACATGATGGACAGAGTGTTGGAAAGCCAATCCTTTGTCCACTGTATTTACAGTCACTGGAAACATGGCGGTTCATCCTCCATACCTGTGTTGGAGAAAGAGCGTAACTATCCAAACCCTGCCCACAACAACCAAAAACACCTATTCAAACAACATGCCCCTGATGCTCCTAGGCCTGAGGCTCTAGCTGTCAGTGCTGGATGGTCATAAGGAAATATTTCTAAAGCATTGCTGCATTTTAATCTAGTGGAAACCAAAATAGACATGTATAAATTAGTATGCAAACTTAAACTGGCACAATAACAAGCCACAAGAAATGAAAGGTTAATAGTTCTGGCTATATACAATGGGAACATTAGGAGATAAATCGGGCTACAGAAAAATTGGAGACACTGGTCATTGTAAAAAATCTGGAACTTGAGGTAGAAATTCAAGAATTTGAGAAGGATGAGAACAGTGTACTGCTGAATTTAGATATTGTACAAATGGAAGTGTAACTGAGTAAATTACAGGAAAAAAACAAATGGTGGCCAACTGTGCCTCCAGGGAATAAGACTGACCTTTTTTCAGAATGCATAATGGAGAACCTGGAACAGATGGAAAAGGTTATCAAGAAGAAAGCAGATGAAAGTGGTATAATTGTGATACAATTTTAAGAACAATATATGCAGGAGGAATATAGACTACAGGTAAATAGCAGAAAACCCTGTCAAATATATAAAATAAATGTATGCTGAAAAGCTGACCAATAGGAATGATTCATGCATGCTTAATGAGAAGGTATATATCATGGTAGAACATTCTATAATGCCTATAATATATTTCCTCCCCAAAGTAAACAAAGACCCGGTCAGTCCTCCAGGGTGGCCAATAGTGTACAGTATAGTTCCTCTTTTAAAAAAAATAAACTTCTAAATTCACTGACATTTTCAAATCATTGAAAGTGAGACAACTGAGTTCTTAGTTAAAAGATTTCATTCACATTTTATGCAAAACATTCTTTAAAATTAACATTATCACATGGTAAGGATGAATGTAGCTTCCTGGTACACATGCAGTGATCAAGAAATTGGTATTAGAAAATTGGAACACACATACATGGTCATGGAAATGATTGAACTGACTTTCAAAAACAATTATTTTCTGTTTGACAATGAATCTTTCCACCAAACTAGCAGGGCCATCATGTGCAATTCTTTTGCTAAAAGCTATGCTAGTCTCACTATGGGGTGGTGGGAAAAAGAGTTAGCGTGGTCTGGATAATGCAAAAAATACCTTGAAAACATCATTCCATGGTTACATTATATCAACGCACTCTTCCTAAAATGGGATGGCTCCCAGGAATGCTTCAAAGAATATAAAAGTAAAGAAAACTTTTAATTTCTGGACACATTGGTATATGGAAAAGATGAAAAAATGTAAACCATAATTTACTGAAAAAATCATAGCTACAAAAATTGTACTATGTACCTCAAGTCATCATGATCATAAATTAAAATGTAACATTCTATATGGTGAGATTATTAATGTGAAAAGAAATTGTTCCACTCAGTAAGAAGTCAAGTAAAACTTGGGAAACATGAAGAGCATACTCCTGTCATAAAGCTACCCAAGAAGGATATAGAGGGAGATAAAAATAGGCACACATAATGAAGAGAGAAGAACTCTTGAAAAAGACAACAGAAGGATAAGAACACTGTGCCTCATTGAATTAGATTGATAACCACTAACAATACAGAAGTTATTAAGATCAAAGGCATTCTCAAAAATCCCCAGCACATTTTTCGAGGTGCCTTGGATATCAAAGAAAGAATCAGGAATTATCTGAAGTGGACATTTAGAAAAGCACTATCATTCTGCAAAACGTACTAGAAGTCCCTTTCAAGAAGAAAGAAAGACCACTAAGTGGTTAAAATCAATGAAAATAGCTTTTGGAAGAGCCACAATTGCAAGGCTTGCAGGCAGGGCATGTCTACACTTGAATATGGAATTGACAGAATAGAGCACACAATCAATAAATCCATCACATGTAAGAGTACCTTTGTGGTTTACATTATAAAATGCATGTGGAGCATAATGTATATTGGATGCACAGGATGTCAGCTACATAAACACATACTAGAACATTTACATTAACTAACAAACAAAGGTAACAGTTATCCTGTAGCACACCACTACCGACTAAGGGCCTGATTATGAGTTTGGCGGTGTGAGAGCCAGCGCCCCACTTCCACACCACTCAATCTCTGACCTCCCACCAGATAAGGGTTTTTTCCTGGTCTGGCAGGCGGTGCTTTGGCAGTCCCAGGTGGTGAGCCTTAGAAAGGCACCACAATGTGAACGCCAAAAGCTGCTCCTACACAGCATGGAACTGGGGAGCATGCACACAGGGGGGCACTAAATGTGCCCCCCTGCATAAACCCCATAGCCCTGAGGCAGCTTGGTTTCCACACGCCACAGCTGTCATGGTGGGTTCACCACCATAAAAACGAATGTGGTGAGAAAACTCGTAATATGCATGGCAGTGGACAGAGGCACCACCAGCATATTGTGGGCCTCAGACCGCTGCAAGACCTCTCCAGGGATTGCAGATCCCTGGCGGTAGCAGCGGTCCCATGGCGGTCTGACCACCCAATTTGAAATCCGGTGGTTGGACTGCCAGTACGGCAGTAGCCACACCGCCACTATGGGTTTGATGGTCCACTGGTCCGCCAAACTCATAATAAGGACCTAAGACATAATGGTGATTCTTCATCCCTGATGTTTTGTGGCATTGACAAAGTGAACAAATCGATCTGAGGTCGTGATATAATTAGATTGCTAAAACAGATGGAATCAAGGTATATAATCAAATACAGAACAAAAACCCCAGATGGACACAATCACGATAAGGAACTCTTTACCCATCTATAAACTCAATATCGCTGTGATGGTTTTCAGTTATTAATTTTTCCAGTGCACACACACGGCTTCTTGCTTGTTAACTCTTCTATTACGTTTTCACGTTCCATTCTGTTTACTGATTTAGAAATGTCTTGAATAGAATATATGACTTTGTGAGATCATGATAATTTAGTATCAGCCCCCAGAGGGTATGAACGTGTGTGTTTGTTTGGGACCCATGTTGAAAACTATACTAGGGTTTCTACTCACAAGACTCATGGCCATGTTGCAAAATGCAGAGTCATTCCACTGCACATAACAGGTATATTTGAGTGATAAATGACAATTAATTTACCAACTGACTTTCTATGCGCATGGCTGGAATTTAATTCTTGGAAGCACCAATCATGGTGATAGGTCACTCTTTCACACTCATTTATAATGATTCATGATTTAATATAGTAATTATAATGCACACGAAACACCATCAGTTGTGCACTAACTTTTGCAATTATGGGAACTACAGTTCCCACAATCCATGAAGTATGGAAAGGAATGAAAGACTATTTATATTTGGTGATAATAGGGCATTGGGTAATGTGATCAAGACTACAATTGAAACATGTTGTTTGCTGTTCATCAGCTGCTGTACACAGAAGTAAAGTATTTGGATTGCAACATTTCTGTGTGTCACCTATCTTTGAAAGAACTATATATTTGTGTTCCTTGAAAAAAACAAAGGTTAACGTGATTATAGCTAGGCAAAATTGTCAATTAAATGTAACATTTTGAACTAAAAAAACACTGAAATTAACCAGCTATAATTTAATGAGGTAACTGAAGAAACTTGTGCCCCCATCACGCAGTGCTGTAATCAATGATGTCATTTCAGAAGTCATCAATGATGTTATCAAGGTCCTAGAACATGTCAGGAGCAATATAATATGTGAGGCCATAAGCAGTGCTGGCAGGTGGGGAGCGGGCATGGCAACATGGGAGTGAGTTACCCGCACTGCTATTTGAAATAAAAGGACGGGTATGGATGTACCAGGTGTGACTTGACCACCCAGCCCAAGGATTTCAAAATTGCCTCAGCAATGATGGAATGGGCTCCCCACGCTGCCAATGAGCTATGAGTTGGAGTTATTTGAGTTAACTATAACTGGTGAATCTCAGCAATTTTTTTTGTTTAAAAAGTTAAGTTAAAACTGACATTTTCACCCAGCAATGAAGTAAACTTTAACTTGTGTTCTTTGTCTTTTTCACTGAAAAAAAATGATATACATATATATGTATATGTATAGATATATATGACCTATTGACAGTCACCAGTAGTTTCAGAACCTTTATTTTTGTTCTTCCCCCCTTGCCCTTGGTTTACTGTGAACACTGACATAACCGTGGTAGGCTTCAGTCGTGGACCAGGACTGAAGTAGTACACTTCCCAGGGGCCTTCGCGGCATCACCTCGGCGTCGTAGGAGAAAGGAAGGTCGCATAATAGTGCTTCCGTATCCTTCAGCATCGCCGGTTATTATGGATGCAAGTATCGGAGGTTTGAAGGCCATTGAGTCTCGCTGTTTGGGAGCTGGTAAGGGTGCAGTTGCACCACTAGTGTTCCCAACCTTTGTGAACAATGCTATTGACTTTGTTTTGAAGTTCTTAAGGGAAAGGGCAATTCTGCGCTCTCCAACCAGGAAGATAAACATTCGTCAAGCTCCCGGAAGGAGCTATTGTGGAAAACCAATTTGCAGTGTTTTTTACGTTAGGGCCGTGTTCCTCCCCGTTGGAGAGACGCACGTTTGCAGTCTCATGAGGGTCAAAGGGACTCAGTCACAATTTGATGGGGTGATGACTCATTCTCGTTTTTGATCCTTTTCCCATTGGTGAGTGACTTTATTAACTTATGCGGGAAAAGGGAGAGTATTTCTGGCATATATACAATATCGACTATTGGAATTACGTACTGATTACTGCTGATCATATCTGAAAGCTATGTAGATACGATAGGAGAGTTATTACCATGAATTGGGGGCTCATACAGTTATCATGCTTTGCGGAAGTCTTTTCCGGATATACATACCTATGTCTAGGAGGTGGTGTTATGAAGCAATAACACCCTGCTACTCCGAATCTTGCGATAACATGATTTTTGTTTTGTGTTACCTACATTCAAACAGTGAACTGTGGTAAAGCTGAACACGTCAACCTCTTACAGTCCCTGCGAAGCAAAGCTCAGGTTCTCCTGGGTAGGTATCTATCCTGTGTGGTGTTTGTATGGTTGAAGTCTAGTTATGCTAGCAGTAACTATGGGAATACCCAGAAAAGAATAAATTTCCTTTTGTTACTTTTGTCCCTGCAGCATATCTATTAATTAAGTGGCACCTAAGAGCATATTTTATTATCACTTCATTTTCAGAAGATTCTGAGAGTGCTTGGTGTGCTCTGCTGTGATGTTATTTTCCTTTACAGGTAGTTATTACATTAATACTCATTACAGCAATATAGAGAATAGTTAGTATTGGATAGTTTTCTTATGGCATCTTTGTTTGTGTTTTATAGGTCTCCTTCCCCTCAGGCCCCACCCTTTCCTTCCCTCGCTTGATCGCTTCACTGTTCAGTGCTATTATAGCAAGCAGACTTGAGGCTATGAAGAGGTGGACCATTTTAGAGCATCATTCCGACCCCGAGGAGGAAGTGAATCCGACAAGTAGGTAGTTATAGTTAGGATGTAGTTTCCATAGTAAGAGCTTTTATTCATTTGCCAATAACGTAGGCGTCGTTTGATGAATGCACGCTAAATGTTCAAAACTAATTTGACACTCATTTCTGCTGCTGTCTTAAAAGTTTTGAAGTGATCCCTCAAGCGGGGGCCAAGAAAAAGGGGTGCCCAAAACACTTTTTCCCCATGTTAATTTCCATGGGAACTTAAAACAAGGCTACAGCTCGAACTGCTGAACGGAATTCCACCAAATCTAGCAGAAAGGTAGCTAGTGGTCCAGGAAGTTACCTTTCTGTAAATTGGTGTACTTCCATTCAGTAGTTGTAGAGTTATTTAAAGAAATTTCCAATTGTACATATAGGGACGTGGAGGAATCCCGACCCCTCCCGATCTCGTGTTGAGATCTGATTGGCTGCCAACGCTTCAAACCAGGAAGTGTTGCAGCCATCTAGGGACTCAGCTTGATCCGAGTCCAAGAAAATACATTTAAAAAAAAAAGTAAAGTGGGCAGGGTAGAAATACCCTGACCAACTATGCCTCTTGGGGGCGTCCCATAAGGACCCCGCAGGGACAAAAAGGCATTTTTAAAAAATATATATTTTGGCGGGAGTCACGTTTGATCTGTGGATCCCACCGAAAAAAAAAAAAGCATGGGCTCCCGCGCTTTGTCAATAATTGACCCCTGGGCGAGCCAGGTCTCGGGGACATATTGATGATAAAAGAGGGGGGACATGGGCTTTTTAATAACCCGGGGACCACCACCTCCTTGGGGCTTATATACAGTTAATTGGGGGGCCTCTTGGACTCCCCCATGCCCCGGGGACCACCACCTCACTAGGGCCACATTAAAAAAATGAATCGGGGACCACTTGGACCCCCATGCTTGGGGACCACCCCTTCACCTGGGCTAATGCATTATTATTAGGGTGGTCTCTTGGACCCCCCTTGGTCTCAGGGACCACCACCTCCCATGGGCCATGATGAATATATATTGGGGGCCTCAAGGACCCCCCAGGCCCTGGGGACCACCACCTCCCCAGTGCAACTTCTATTTAAATAATTGGTAGGGAGGCCGCACGACCCCCCTCCTGGGCAGTTCTCAACCCTTGTGGGTGGCCACCTCCCCAGGGTAGGACCTATACAGAAGAAAGGATGGGGGCTGCACAGCCCCACTCCTGCAGCCATAGATGGTCCTGGGGAGACCACCACCCACCACAGGGCCAGCTCCTGCTGTATCTTGGGGTGACCACCCCCGGGACATAGCTGTTTGCTGTGGCTTGACGGGAGCTTTCTCACTTCCACCAAGCCACAGTAAATGCTCTGCTTCCAGCAAGCGAGAGCATTGAAAATGCTCTTGCTTGCTGGAAGCAGGGCAGAATTGCTTTCACAGAGAGGAAGCTGCTTCGTCTGCAGCTCCCTGTCTGTGAAAGCAATGATGACTTCTGCAGGAGGCAGGGAAGCAGCAGGAACTGTGAGGGCCTTCAGGTTCACCCTCGGTCCCAGTGGAGGCCGGGTGCTCTGGGGGCTCCCAGCAGAAATGACTGGGCCCCGGGGAGATGGGGTCCCGGGGCTGAAATAGGCCTGGGGAGGGGGGCTGTGTGGCCCCCTCCCTTAAATACAAAAATTAAATTTGAAAAGGCTGGGCCCCTGGGGATGGGTTCCTGGGGCCGAAATAAGCCTGCAAGGGTCCCCTCCCCTAAATTAAAAAATGAAATAATAAAAAGGCCGAGCCCAGTGGGTGGTGTCCCCGGAATAAAAAAAATCCTTAGAAATTCACTGAAAATACCAAAGGTTACAGGGACATTATAGTTAGGCTCACATTTCACTTGTACAGCAATTATAGTTACCTGAGCTAGCCATAACTTACGCCCCCGCAATGCACTGCTTATGACCGCACATATTACATTACTCATGACGTGGTCAGTGACATCACTGATAATATTACTGATGATATCTCAAATGAAATCACTGTTGACATCACTGATGATATAATCTAGTGAGTGTAAGTATGTTCTAAGAGTTTAGGATTGTTAAACATTTATACTACCCTACTACAAAAGTTAAGTAGTTTACTAGGTGCACTACTACTGAGTGATTCTACTTTTAATATATATTATGTGAGTGGCTGTGTTACTATGTATCCTTGTGTATATGGGTGTGTGAGTGGCTATATGGGTGTATACATGGGTGTGTGAGTAGCTGTGTGGGTGGTGAGTTGCTATGTGAGTGGCTGTATTGGTGAGTGAGTGGTGTTATAGTAGCTGCATGGGTGAGTTAGTGGCAGTGTGAGTGGCTCTATGGGTGTGTAAGTGGGTGTGTAGTTACTGTATGGGTGAGTGAGTGAGTGGCTGTCTGAATGGCTGTATGAGTTAGTGACTGGGTGTGTGAGTGGCTCTATTGGTGAGTGAGTGGCTGTTTGAGTCAGTGTTTGGTTAAGTGAGTTGGCATGTGAATGGCTGTATTGGAAAGTGAGTATGTGAATGTCTGTTTGGTGAGTGAGAAGATGTGTAAGTGCTTGTATGGATATGTGAATAGGTATGTAAGTAGTTGTGTGGGTGTGTGTGAGTGCTTGCATGGGTACATGAGTGGCTTTGTTCAGAGGCTGTATGGGTGAGTGAGTGACTGTGTAGGTAAATAAGCGAGTGTGTGAGTAGCTATATTGGTGAGGGTGTGGCTATGTGACTGGCTATGCAGGTGAGTGACTGGTTGTATGAGTGGCTGTATGGGTGAGTGAATGGTTGTGTGAGTGGCTTTATGAGTGAGTGCATGTGTGAGTGGCTCTATGGAGGAGTGAGTGGGTGTGTGAATACTGGTCTGTGATTGGGTATGTGAGTGGTTGTATGGATGTGTAAGTGGGCATACAAGAGGTTGTATGGGGTGTGAGTGGGAATGTGAGTGGTTCTGTGGATGCTATCATCAGTGATGTCACTGACCATGACATGAGTGATGTAATTAGGGGTGGGCGTAGTTGGCAGAGTACTACTACGCAGAATTCCACGAAGTTGATCAAAAACTCTGTGAATTCCGCAACCTTGCTCCGCTTCCCACTTAATAAAACAAAGACCTCATATACTTTTGGTAAAATAACAAGTATCTCTGTCTTTATATACTATAATGCATATAGTCATTTCACAAAAGTGAAAATGAAAATTTAGCAAGCAGTGAGAGAGGTGATGATTTTGAGATCCTCCCTAACCTAGGGAGAAAACCAAGCAGATGCCTTGAAAACAAAGAGCACATCTTGCTGAACGATTCGGTGGTGGTCCCATCCTCTTAGGACCACCCCAAGCACAGTTATGGGCAAAAATACAATCCCAACCAAAGGCCCTGCAAAGCATTATGGGACGAGATTAGCAGTGGGCAGTGGATATTATAGTATCCAATATCAAAATAATTCTACAAAGAGCTGCAGTTCAACTGGTCGTTACTAGGTGTCCTTCACGAGTCAAATGCAAAAGCATTGAAATTATTACATCAAGCTGCAGTTCCACTAGTCGTTACTAGATGTCCCTCCCGAGTCAAATGCAAAAGCATTGAAACCCTTTCATGAAGCTGCAGTTCAGCTCTTTGTAGAATTTATAGTATTAGCTCTCAGCTCAGGGTTTCAATGCTTTTGCATTTGACTCGTGAGGGACACCTAGTAACGACTAGTGGAACTGCAGCTTCATGAAAGGGTTTCAATGCTTTTGCATTTGACTCGGGAGGGACATCTAGTAACGACTAGTGGAACTGCAGCTTGATGTAATAATTTCAATGCTTTTGCATTTGACTCGTGAGGGACACCTAGTAACGACGAGTTGAACTGCAGCTCTTTGTAGAATTATTTTGATATTGGATACTATAATATTCACTGCCCACTGCTAATCAAATCCCATAATGCTTTGCAGAGCGTTTGGTTGGGATTGTATTTTTGCCCATAACTGTGCTTGGGGTGGTCCTAACAGGATGGGACCACCACTGAATCGTTCAGCATGATGTGTCTTTGTGTTCAAGGCATCTGCTTGGTCCTCCCCCTAGGTTAGGGGGGATCCCAAAATCATCACCTCTCTCATTAGCTGATATAATTTCAAAGTTCACTTTTGTGAATTGGTTATATGCTTTTTAGCATGTAATTGCTTTATCAAAGCATTTGTGGGTGCAGTTTAGTAGCAGATTCCACTACGCGGAGGGACAGAGTTTTTGCTTGAAATTGTGTTTTTAACGGAATGCGTAGTTAACAATTCTCTGCAAACTCCGCTAGCGGAGCGGAGTTCATTGTCCACTCCTAGATGTAATATGTGAGGTCATAAGCAGTGCATTGCGGGGCGTAGTTATAGTTAGCTCAGGTAACTATAACTGCTGAATTTCACTGGTTTTGTACAAGTGAAATCTGAGCCTAACTATAAAATCCCTGTAACCTTTGGTTTTTTCAGTGAATTTTCTAAGGTTTTTTTAAATTCTATTTCTTAACTATAATGTTCCACGGGAATGCTCTGATTGGCTGGACGCAAACTCAAATATCATCACGGATGACATAATCCACAGAATCTCTGACACACCCACTCTCGCCCCAATAAAACCTTTCATACACCCACTCCAACTTCCACACTACCATTCTCGAAACCATTGACACACCCATACCAGTACTTACACACCCACTCACTGATTCATATGTCTACACACACATCCACTCAGTCACCCATACAGCCACTCATACACCAACTCATTCACTAATACAGCCACTGATATATCCATTCATACACTCATATACCCACTCACACACTGTCAGTCATCCAAAGTGCTACTCTCACACCTACTCACTTACCCATAGAGTCAATCACACAGCCACGTATCTGAAGCTTGTTATTCCCTGTAGCTGACACAGAAGGTGAGCCAACTGACCTTTGGAGTCACTCTGGTAAGCCGGGAATGAAGTTAAAGAGGTCCAGCCTTCCTTCTCAGACAGCAAGGCAGTCCTAAAGCAACAGGGCAGTCCTCTGGCAGCATGTGGTTCTTCTTCTGTAATGTTCATAGGCCCAGGTGTGTACTGAAGAGTGGTTCTGGAGGTCCAATATTTATGCATGGTGCCAGATTTAGTGTAGGGAGATACCCTCTCCTAACCACACACCTTGTTCTGGGAAGTTCTTCCCCTTCCCCTATCAATGTTCCAAACTGTCAAGCGGTGAGAAAAGGCAGGCAGACCTGGTGTCAGATTCCTTGCAGGAGGCAAATCACTTTGACTTGTAAGTGAGGCTGGGTACAGTTCCTCCCCCAGTCATCCTGCCAGGATGGCCCATCCTGCCCACTCCTAAGCCTGATTTATGTCACTGTCCAGAAGTAATACACAAACATCAGCAGCAAAGCCATTCACTGTTATGTAACCCAGGACACTGGTACAAGGCACAAACGTTTAGGAAAAGGAAATGTCAACTTCCTTGCCTTTAAAGAGAATTTTAAATGACAATTCGTTTGAGTCTAAACAGCATATCTCTATCTGCTCCCAATCCAATGCTATCACCTATTAAATTTAACAAGGTGACCATGTGTTAGCCAATAGGTTAGATAGGCTCTACAACAGCAAAAAAAACTTTAGGAGTTTTTCAATGATAGGACGTGTAAACTTACGTACACATGTTCTACATTGTAAATACACTGCACCCTGTCCTATGAATGGTTGAGGCCTACCTTAGGGGTGACTGATAAGCACCAAAAAGGAAGGCATAGGCCTGACAAAAGATTTATTTTGGCAGATCAAAATGGCCTTTTAACACTGCACTGCAGGTTTACAGTTGCAGGATGGGAAATGTTTTAAAAGGCTACTGTAGTGGGTGGCACAGTGAGTGCTGCAGGCTCATGCTGCAGGCCCACTAGTAGCATTTCATTTAGGTACCCATAGTACAGGTACTACTACTATACTAGGGACTTACAAGTAGATTAAATGTGCCAATCAGGCGCAGGCCAATTTTACCATGTTTTAGGGAGACAGCACAAATACTTCAGCACTAGCAGTGGTAAAGTGCACAGCTTGCTAATGCCAGCAAAAATATATTCAGAAAACAGGAGGAGTGAAGGCAAAGAGTTTGAGGGAAGACCACAGCAAGGATGTTGTGTCTTACACATGCCCTCACCATCCCTCACCATCCTTCACCAGCCAGATACTTTTGGAATCTTCGTCCAATGAAGATTTCTATGTTCAGACTTAGTCTCTTTTCTGGAGCTCGGATTCCTCGAGTGGTGAAGGCTGCAATCTGTAGCTGACCATGGCTCAACGAGGCCTGATACTCTTTCTGCGACATCCCGGTGAATGGATGGCTTAGGGGTGGCAAATTATTTTGACAGGTCGTATTCTCTTATACAACTGCCAAAGGAGGCGACAGTGGTATTCCAGTAGTTACGTTTGCACTGTCACTGTAGTGGGTGGCACAATAGATACTGCAGTCCACATGTGGCATTTAACTTACAGAGCCTCGGCACACCTTATACCATATACTAGAGCCTTTTAGGGAAGGTAAATATGTCAATTGGATGTTTTTCCAATTTATATATATATTAGGGATTAGGGTACCTGCACTGAGGCCTGATTAGCAGATTACTAGGGCACAAAGTCAAACAAATAGCAGCTTCAGTCCAAAAAACATGGAGGGGATCATTCAAAAAGAGGTGTTTTCCTACCCACCCCATTTCCCATTGTAAGAACAATTGAGTAAATATGAACCAGCATTGCTAACCCAGTACTGTGAACTGCAAGACTGGAGGTAAATCAGGCAGACATCCATGGGATACATCCATTATATTAGTGCATGGCAGATTTATTAGGGAACATTTCTTTGATCAGTGATAGAATGAATGAAGTTCTATGCTGCCAGGGATTTGCCTGAAAATGTTGGCAGACTGTTGTGGTGAAAGGGGTCAGGTAGTCAAATCTGTACATGTCAGCAGAGCACTTTTGTTTCAGTCCTGGGCTTACATTTATTTAACAGATCGCTACATTGTTTGAATAGTGTTCCTAGTTTGCTCCCAAAGCACAAAATTAGACTAACACTCTTGAGATCAAAAATTTGTAAATGAAAGGAACTAATCATTGTAGACTCTGCAACACTAGTTAGGCTGCGTGGTTTGAGAGAGGCGTAATAACTGCTTAAAAGACACCAGCCTCTACTCTGGCACGGTATTTTGTAGGCTTGGTCTGCACTCACTGTCTCAAAGGAGAGTACTGAGATACAGTATTGAGGGGTTTCACTCAAATTCAGGGCTGAGCTCTGGTGCATTAATTCCGACGGCCTTACTTCTCCTGGCTCAGTACATAGGAAGATCGTCATGTGTGATGCAGGTTAATATTTCAGACTGAGGCAATTCGTAAAATTACACAAACTGGGCATATAGTATTTTTTCCTGGGAATGTCATTTTTGAGTTGTGGTACGCTTGGGAAACAAAGTTGAAAAATATCTAATGTTTTCTTGGGATGAGTATCAGAACTGATTTTTTTTTCAAGCTTGGAGGGATTTTGGGGCATATTTACAAGCCCCTATCGCCACGGGAATGTCACTTTTTACGACGTTCCTGAACCGATAGGGACTCTGCCTTAATGTGGCTTAACGTTGCCTAGTACCCATTGAAGAGCTTGAGGGGGCCGAGAGCCTTGGTTTCCATCTGACGGTTTCTGCTCACCAGTCTGTTGCGGGGGCAGTAATATACTGTCCACCTGGGCCGGCAGGGCGCTTTTTGGAGTCCGATGGCCACGCCATTTCTCCGATAGCGGCCAAGTACAGTCAGTGTCTGGTCCTTGGGGATTTTAACATACATTTGGATCAACCGGCGGACTCAGAATCTATGAAGCTATGTGAATCTCTTAGCACCTTTGACCTTACTCCCTATGTCTCGTCCCCCACCCATGAAAAGGGCCATATCTTGGACCAGATTTTTTCATCAGTTAAGATTGAAACAGCCGTGCCCCTTCCTATTATCTGGTCAGAACATTTTTTGCTTACCTTTAAGATAAACAAAGCACCTGGAAGGTCTCAATCCTACTGTAAGCAGCGAGCCAGTAATTTTGGATCTTTTGAGCAGCTAACACCGGCGACCATAGCTACTACACACAGTCTGCACCCCATCCCCACAAATGGTACCTTAGAGCATGATGTGCTCGCACTGGAAGGGTGGCTCCAGGAGTGGACCATGCAACTTGCCGCGTCCAAAACTCGAGTAGCCAAGCAAGGCAGAGCCTCGGCTCCGTGGTTCACCGAGACACTTAGGAAAAGCAAAAGCGCATGCAAAAGCCTTGAACGCACTTGGAGGAAACACTACGATCCTCTGAGTAAAACCATCTATAAATTGGCCCTAAAAGCTCACTATGTCCGAGTCCATGAGGGACAAAAATCCTTTCTGGCCTCTAAAATTGAGCTAGCCGGAAATAGTAGTAGGGAACTGTTTAAGATAGTTAAAGACTTTTCTTCCCCTAATGCCATAAAAAGCCCTTTCACCCCTACCTATGAATGGACGAATCATATCGCGCAATACTTTTATAATAAAATAAAAACTATCCAGGATTTGTTTAGCTTCGTGGCCCTTGATAGCACAGGCATTTCTGACTTGCCCTCCCCCACTCGCCCAGTTGCGGATGCAATCCTTCTGGAGTTTCCCCCTATTCCTATGGCCACTTCACTTAAAATCATGAAGGCATTGAATTCCGGCTCCCCCTCCGACCCCTGTCCTGCCAAAATTCTGGCATCTATCGCCGATGTTTTGAACCCTGTCGTAAACAGAGTCTTGAATTTATCTTTGTCTGAGGATTCGATGCCGGACAGCTGGAAGCACGGAAAGATCCTCCCGCTCCTGAAAAAACCCTTAGCAGATCCTTCGGTAGCCAGCAATTATAGACCGATATCTCTGCTGCCTTACTTCTCCAAGGCTTTGGATAAGTATGTCAATGTTGTCATCACTGATTTCGTTGAGGCAACCCATGTTCTGCACTCAAGCCAGTCGGGTTTTAGAGTCAACTTCAGTACGGAGACGGCCCCATTAGAAGTCTCTGAGACGATCAAAACTACTCTTGATAGAGGAGGGAAAGCTGTACTGATACTGTTGGACCTATCGGCGGCTTTCGATACTGTGCCCCACAATCTACTTCTGCGCAGACTTCAGGACTGCGGCATTGGGGTCACGGTTCTTAAGTGGTTTTCCTCCTTCCTGGAAAGCCGCCAGCAAAGTGTCTGGTCCCCCCCCCTATCCGGCCATCATTCCTCCGTTGAATGTAGGAGTGCCACAGGGTTCGGTTTTAAGCCCAACCATGTTTAATATTTATATGGCCCCCCTCGCACTTATAGCAGAACAGCAGGGAGCAAAAGTTATATCTTACGCCGACGACACTCAGTTGTTGTTTACTTGTGAGAAATATGCGGCGTTAAGAGGAAATGAAATCAGCACGTGCTTGGCCAAGGTGTTTGCCTGGTTCAAATACAACCAACTGCTATGTAATTCAGATAAGTCTGAAATTATCTTTTATGGATATACTCCGGGTGATGAATGGCGCCAATGGTGGCCCCAGAATTTGTCCCCCCCTGCTTGCCCAGTGACCACTGTAAAAAATCTTGGAGTGAAACTGGACGCAGATATGTCTATGAAGTTCCAGGTCCATTCTGTGGCCGGCACCTGTTTTGGGCTGTTAAAAATGATGAGAAATTTTCTCCCTCTGCTCCCCATCTCGTATAGGAAAACAGTGGTCCAAGCCTTGATCACGTCAAGGCTGGACTATGTCAATGTGCTTTACCTGGGCCTTCCCGAATACCTTCTTGGCCGCCTACAGGTGGTACAAAACGCGGCGGCCAGGGCCGTACTGAGAGTTGGCCCCAGGACACACATGACCCCTTGTCTAAAGTCCCTGCACTGGCTTTCAGTGAAAAAGAGGGTTTACTTTAAAGCACTGGTGCTAGCCTTTAAGGCTCTCCACAACATTGGAGCCCCCTACCTCATGAACAAAATCCAGCCCTATACCCCATCCAGAACCCTGCGGTCATCGACACAGCATCTGACGATCGTGCCAAAGTTCTTTCGGTCTCGAAAGGGGGGACGCTCCTTTCAAGTAACAGCCGCAAAACTATGGAATAGCTTGCCTCCCTCTCTGAAACAGATGCAGGATCTCCTTGGTTTCAGGCGACATTTGAAAACCTGGCTCTTCCAACAGTAGAGGAGGTGCATATTGGTTCTGTTACACTGCTTTGTCAAGGGTTTCAGAGACAGCGCCGAGACACTCTTTGGAGTAGCCGCGCGCTCAACAAATACCTTATAACATAACATAACATCGTAAATAAGACCCCCTTTCACGCTATACTTAGGGTGAAAGGGGAGGGCAATGGGTGTTGCTGTGGGTGTTCCACTGCAACACCCATTGATTCTGATGCTGCCACCTATTTACAAGGGAGGCGTAAATAGGAGGCAGCTCCATAATTAAGACCAGGGAGAACCTGGTCTTACCCTGGCGCAACGAGGAGAAATGTTTCCTTTCTCCTCGTTTTTGCTGTTTTCATGTGTGCTGCGTTGTGCAGCACACGTGGAAACAGCAAAAGGCCAATGATTGTTCATGTACAGGAAGGTCCCCCTTCCTGCACATAAACAATCATTTTTTTAAAATGCTGTTTTGAAACTTCTTTGTGTGCTGCATTAAGCAGCACACATAGAAGTTACAAAACTGCATTTAGATATTGTTTATGTGCAGGAAAGGGGACCTTCCTGCACATAAACAATCTTTCCCTGCACACAGACTCCCTTGCACTATGGTGCAAGGGTGCCTGCGTTGGCACTAGGCTGCTTAGTGTTGCACCAGGGCAGGGGGAATCGCAGGGTTGCACTATATTCTTGCAAATATGGTGCAGCCCTGTGTTTCTGAAGTGGCGGAGTGAGGCATTGAGCAGGGAAGGCTAACGCCTCACTACGCCACTCCCCTTATAAATATGCCCCTTTGTTCGCATCCCTAGGAGGAACCAGATAGCCATGAATGAGAACCAGAACACCACCACCAGTGGAATTATGTCATTTCGGGGCATATTATCAATAGATGGCGATAAATATCGCAAAGCGCGCTTAGCGCTTTTTATTAATCTCCGTCTATCGCTGGAATTTATCGCCCGGTTAGCGCGTTATTAACAACGCGTATCACTGAGGCGATAAAAATTCCAGCGATAGCGGGGATATTGCTGTTTTCTATGGAACAACGCTGGTTTTCCAGCGATGTTCCATGGGACACGGCGATATCCTTGATGATAGGGCCTGTGGTCTTAGCCACACAATCCACCTCCCATGTTAAGTATGCCTTAGTCTGGAATTTAACAGACGTTAAATTCCAGCGTTAAGGCCCAGTTAGCGCGAAAAAAATCAGCGCTAAACCGGACGGGGCTTCGTTGTAAATACAGCGAAGCACCGTCAGCGATATTTTATTATGTAGTTGTAAGGGGCATGCCTACCTTGCATCTCATTAGCGATGCGAGGCGAGGCGATAGGAAACCGGGCGCTAAGGCAAGGAAACACACGCTAGCGTGTCCTTGTTAATAAAGCAATAGAATTATCGCCGCTTTTTGCCTGAAAACGGACTCTAAAGCGGCGATAATGTTATCGCCAGCCCTTGATAATATGCCCCCGGTCTTCAAACTCTCAGTGGCACTAGCAGCAATAGAGGTGGTGCGAGAGAGAATAAAAGAGAGAGTGAGAGAGACCTTCCTCGGGGACACAATCAATTTTCTGCTTGTTCCAAACTACTGGGGGGGGCTAATCACAGTAGGTAACCCCTAGGAGTCAAACAACAGCAACTGGATAGTAATGTTTCGTAATTTCACATGTTTGCATGGACCAGTGATTAGGAGAGGCCAGTATAGAACTGTTTACTCAGAGATGTAAGGCTCGCACAAAAATGCCAAGTTGTGTTCAGACAAAATAGTCACCTCGGTCTTGACAGTTGGGAAAACAGATTAGGACCCTTCTCTTCCCCAGTAAAAAATGAGATGGCTGCCAGAAGTTGCTCCTGGTTATTTAGTTGCACAGGTAATTTTGCTGAAGTACTTTATGTAAATAACAATACCCTATCATGTCATGTTTAGCAATATATTATCAAAACGCACTCCAAAATATATCACTGGACTCCACTGCTCTCTCGAACATTCTCGTTGCTACGCATTCTCGGGCATATTAGCAAGGGCCTTATCGCCGCTTTAGCGGCACTTTTTGCCGCTAAAGCGGTGATATTTCTATCGCCCTATTAGCAAGCTGTCGCTAACAGCTGTTAGCGACAGCTTTATGG
The DNA here is from genome assembly GCA_963921515.1 of Calotriton arnoldi. NCBI lineage: Eukaryota > Metazoa > Chordata > Amphibia > Caudata > Salamandridae > Calotriton > Calotriton arnoldi. The sequence continues at coordinate 128,036 of CAWUFW010015862.1, read as the reverse complement.
CGAAAGCGACCGTTTTGGTGCCGCTTTTCATGTCAGCGATATATATCGCTAATGACATGCAAAGTAGGCGTTCCCAACTAAAAGCGACTGAAAACAGTCGCAAACACAACGTCCCCCTATTAGCAATGCCCGCGAAGCGATAAAAAAATTTGCGCTAACCGCGATTATCGCTGGAATCTAACACCTGCTAAAAACCTGACTTAACGATTCTAGCCAATGGGAGGTGGATTGTAAGGTTAAGTCCTCACCTGCCTATTAGCAAGCTTTTCATTAGCGCGTTGAATTTATCGCTGGATTTCTCGGGCTATTGCTGGGTTTCGCCGCTATCGCTGGATTTTTTATCGCCTTGGAGATAAGCGTTGATAATAACGCGTTATCTCCGCGATGAAATCCAGCGATAAAAAAACAGCGCTAAGCGCGCTTTGCAATATTTATCGCAATTCCTTGGTAATATCCCCCTCTGTTTTTTGGTACATTCTCTTTTCAACTTTAAATAGCATTTTTATTATTCACAACCATGAGAACTTTGATGAGGTAACGTCCCACCTCCACTCTGAAAAGTGTTCAAGCTCCACTACATGGAAACGCTTTGTGAATCGACACGAATTATCTCCCAATATAATTTGATGTTTCTTTGCCATGTTTTGAATGTAAGGTTTTATTTTAACCTTTGTTGATGCATCCATCAGTCTTAGACACTACTCTGTCATTCGAATGGATGCTGATCTTGTCAAGCAATTGATAGACTAAGCCACGCTTGGCTTACCACAACTATTTGAAATGAGGAAACTTAGTTTGTCAGTTAAAACAGTGCATTTCTTGGAACAGGACGATGTTATTTGATAATACCAACAATAACTTAGAGTAGAGTAATAACACTATCTAGTAAGAGCTATTTGCTAAAAAATATTGTCATCATTTAAATTTCAGAATATAAAATCGGAGGCATATTTCACATGCAATATTTTTTAAATAATGGAAGGAATGTAAAGTTTGCAGGAACATTATTTATTTAAACAATGCTCTCTGTGAGCTCCAAACTATGCCTCACATAGTTGTTGCTTATATCTTATTTACAACTTTTCAATAGACTACCAGAGTCACACAGGCTTCAGAAGACCTCAAATTTCCTTGACAGGAAAGAATTGTGAGGGTATTGCATTTTCTTATCTATAAAAATAGGGAAGGGTGTGCTTTTACTTCTCAACATTGCATCCTTCGCAGTAATTCATGTATGTACTTTACTAAATAATATTGTTGCCCTTATTCCAGCAAGCACCTTTGTGTAGTTGCTAGTGTCGGGTACTTGTACTAATGTGTGGGGGCAGGAACCTGTTTCTCATCACCAGACTTTGAGCCACAAAAATAGAGAGAAAGGTATTAAAGAGAGAGCAAGGGAGTGACGGAAAGATGGGCATTCAGTGAAAAAAGCAGGAATGAAAATACTCTGTAAAACAGAGATAAAGAGACAGGAAGTGGGGGTGGAAACTTGTCAGAAATCAATGACAAAACAGTCAGCATTTAGATCAAATACTGCAAATATATTCAATCAGTACTTGTTTATCATGTTGTAGATCACAATAATATAAGCTAAATGTACTTCTTATTAATCACACATAGTATCTTTTAATTGATTGACACATGTAACTCTAATAGTGCATTACCAAGGAGAGAAAAAAAATAATATTCATAAAACTAGACTCCAAGAACTTGCCTTTAATGATTTAAAAAATATTTAATTTCATGAAATTGAGAATTAGGTTGCCTATTAATTCAGAAAACGTAAGTAATATCCCCCTGCTTGAGTAATACTACCTATTTACAGCATTTAAGACCTTGCTAAAATTCGACCATGCACCATTTTATAAAGATAGACTGGATAAGAGACTTTGAATTGAGAATAATTTCAGCAATGTTTTGTTTTTCTTTTAGAATAGATGTCATGAGATTTCTAGCACTATCATAATAGGAGAATTCTGCGAAACTGTTGAATATGTTGTTCTAGTTTCAGCTTTTCTGTAACATTAATCTATTAAAACACTTAAATATTAATTCTATTTAATGAGTAGATTTAGTATCCTTCATATTATGTTAGGCATAGTACAGGCAACTACTTCAACGGATTTATTGATAACAAATTTGCTGCAACTGCCTTTAATGATAATATAGCATCAGACTATACAGTGATTATTTTCTTATTCTTCTGTTAGCATTAAAATCTAAATTGCTAGAGCCCTAAAGGACAGTCAGTGAGAATCATTCTTTATGGGAACAGTCCTGAGATGCTGGTTTTGGGACGTTCACTGCAGGGTGGGACAAAAAGAAGGCTCTGTGTTAGAGAAGGAGAGTTAAAATTAATAATAACACAGTCCTCTCTGAGACAGCAGGTCCAGGACCAATCCAGCCCACTCTCCGGGTCAACAAAATGTCCTTGGCTCGCATGTAAGGAAAGTCTCTATTGCGTCACAGCCATTCTAAGACTTTGTTGCCAAGTTATTCGCTAGTCTTGACCTGTCCACAATGCAGCGGAGGTACTCCAATGAGGATGAAAACGTAGGGACATGCAGTGGATGATAAATTCATTGTAGGCTGGAACAGATGGAGCTTACGGGAGAGCATTCTCTCTGGGTCATGTTTTAAACTTGAGGTGCCTTGGTCAGCATGTAAGGTGAAATTGCTCGAAGATTGAAGGGGCACCCCAGGTGGAGCTTTCGCTCCTGATTCAACAGCAAATTCCAAGACCCCAGGCTGACTCCCACCTGAATCCTCAGTCAAACTAATGCCACCAGAATTGGGAACACGACCAACCTGGGTGTGTATTATGGGTCCCGCAGTATATGGGCCATAGCTTGTGGAATCAGATTGACCCGGATGCCCAGGTCACCTGCAAAGCCGATCAATTAGTTGCTCCAATCCGTTAAGCCGCTCCATAAGTGGAGAGAGCTCTGCCCTCAGCAGCTCCTTAAATTTCCTACAGCAAGTTTCCCAAAATTGGTCCCCGCCCATTTGGACCGAGGGATATGGCTCAAACGTTCCCACCACAAATGTGAAGCAAGAAGGAAAATGAAATTATGGAGGTGACTGACTGCGGGTGGGTTTAGATCAGTCTGGGAGGTCTGAGTCACCTGGGTTTTCTATTATTACGGGGACCTTGCCTCTGCTTCTGATGACCCATTTTGATTTAGTAGCATCAGATACTCTCTTGGCAGACATCATACTGGGATCAGCAAATGAAGCATCTAAAGCATCAATATTACTGGACCGCTCACATATATGTCAGTTACTGATGAGGTTGGAGAAAAACTAAGAGCCCCTTCCCCTGGAGCAAGCACCACAGTGCCCTCATGGCTAAACACTGGTACCACCGACCCTATACGCAGCCTTGTCTCAGTGAGAGCATTTTCGGTATTAACAGCCCCCATGGCCCTCTCTAATATCCGATCAATGGAGGTGTTTTTGTTAATATATTTTTATTCGGCAAATATAGCCATACAAATGCCACTATACAGCGTACAGTTAAAATGTGAATGATACAAAAAGTGCAACCATAAAAACTGTCTGAAACACAATAAAATCCTATTAAAACACACAGTAGGAACAGTACCACTCTATAAAATAGCTCTTAATTCATAACCAAATAGGGAAAAGCTCACATATACATTAAATATAAATTTCTACATGCATATGGACTTCCAGAGCTCCAAAATGTCCTCAAAGGGTGGGTAAAATCGCATTTCTGCCCCATAACCCGTTTTAACTTATATTACCAATTCATTCAACGACTCCTGTATTGCAGTTAAAAATCTTCCTATTGCACATGCCACATTTAAAAATCTCATATTTATCAACAAGCTGAGAGCTTGACACCTGTTATCAATTTTATAGGCAATAAAAAGAGGTTTTAACCCCTTGCATGCTCACAACGGCCCCCAGCCGTCACGCGTTACAGTGGGCGTGTGCTCACGACGGCTGGGGGCCATCGAAAACCCGCCCATGCGTTAATTCTCCCGCACAGCGGGAGAATTTACCGCGCACGGAAGGGGTTAAAAATTCTTTCCGTTCTTCTAGAAACCACAAACAGTCCAGCAAAATATGTGGGCCATTGCATTTTACTTGCAGTCCACATGTACACAGACACTGTTTATTAGTCATTGCAGTTTTTATCTTCCTATCTGCATTACATGGGTTCAGGCCAACTCTAAATTTCAATACCGCATTTCTAAGCTTAGGATTAGGCATGATCTCGATATAGGGGAGAATATGATCATTAGTCCACCCGTTTACCAAGAACTGGGTGGACGATTTGCTCCCCAAGTAACATAAATCTTCTTCTCGAGCCTTAGTGTTGATAATAGCACGTAGTACCTGTTTGGGAATCTGCTACCCTGATTTCCATTGATCTGGTTCTAAGGAGAGTTTAGCACACAACTTATCTAACTTATGTCTAACTTGGGAATCAATGGAGGTGCCTTTTGCTGGGGGGTGTGGGAACGGAGCTACACACAACAGGTTTTTTCTTCTCCAGAGTAAACGGAACGACGAGGAGTTAAAAATCCAGAACCAACCACTAAAAAGAAATTTGGATTTTACCTGATAAAGGCCAGTCACCAAACAAAACACATAATGACTACAAAACACCTTGTGCAGAGGGTCAAGAGGAGAGGCCCATCCCAGCCTCCTCTGGACTCCGACGGGTGTGGACGGGACCGCCCTTGGTCCAGGCTTTGACCTGGCATGGCCTGTGGCTTGCTGAAGTGCAGCTGTGACTCCTTGCCACTGCACCCACTGGATAATGTAGTCTGAAAAGACCCATGCTACAAGAAATCAAAGTATCTTTTGCAAGCTGCCCCCTGAGGCTTGCTGAAGTGGGTTTGTGACTCCTTGCCACTGCGCCCGCTGGATAAAAGAGTCTACAAACATCCATGATGCGAGAATCCAAGGCGTCTTTTTAAAGCTTCCGCCTGTGGCTTACTGTAGTGTGGCTGTGACTCCTTGCCGTTGCGCCTGCTGGATAATGGAGTCTGAAAACACCTGTGCTGCGGGAGACCAAGGGGCATATGTGCAAAGAAGTGGCAGAGTGAGGCGTTAGCAGTCACGGCTTAACGCCTCACTCCTCCACTTCAGAAACGCAAGGCTGCACCATATTTACAAGAATATGGTGCAGCCTTGCGTTTCCCCCTGCGCTGGCGCTACACTTAGCTTCCTAGCGCCAACGCAGGCACCCTTGCACCATAGTGCAAGGGTGTCTGCGTGCAGGGGAAGATTTTTTATGTGTAGGAAGTTGTCCCTTCCTGCACATAAACAATCTTTAAATGCCTTTTTGTCACTGTGTGCTGCACAAGGCAGCACACTTGGTAAAAGCAAAAACGAGGAGAAATAAAGCATTCCTCCTTGTTTTGCCAAGTTAAGACCAGGTTTTCCCTGGTCTTAATTTTGGTGCTGGCTCCTATTTACGCCACCCTTGTAAATAGGGGGCAGCGTCAAAATCAACACTGACTGCTCACCCCTTTCACCCTAAGCATAGCGTGAAAGGGGGCCTTATTTACAACCACGTTAAGCCACGTAACACTGCCTTGTAAATAAAGCAAAGCCCCTATCGCCACAGAAAATCGGAAAAAGTGAAGTTCCCGTGATGATAGGGGCTTGTACATCTGTCCCCAAAGTGTCTTTTTAAAGCTCCTGCCCGGGACTTGCTGAAGTGCATCTGTGACTCCTTGCCACTGCGTCTGCTGCATAAAGAAGTCTGAAAATACCCCGTCTTCTAATTTCAGAAGCAGATCATCAAAACTACACTGTTTATTTATCTCTTTGGACAAGTTATAAGGTATAACAGGCACATATCAGAACTAACAGGTTCTCATTTCACATATTACCAACTAAATTTCATTAGGATTGAATAAGGGGTACAGACATATTGCATGAATAAGCTTTCAGTGGTTTGTATGGAATCGTGGGCATGTGGCCAATGAAACACCACAATTTATTATAATTGACCCGGTGTCACCACACATACTCACTGGTACTGGTTTGTCTGGTGTGAGTACTTAACCTATATTTCTTTAAAGCATGCATTAAGTGAGATCACCCCTGGGTAAGCAGGTTTTCTCCTCATCTCTACCTCTGTAACAGTCCCCTGCACAGTGGCTTCAGCTTTGGTTCATGTATCATGTATCATTTGTGTCAGGAATTCAGGCTGGGGGTCCCAGGATAGACAGGAGAATTGGACCCCTATTGTAAGAACAGAGGTCTATAGCCACTGGTGTCCTAGGGATCCTGTATGGCAGAACCCCCAACAAGGAAACAAGCACCCCCTTTTAGCACTTGACTCTCGGGGTTGCAAGGCAGAACAATCTAATCATTCCTCACTGGAGGAGCTGTGGGTTAGAGAGCTCTGTGCAAGGCAACAACCGACACATTAAAAATTGCTGTCCTAGAAGTACTTTTTAACATAAGGCCCTTTACTACACACTACCAAATAATATGCACACATTTACAAATATATACTGATTGGCAGGTGAAAATGTCTACTGTAACACTCAATAAAAGGATGCATAACCAACAGAGGACACACACTAAAGAAAGGTCACATATATCAAGGAACTCCCAAAATATACCCTGCGGTCCCTGTGTAGGAGGCACTTATAGCGGTCTATGCACCAGCAAGCCCTGACCAGTAAAATCACAATACCTGCTCCTATATGTTCAATACAACTTAGTGAGTTAATTTACTAAAAGTCAGGTTTGCTGGCAATGGCAGAGTGTCATCACAATTCTGCAATTCTAGAATCAAAATACAGTGAAATCAAAATTAAAACATTTCAGAATAGTACTGCTTTTCCAGGCTTTTTAGCAATATATGAATTAATGCATTGCAAACGATTCATAAAAGAATAAAGTTTTCAGTACTCAATATTATTCAGATTATGAGCATTTCTTATAGCTTTAACCTAGCTACAAACTAAACACAAGAGCTACTTACAATAGTCTACATGCCCCAGACCAATAAAACAAACGACACAGCTCAAGAAGTGCTCACAAAACAAAGCAAAGTCTTCTTAGGTCACACTTTTAAAAGTACCTGGGGCACATAGGGTGCCATTTTAATAAGAAATGTGTATGACTCTTTTCGCAGGGGGTGGGCTGCCACTCTCCTGGCAGGCAACAGGTACAAATAAACTCTTTTGGTGGTGCTCTTGCTGTCTTGAAAGGAAAACACCAAGGGGTCGATTCAGATTCGGGCCGGAAAAAGCACCGACCGACTCGGATCCGGAAATAATACCGACCGACACGTACCCGTGCGCACGACACGCCAAGTACGAGCAAGGCGAAAAATCCAACCGACACGTACCTAAACCAAGTCGACCGACCGAGCCGCACGGAAAACAGCAATCCGGCCGGAAAAACACGCGAATCCAACCGACCGACACGCACCCGGAACAAATCCGACCGAAACGTACACGCGAACTCCAAACCGCAAAGTACGATGCAAGGCGCGAAAACCACGAGCGAGTCGGACGGAAGACAAGCCGTACGACCGACACTCATACAAAACCGAGCCGAAGCAACACAAAACACCGCGACCGACGCGTACGCAGCATAGAAAACTGCACAAACACAGCGTGAACGAAACGGAGAACACCGTACGAGACTAATGCAGGGTCCGACTCGGTCACAAGAACGTTTCCAATATACACAAACAGCACAAAGGAAAAATCACCCAAAAAAAGGCCAAACAAGCAATTACCAAGCCAATAAATACTGGGGGGTGGGGACAGAGAACAAAGACACACCCACAACTCCACCTATATAAAGGACACAAATCACAACCATGAGCCTTTGCAAATGCCATTCCACTGCCAGCACCCAAGAGAAAGCAACCACACACCCACAGCTCATCCCTCACACAAGCCACACACCATCAGCACACCAACAAATACCTACCTCACATACACCCAGCAAAACACACACTCACACACCCTCACCTGCACACCAACACACACATCACTCACCATCACCACCCATCACCATGCCCCCAAGAAGAATCCCAAGTTCCTAGATAGTGAATTGGAAGTCATGGTAGACGAGATCCTCAGGGTGGAGCCACAGCTGTTTGGCACACTGGTCCAACAGACCCCCATGTCGCAGAAAACCAAGATGTGGGAGAGGATCATCAACAGGGTGAACGCACAATCACCATGTCGGCGCACAAAGACCGACATCCAGAACAGGTGGTATGACGTGCGCAGGAGGGTACGGGACATGCTGAAGAAAGACTACATCAACAGCCAATACACCGGCAGTGGCCCTCCTGCCAAGCCAATATACCTCAGGCCCTGGGAGGAGAAGGTGCGGGCCATCCTTCCGCCAGTGAGCGTATATGGACTAGAGGACATCCCAGAGCCTGGTGAGTACACAACAAATGTACACAATATACTGCCACAAAACACACACATCACTGTCAAGGGGAGAGTCAAACCATGCACTCATAGCAATTACACAGCAACCAGAACAGAATCATCCCAAAATGTGTATGTCAGTCAGATAAACACAACACATGCCATCAAAAAAGTCACATCCAACTGTGCCAACACATGTACAAACACAACTACAACTACAGCTAGGCAGTGGCACAAATAGAACTAACAAACACATCCAGACATGTAGCCACCACAACAACACCAACACACAGTGAAGACCACTCAAAGGAAGGAATTCTGTGTATGCTGGCCAAGTCAGTGTAGCCAATAGCATCATGGGAGTCGCAGTCACACATATTGCCCCCCACAACTGTCCCATCAACACCACCATGAACCATGCTCACATCACAGGAAGTGGAGAAGGACTCACAAGATGGCTGACACTGGCTACTGCTGTGGGGAGCACAAGGCCCTGCTGGCAACTGTGCACCAACAAACAGCAGGACACCACTGACTGACATCCTGAGAAACAACTTACACTCCCTGCAATGCAAGCACGTTCCATGGTGGGATATCTGGCTAGCTGGGTGGGAAGGAGGACTTGCAGCACTGTCCATAGTCACAAGCACCTCCCCTCACACCCCCCAACACAAACTCCACAGAACCCACCTGGTAGAATGCAATGCCCCCATCCTAACACAAGATCCCACAAAGAACCACCACCCTGGGTTATGTTGTGTGAAGCACAGGGACACTCTTGGGACCTCTAGCCAAACAACTGCCAGGACAACACTCCCAGCCATCCTGTCAGCACAGCCAGCCCACCCCACAGGGAAGCAGAGTCAAAAGGAAGGAAGCATGGGCATGCTGGGAAGGGGGAGGAGGCAATAGCATGATGGGAGTCGTAGTCACAGCTCTACATCCCCCACCACATGGCCCAGCAAGCTCACACTCACGCATGCACATCCCACAGAGAGTGGAAAGGCCCATCAAAGATGTCTGACACTGTTGCTGTGTCGTGGGGAGCACAAGGGCATGCTGGGTACTGCACACCAACCAACAGCAGGACACCACTGTCAGCCATCTTGCCATTGCTCTCACACCCACACACACTGAACTCCCCACAAAAGCAAGTAAGTATGGGAATGCTGGGAAGTGGGGTGGAGGCAATAGCATGATGGGAGTCGTAGTCACAGACATAGCTCACCCCCACAACTGTCCCATCAACACCACCCTGAACCATGCTCACATCACAGGAAGTGGAGAAGGACTCACAAGATGGCTGACACTGGCTACTGCTGTGGGGAGCACAAGGCACTGCCGGCAACTGTGCACCAACAAACAGCAGGACACCACTGAATGACATCCTGAGAGACAACTTACACTCCCTGCAATGCAAGCACGTTCCATGGTGGGATATCTGGCTAGCTGGGTGGGAAGGGGGACTTGCAGCACTGACCATAGTCACAAGCACCTCCCCTCACACACCCCCCAACACAAACTCCACAGAACCCACCTGGTAGAATGCAATGCCCCCCATCCTAACACAAGATCCCACAAAGAACCACCACCCTGGGTTATGTTGTGTGAAGCACAGGGACACTCTTGGGACTTTTAGCCAAACAACTGCCAGGACAACACTCCCAGCCATCCTGTCAGCACAGCCAGCCCACCCCACAGGGAAGCAGAGTCAAAAGGAAGGAAGCATGGGCATGCTGGGAAGGGGGTGGAGGCAATAGCATGATGGGAGTCGTAGTCACTGATATTGGTCACCCCCACAACTGTCCCATCAACACCACCCTGAACCATGCTCACATCACAGGAAGTGGAGAAGGACTCACAAGATGGCTGACACTGGCTACTGCTGTGGGGAGCACAAGGCCCTGCTGGCAAATGTGCACCAACAAACAGCAGGACACCACTGAGTGACATCCTGAGAGACAACTTACACTCCCTGCAACGCAAGCACGTTCCATGGTGGGATAACTGACTGGCTGGGTGGGTGGGAAGGAGGGCCGGCTGTCAACCAAACACAACAATGCAGACCATGTTCACACCCCAGAAAATACATAGAAATGCCCAAATAATGCAGGACAATGTGCCACACCAATATCAACCCCTGACTGTGACGACTTAGGACAATGCAATGTACAGGCCCGCACCCAGAGGCACAGTCACAACTGTCATGTGTGTCAACCATTGATGCCTGCAGAAACATAACATACATTGTTTGTGTCTCCCAAAAACAGGTGATGATGGGGAGACAGCAGCAGACGCTGAGGAGTCCCAGTCCCAGGCTCAAGAGGATGCCGAGCTCACTGGCGTCGTACAGCCTCTGTCCTCCTCGGACGATGAAGAACAACCTGGCACATCCGGTGCAAGTCAACATGCAGCACCAGCAGGACCACCAGCTGCAGCACCAGCAGGACCACCAGCTGCACCCCCTGCACCCACCCCTCCAACGACTGTCACCACGAATACCATCCCTGCCGACATGGACAGAACAAGGAGCAACACCAGCACAGGGACCCTGGACCAACCTGGGGCCATGGACACCACCACCACCACCAACCCCCAAGGTGGACCAGGGTTATCTGTGCGTGCCACTGCACACACTGCACATGTCAGCAGGGGTGGTGGGAGGGGTGGGAGACAGAGGTCGCTGCTTGCAGACGTTGCTGGTGTGCATGATGACCCACAACTGGTACGCATAGCTGATGCGTACCAGTCCAGCACCGGAGACCTCAGCCAGGTAGTGGGGCTCCTCAGAGACATGAAACAGCAGCAGGCTGCCCATCATGCCCGCTTGGACTCCCACATGTCCCACGTGGAGTCACACATGTCCCGTGTGGACTCACACATGTCCCGCGTGGAGTCCAAGTGGGATGCACTGCATGAGATGACGGCGGTGCACAGGGACATTTTACAATGCCTCCGCCAGATGAACAGCAACCAGTCCACACCTCCCTGTGTGCCAACAACATCTGGTGCCGAACAAACTGCAACTGCCACAGGGAGGGAGGAGGAGTCTGGCGGAGAGTCCCCTGCACCGCAGCAGCCTGTAGCTTGAGGGGCCCCCCCCCAAGAAGAGGGGTCGTCCGAGGAGGGAAAAGTGAGAGGCCGATGGCCAAGCGCAACTCCCAGGAAGCCTGAACCTGTTCTGGATGTTCGCCTTTGTGCACAGACTGTTCACCCTGTTGATGGCAACACTACTCCCACACATTGCATGGGGAGTACAAGTTGGACCAATGTGTCAGACAACTGTGGCCCCGATACTGGGGATCCTGTCTACCAGGACTTTCAATTCACCTAGGAACTTGGGATTGCATGATTTATGTACAGCACTACCCATCCTATGCACTATTAACACAAATGTATCACAAGAAACACACTAATACACCATACTTGCCTCTGTCGTGATTCCAACGTGGGTGCTGTTATGGGGATGATGAACTGCAAAATTACACTGTGTATGCGAACTGCAACAGCAAGGACAACACAGGCATGTGAGTACAGGCAACGTGACACACATGAGGGAGACACACCACCAGGGCTACACAACACATACACACCTAGGCCATCTGACTCATTGCCTACACTGATGTTGCCAGGGAAGACGGTGCAATGCACAGACACCACACCCATTCCCAGTTGTAGTCAAGTAGCCCACAGGTGCAGTAAGCAAATGGCAGTCAAATGTGTGACCACAGACAACGCACATCACAAAGTGAAGCACAGGTTTATTACACAGTTGCAACATGCCGTAACCACTACAGATGCAAGGTAATCCCACCTGGCAGCGGGCACACAGTCAACAACTGTAGACGGAAGGAAGTCCATGGGTGTGGCGCACATCACCTGTAGGGACACAACAGCTACCAGCCTGGATGTGCAATCACGTCGTCGGTGGACACAGTTGACCAAACGAATCTGAAAGTACCCTGTGAAGGACAGAAATGACACACAGTCAAAAGCAATGGAGTACAGGACAGAACAGCAAAACTCATGCACAATACATGTTACAAGATACCCACCCAGAACCAAGTTAGCATGTCAACACTGTTGGGGAGTACAGCCCACCTGTTACCACACATCGCAACACACATCCAGTCAAGTAGCCCATGGACACACTCCAACAGCACCAGAGCACCACCCACACATCATGCCAACTCACATCATTGACATGACACCTCAGGATACTCACATTCAGCTAAAGAAGTTGGTGATGAGCTGTGTGCGGACATCACCATCATCATCATCATCATCATCATCGTCACTGGCATCGTGGTCCAGGCCAGGATCCTCCACAGGTGGCGGATGTTGGTCATTGTCATCCTGGATGAGAGGCAACTCCTTCCGCACTGCCAGGTTGTGGAGCATGCAGCAGACGATGATAATCTTGCACACTTTCGCAGGGGCATATGGGAGGGACCCTCCGGTCTTGTCCAGGCAGCGGAAGCGGCTCTTCAGGAGACCAAAGGTCCGCTCAATCACTCTCCTGGTCCGACCATGTGCCTCATTGTAGCGCATCTGGGCTGGTGTCACAGGGTTCCTGAGGGGTGTCAGCAACCACGGCATGTTGGGGTATCCCGAGTCACCTACGGACAGACAAGTGCACATTAGCTGACTTGGAAAAGTGGGCGGAATACTACAGATCAGATCACACACAATGGCACAAAGTCAGTACACACCGACAAGCCAGGCACGCTGGTTCTGCATCTGTGCCATCATCCTGGGGATGCGACTACTCCTCATCACAAAGGCATCGTGTGCTGAACCAGGGAAACGGGCACACACGTGTGTGATGGTCATGTCTGCAAGACACACCACCAGTGCATTGACCGAGTGGTAGTGCTTGCGGTTCCTGTAGGCCTGCTCCTGGGCCTGTGGTGGTACCAAAGCCACATGTGTCCCATCAATGGAGCCAATGACATGCGGCATCCTCCCCAGGGCATAAAAGTCACTCTTCACGTCAGTGAGTCGTCGCAGTCTAGGGAAATAGATGTACCGGTTCAGGAAGAGCAACATTGCCGCCAAAACATCGCGGAGCACACAGCTCAACATGGTCTGTGACACCCCACCAGCAGTCGCCACAGTATGTTGGAAGGTACCAGTGGCAAAGAAGTGTAGGGCTGCCATCACCTTCACCTTGGGGGTCAGCGCTGTAGGATACGGCCGGCCAGGCTGCAAATGTGGGGACAACTGCACTGCCAAATCCTCAATCAGCTGCCTGGTGAAGCGGTACCTTCGGATGCTGTCCCGTTCCACCATCGTTGCCAGGTCTGGGAATGGTCGATGGACAGCAGGAGCCCTGCAGTGCAGAGGAGAAGTAAGCAAGATTGTCAGTCACCCCACATATGCGGCATTGAACACACTCAAGATCCCAACATACATCATTATGAGGCACAACTACATGAAGTGTGCAGTACCGGTAGGACATGTATGGTACATACATGGCCAACATCTGTCAACACGGTCCAACAGGTGGCATCTATTAGTCCAAGGTTGGCCCATTGGATATCATGAGGCCGTGTCACAGTTCCCATCTCCTGCTGCCGTGTCACAATAACCCCCCACAGTGACATGTGAGGACAGATGTGCCCCAGGCACCACAGCTCAACGACAGGTACATTCCCAGGGACCCTGTAATGCCACATGGACACTGGCATTACATGGAGTATCATGTATACACCACAGCAAAACAACCATGACCCCCACAGGTAGTGGCCCCACTTGCCACGGCAGGACAGACATGGACGTCTGTGACACACACACGCACAACATCAGAGTCCATGCACACACAACGTGGATGTGGAGACTGTCTCCCATTGTGCACATGAAATCAGAGACATTGTAAACACTACATGCACAAAGACTGTGGAGGACCATCACTATTGTGCCACTGGGACACCCTGGCTCAAACATACTGTCCCACATGGGACTCACGGGGTATGTGACATGACATACACATACACCACCGTGAAATGTGACCATGGCACATGCACAGATATGAACAGTTGCACATCACAGTGGTCATGTACACGTAACACCCAGGATCCTGTCCCCATGAACACGTGCACAGCCTGGGGGTGGCTGCCAACAGGTGACACCCACAGGACAACATGTACACCAACATACACACAATAGGAAATGCAGCCTTACATGCCTTATGATAAAGTTTGGACAGGCTGTCGTGATGTAGGTGTGCCCCTCACTCCCTGGGAGCTATCTGTGGCTGGCATATGTCCATCTGAGACAGGCATGCTGACATATGCCAGTCACATGTACAGTGATGCGTTGTACTGCAATGGACCGATCGGTGCCTCCGGCCGGCCCATTGCATTCAATGTGTGCGGGTACGCGTTGTACCCCTGTGCGCGTTGTACTGCAATGGACCGATCGGCGCCTCCGGCCGGCCCATTGCATTCAATGTGTGCGGGTACGCGTTGTACCCCTGTGCGCGTTGTACTGCAATGGACCGATCGGTGCCTCCGGCCGGCCCATTGCATTCAATGTGCGCGGGTACGCGTTGTACCCCTGTGCGCGTTGAACTGCAATGGACCGATCGGTGCCTCCGGCCGGCCCATTGCATTCAATGTGTGCGGGTACGCGTTGTACCCCTGTGCGCGTTGTACTGCCATGGACCGATCGGTGCCTCCGGCCGGCCCATTGCATTCAATGTGTGCGGGTACGCGTTGTACCCCTGTGCGCGTTGAACTGCAATGGACCGATCGGTGCCTCCGGCCGGCCCATTGCATTCAATGTGTGCAGGTACGCGTTGTACCCCTGTGCGCGTTGTACCGCAATGGACCGATCGGTGCGCACCCATTGACAATGGGCTTGCCTGGCAACGGACGCGTTTTCGAATTTCGAACGAGTCGGTTGCTGTAAATTCAGTTGGTCACCCACAACAATGTTGCAAAATCATGTATGTCATAAAGTTGAAGATTTGAAGGATGCTGTGGGCGTGTTTTGGTGCTGCTATTCCATGGATTGGCCAGATTCAGAAGATGCAAACGACTTGGACCTATCACTTTGGACACAAGGGACAGTATCTGCCTCTCCAGCACATATATATTGCTGGCTGTTCCCCTGAGAGCTCACTTGTCTGCACTACATGCTCCAGGACAACATCTGCCACTGCACTGCTGCTGTCTCTGCCCCTCTGGACCCTGCAATGGCACGTACTGTGGAGAGAGCCCCAGCCTTCAGCCTTGAAGAGAACCAGGCCCTGCTGGACAGCCTACTTCCACAGTACAGCAAGCTGAATGGGACACCAGGGGAGCAGGTGAGTGTTCTGTGCACTGCCTTTCTGAATGTGCATTTTGTGTGACTAGCAAGGCTGAAAGTCTGCACGCCACTGGCTAGCAGGCTCACTGAGTAGTTGTCACCCCCCATAGTGTGTAGTGACTTGCACTGGACAGGTATGGTGCAGTGACAGTGCATTTGAACATGGTTTTACTTCCCATGCAATGATACCATGTAGTGACGTCTGGCAAACTGTCCATGGTCAGCTTTGCACTGCCTGTGTACATCATGTGCCCCTGTGATTGAGACATGTATATACAACTGTGTCATGCACGGATATGTTGCATGTGTGGTAATGTCCTTTTCACTTTGTCATCCTGACAGGTTAATGCCCATCGGAAGCAGGAAATCTGGAAGGACATCGTCCGGGCCGTCCGGTCCGTGGGGGTCTACAAGCGCCGGATCCGCAACTGCCAGAAGAGGTGGCAGGACCTTCGGGGCTGGACCCGGAGGATTGCACGGGTCCAGCTGAAGCTGTCGCCTCCTCGCAGGAGGGGCGGAACACGGACCCTGACCCCCACATGCTCCAGATCCTGGCGGTGGTGTTTCCAGACCTGGATGGGCAGCTGAAGGCCAGACAGCAGCAAGGAGGGGGTGAGTCAAAGACTGCACTGTGAACTCTGTATTACATGCTTTGTGCCCTCCTCTGGCCTGGTTCAACTGCCACAGTGCAGCAGTCATGTTGTCCAGGAGCCATGTCCCTCTATTGTGCACTGCCCACTGCTCATCTGATACCCAGGTGTGGCCCTTACATTCAGGGAATTGTGTCACTTGGGACTGTGTCCTTGCAGTTTGCTTCACTAAAGGTGGGGGACAGCATCTGTTTCCCTAACTCTGTTGTGGGCATCATGGGTGGGTCCATTGTTCACACAACGCCTGGGTTTGGACATGTGATCTGCGTGTTGCTTTGATATGCGGTCCACTTGCTGAGCTGAGCCACCACATGTGCCTGGGGTATGTGGCACATGCCCATGCAGCGGGTGGGAACAATGTTTGGGCCCCAGGAGTGTGCAGATTACGTGTGTCACACATACATAGCCAGCTATCCACTGTCCAGGGCACATCCCTCATTCATGTGGAGCAGGACAGTCATGCCTACTCCAGGCCATGCAATGCACTCTGTACTCCCACTCCCGTGTATCAGCTGACACATTGTGCACAGTGATTTGACCCCTCAGGTGTCTGCCTCTGTGTCAGTGTGCTGTGGATTAGTTGCCAGGACTGCTGGGGTGTTTCTTGGTAGGGGCTCAGCATGCCCCTGGAGATGTGACCATAGGAGACGATACTTGTGTGTCACATAGGTGTTTGATCAGCTGCCCGTGCAGACTGGGGTATGCGAATGTGAAGTTCAGGCAGCTGTTCCCCATTTACAGCAAATTGTGAGGGGCTCAGGTTCAGAGGGTAGTGTCACAGGTCTCCCATATGTCCAATAGGTGTGACCTGGACAGATGAGGGTTAAGATGATGTGTTGTGTGGGGGATGTACATGTGCACTTGTGCAGCTCCAGGACTTGCATTCCCCATGACCTACTATTGTGACACAGTGCATAGTGTTGTTGTCTGGCTGCCAAGTCATACATCACTGAGACAGTGATGTATGACTTAGCAGTCATGCCTCTGCCATGGCATGTGTCAACTTATTGGTGGTCCTGCAGGGGAGTGACATGTGCTACATGCACACCATTGTGGCGCTGGCTATCAGGACATGGGTGCATCATGGTGTCTGTCGCTGGTATGCATCACATGCATTTCCTATTTGACTCTGGGCATCCCTTTCATCCGGAAACCTGTACTGACTCAGTGGCAAGAGCTGTGATGTGTGCATGTCCACATGCCACACCGTGTCCTCTGCACTGTCCAACTACTGTGTACTTGGTGCATGTGTCCACACTGGGGTGTTGCAATCCAACAGACACCAGACAGATGGGTGCAAGGCCATGTGGGATGTGAGTGCCATGCTTGGCATCAGACTGACAATTGGCTTCTCCTGTTCAGTTAGGGCACTTTTAGCAATGTACAACTAATGATGCCAGGGCTTGCTCTGTAATGTGCTGTGCTCACAGTGGTGTGTGCGTTTGGTGCAGGTGACTGATGTCTGTCTGTTTCCCCATTGTTTGCAGATACATCCACGGCCACGGAAGGGGACAGCTCCACGGACCAGGAGGAGCCAGAGAGCCAGACTGGGTCAGCAGCCGAGGAGTGGTCGGAGGGACCCAGTGGCACGGAGGGCGAGGGGAGCCACACCGAGGAGTCCTCAGCACCATCCACCTCAGCTGAGGACCAGAGCAACTCGGAGGATGACTCCCTTGTGGAGGCGGGTGTCAGCAGCCACCACACCCCAGCTAGTGTTGCTGTCCCCGCCACCACCAGCACCACCACCGCCCTCCCATCGGCTCCCATTCCCCAGGTCCGTGGAGGCTCCCATGTTCGGGAGCGTGTCTCCTTTGGGCCAGGCACCGCACCCCCTGCCCCTGTGTCCCCTGCTGCCCTGAGTGAGGAGTCTGTGTACCTCCTTCGCCAGCTCCATGTAGGGCAGACAGCCATGCTGAGTGTCCTCCATGCGCACACCGCACTGTTGACTCAGCTGGTGTCGTTCATGGAGGGCATCTCATCGGGCATGCCTGACCTACAGAGGGGCAACAGGTCCATGGACTCCTCCCTGACGGCAGCAGTGTCCCTCCTCAGACAGTCCCTCACCCCTCCTGCCTCTGCTCCATCCACACTCCCCAGCACCTTACCCGTCCCAAGCACACACACACCGGCACAGGCACACACCAGCACACACACGTCCAGCACACAGACACACACGCCACAAACTAAATGCACACGCACGCACAGTCAGGGGACTGAAACCAGACTCACAGGGGATGGGGCCCTGGTACACACACACGCATCCACGGGCACTGCGCAGTCCTCAGTTGCCTCTCCCTCAAACCTGCAACCCCGAAGACCCAGCGCCTCTTCCTCAGTGACCTCGGCCTCTTCCCCTCCGATCCAGCTGCCCCAGCATCCAGGGGGAAGAGGAAGCCCCCCCACACGGAGCAGAGTGCCCCTCGCCCCCGGACACCCTCCCCCAGGTGCAGACAGACTGAGGCCCCCACCCGCAAGTCCCCCCGGAGTGCTAAGAGCAAGACCCCGCCGCCGCCCTGCAGCTCAAGCACCAGGTCTCCTTCCTCCATCCCTCAGGCCCCCACTCCACAGGTGCCCCCACCACACCCTGCCCCAGGTTCCCCCACCCACAGATATACCATCCCCAAGAGGCTCCGGCCTTCTCCCCCTGCCACTTGCTCTCCCGGAACAACACCCCCCGCTGAGCTTGTCTGTGCCACTGATGTGGTGAGGGTGTCCTCCCCTCTGTCCAGCCCACCTTGCCTGTTCCCCATTCTCCTCCCCTGGTGGTAGGCACTGCAGTGGAGTCCACTACCACCCTGTCTGACTTGGGCACTGCAGTGGCGGACCTGTCCACTCCATCTGCAGGGTCCACTGCAGTCGTGCCGGCACCCACAACATCTGAGCCATGCCCCCCAGTTGTGCCGGCACACACCATGTCAGACACCTCCACTGCAGTTGTCAGTGGCTCTCCAGCACCCACCACCCCTTCCCTGCTTCCTCCTGGTGAGCCCTGATCCTGTCCCTGCGGTGCCTGGCCTACCCCCCCGGTTGCCCCTCCTAGTGGATTGTCCCTGGTTTTGTGCAGGCATGTGTAGGGTGGCATCTGCCACTGTCACCCACTTGTGACTTTGTTGATGGACTGGCCATTGGCCTTTGTTTATGTTCTACCGGACTTCTACTTTTAATGCCACATATGCTGAATAAAGCAACTTTCTGTTCTCTAGTGCTTTTGCTTCTGATGTACATGATGTTGATGATGCTAACCATGCCCTTGCTGCAGAGATGGTGATATTTGGTCTCATGATAATGAAGTGTTACTGTGCAGGAACCCATGTGGTCCAGGGGGAATGTGTCCTATCCTGTGGTGTATCCATGTCATCCATAGCAGCATCTGAGGGTGTCATGTGTTCAGTATTTGGCAATGGGATTTCCTACTTAGATTGGCAATTTCACATCTGTGGCTTCCACCCCTGCACGTCTGTTGTGCCTGCCATTGTTCAATTCGTCTACTTCCCTGACCGTGTGGCCATCTCCAGTGGACATGCAGGTTTGGGCATCAATGGGGAAGGACTCATCTGTGTTGTCAGTCCAACATTGCTATACAAGTGTGTTGGATCTGTGCTGATGATTCCGTTGGCACTTCCATGACCAGGCTGATGTGACGGGAGCCCTCATTTGGTGCTAATTGTTGATTGTGTGACCAAGTGCTCAGCTGACATGGTGGGGCCCTACTGCGGCAACATATGGCACAGCTTTCCTCACACAGGAGTGGAGTCCCCTCATGGCAGTGTGTACTCCTGTGACATTGCCTGCGCCCAAGGTGTGTGTTGTATGTGCATGTCTGTGTGTTCACTTCCGTTTAGCTGTGCATGCTGTGATCCCTAGTGTTGTACCTGTTTGTGATGCTAGCTGAGTTGAGCTATGTTCCCCCAAATACTTCTCCCTGGGTTCTCTGTGATGTGGGTGCATGGCACATTACTGGTCATCAGGGTGTCACCCATAGGTGTGCTTGCTGTCAGGGCTGAGTTTGTGTGCAGACGCAGCTGGGTCACAGTCAGGTTTCCCCTTGGCACTTGTTGTTTGCCCCTGTCATGTGATTTCCAGTTTGTGTTATCTTTCAGTGATTGTGACACGTTGTGTGTGTGACTGCTGGCACTCCTCAGGGTCCGGGCTGCAATGTTGGTTGTTGTCTATGTGTGTTCTTTGTGGGTGACCTTGGCTTCTTCATTGGTGTGTGACTGTGGCTGTGATCCCATTGGTTGGTGTGGTATTGCCGTCATGTCCATGTACGGTGTAGTGTGTCAGACATTCAGGAGTCTTGTTGAGTGTCCATGTGTGATGTGTTTCTGCACCTTGGTTCCCACCCACCACCCTGGAATAGTCATGGGTGCATGTGCAATGTCACCAGTGCATGTGTGCTTCACTGCTGCACATTGTTGGAGGTCGAGGGGTATGGTGTTGAGTGTGTGCAGATGAGAGTTGTTGCCCGGCTAGGCCCCTGCCTCCATGTTGGCCTTGGCTCACTGGCCATGCTGTTTGATTTGTGCTTGTGTAGGTGTGATGGTAGTTAGTTGCTCAGTACACATGACTGTGGTTCACAGTGTGAACCACATTTAGCTTTGTCATCACAGTGGGATTGTAATGCAGCCCAGGGTCACCACATTGTGGGGGCCCTGGGGGTGGTGCTGTGGTGTGTCTGTGTCTTGCTGTGTCAGTTGCTGTCCCTACGTGCCTGTGTGACATGTGTGATTTGTGCTCCCTCTCATCTGACAATGCCTGCTTGCCCACATAGGGAATTTGGATCCATGAGTTACCTTTGTGTGGCACTGTATGCACATCTGTATGATTGGTATTCATGTCTCCTCATGTGTTGTGTGGTTGCCTGGGGACACTGGCACCCCCCACCCTCACCTGTTGTGTATGATGTGCAGGGTGGGTCTGCCTGTTTGTGTTTGTGCATCTGCACCACTGCATTGACATATCTTGGGTGTGCCATTGGCTGTATGTAGTTTGGTGGGTTTCCCCTGCTGTCCCTGGGACTCCTAGGTCATCGGTCAGCACAATGAGCATGGTTTGGGTGTCCCATTGCTGCCATGGTATGGTATCTGTTCACCTCACATCTGCAGTCTCCACAGGGTATCTGCATGTGTGTGCCCATTGGTGCAAATATGTGGGTCTGCATTCGGATGGTCACTTCTGTCATTGTGTCATTGATGATTGTTGACGGTGTCAGCCCCCATGGGTGTTGTTTGTCTGCACATGGCCAAAGTTATGTCTTATTTGCACTGCAGGATTTGGCTCCCCCAATTTATGTTGCAATGGGACACATACACTACTTTGCCACTGATGTGTTTGTTGTTCTGTGACCAGGAATCATCCATGCAGTTTGGCAGTTGCACCTCTTACTTTGTCAACACTTACCTTTTGGTCACTGTGATGATGGGGGTTTGGACCCCATTGCCACAATGTTCAAAATGTGCTTCAGCTATGGACCCCACACTTACATTTTGGTCACTGTGATGATGGGGGTTTGGACCCCATTGCCACAATGTTCAAAATGTGCTTCAGCTATGGACCCCACACTTACCTTTTGGTCACTGTGATGATGGGGGTTTGGACCCCATTGCCACAATGTTCAAAATGTGCTGCAGCTATGGACCCCACACTTACCTTTTGGTCACTGTGATGATGGGGGTTTGGACCCCATTGCCACAATGTTCAAAATGTGCTGCAGCT
Source organism: Calotriton arnoldi (assembly GCA_963921515.1). Lineage (NCBI taxonomy): Eukaryota > Metazoa > Chordata > Amphibia > Caudata > Salamandridae > Calotriton > Calotriton arnoldi. The sequence goes on along the minus strand of CAWUFW010015862.1, from coordinate 105,964 downwards.
ATGGACCCCACACTTACCTTTTGGTCACTGTGATGATGGGGGTTTGGACCCCATTGCCACAATGTTCAAAATGTGCTGCAGCTATGGACCCCACACTTACCTTTTGGTCACTGTGATGATGGGGGTTTGGACCCCATTGCCACAATGTTCAAAATGTGCTGCAGCTATGGACCCCACACTTACCTTTTGGTCACTGTGATGATGGGGGTTTGGACCCCATTGTCACAATGTTCAAAATGTGCTGCAGCTATGGACCCCACACTTACCTTTTGGTCACTGTGATGATGGGGGTTTGGACCCCATTGCCACATTGTTCAAAGTGTGCTTCAGCTATGGACCCCACACTTACATTTTGGTCACTGTGATGATGGGGGTTTGGACCACATTGCCACAATGGTCATGGCCTGCTTGCATTGTGGGTGCCACACACATATTTGTGTGGCACATGTGCTAGGGGGTCACATTGTATGTTCAAAGTCATGTTCGGTGTTGTAGGCATTTGACACAGTCTACACACGCTTGTCATGGTGTTGGGGGATGTCTTCTTCTTGCATTCCCTAGGTTGTGGTGTGCTGGTTGTGTCATGCATTGTCCATCCTATGAGTGGGGGTGGTAGTGGTGGTAGGCATCCTGCCCCCCTGGCTAAGGGTGGTAGTAGTGGTAGGCATCCAGCCCACCCTGGGTGAGGGTGGTAGTAGTGGTAGGCATTCAGCCCCCCTGGGTGAGGGTGGTAGTAGTGGTAGGCATCCTGCCCCCTGGGTGAGGGTGGTAGTAGTGGTAGGCATCCAGCCCACCCTGGGTGAGGGTGGTAGTAGTGGTAGGCATCCAGCCCCCCCTGGGTGAGGGTGGTAGTAGTGGTAGGCATCCTACCCCCCCTGGGTGAGGGTGGTAGTAGTGGTAGGCAGCCAGCCCCCCCTAGCTAAGGGTGGTGGTAGGCATCCAGCCCACCCTGGGTGAGGGTGGTAGTAGTGGTAGGCATCCAGCCCCCCCTGGCTAAGGGTGGTGGTAGGCATCCAGCCCCCCCTGGGTGAGGGTGGTAGTAGTGGTAGGCATCCTGCCCCCCCGGCTAAGGGTGGTAGTAGTGGTAGGCATCCAGCCCCCCCTGGGTGAGGGTGGTAGTAGTGGTAGGCATCCTGCCCCCCCCCTGGGTGAGGGTGGTAGTAGTGGTAGGCATCCTGCCCCCCCTGGGTGAGGGTGGTAGTAGTGGTAGGCATCCAGCCCCCCCTAGCTAAGGGTGGTGGTAGGCATCCAGCCCACCCTGGGTGAGGGTGGTAGTAGTGGTAGGCATCCTGCCCCCCCTGGCTAAGGGTGGTAGTAGTGGTAGGCATCCTGCCCCCCTGGGTGAGGGTGGTAGTGGTGGTAGGCATCCTGCCCCCCTGGCTAAGGGTGGTAGTAGTGGTAGGCATCCTGCCCACCCTGGCTGAGGGTGGTAGTAGTGGTAGGCATCCTGCCCCCCTGGGTGAGGGTGGTAGTAGTGGTAGGCATCCTGCCCCCTGGGTGAGGGTGGTAGTGGTGGTAGGCATCCTGCCCCCCCTGGCTAAGGGTGGTGGTAGGCATCCTGCCCCCCCTGGGTGAGGGTGGTGGTGCGCATTCAGGCCCCTGTGTGCATATGTGGCATTGGTGATGGGCATCCCGCCCCTATGGTGCTGCTGTTGCTGGTGTAAGTATATTCTGCATCCCTCTGTGTGTGTGTGATGTGTCGTGTACGTGTTGTATGTGTTTCGTGGTTGGTGTCTGGCTTACCTTCTGCGCCGTACGCGTCCGTGCCTGTTCCGGTAGTAAATGTAGAATATTGGTATGATCGGGACGAAGGGATTCATGGTTGGTTCGTGTCGTTCGTCCTTCTCGTTGCTTCGCGTCGTCCTCGTCGCTTCGCCTCGTCCTCGTCGCTTCGCGTCGTCCTCGTCGCTGCCGTGTTCGTCTCGGAGCCGTGGATCGTGTTGTGGCGCGAATCGAAGCTTATGTGCGCCTCTCCCGGATGCTTTGACGTGCCGTGTGTAGCGACGGGTTCGGCGCGTACGGAAAGCGCATCGTACTTGTCCGGCCGGACGGGGCTGCATTTTTCCTTCCGTGCGACTCGATTCGGCGTTTCCGGATTCGCCTCGGTCGGGGAACAGGACCTGGTTTGGGTGAGTATGGCTTGGCCGGATTCTTTGCTGTTGTGCGCATCGTACTTACTCGTTCGGTGTGCTGTACGGATCGGTCGGGAAACAGGCTTTCGCATGGCTTTTTTCCCGACCGAATGGTGTTGGGTACGCCTCCGACCGAGATCGGAATCGGCCCCCAAGTTCCTTGGACACCCTAGCCCTGTGGCACTGGTCCTTCCCATGGGATATTACAGAGCAGGAGAATGAGGTACCATGCACTGCTCCTTCAGTTGATCTCCTGGAAGACTCACACAGCCAAGGGGTCCGTAGGGGCACTTTCAAGAAACTGCTTGGCAGCAGATTTTATCTTGGTGGCCCTTCAAACTCAAAAGGCAGGCTTCATCATTGAATCAACTCTCCTAACCAGGAAGGTTGATTCTAGAACATCTAGCAACCATATTGTTCAGAATGTTTTCTGTAGCTTTCCCTCGACCTTCTCTCAGGTTCTTTGAGATTCTCAGAAATCTCCTTGGCCAATGGGCTCTTCTCTCTGGCTTTCATGGCAAGCCACACTTTCAGTCTGCACTTCCCAGGCCCTATGGTTTCCTCACCTCTTGCAGAGCACATGTGTGTTGGGTAGCAATGTGGAGTATTCTTCCTACGGCACCTTGAGTCAGAACTGGTCCACAGAAGTTCCCTGGGGGATCCCTGTATTGCAGGGTTCCTCGCAAGTCCACTCTCTACTATTCCCCAGAGGGAGTGAGAAGGCCAGTGTTACACAGTCCAGAGTCCAAGTTATTACAAGTCAAGTATTTCCCACCAGTCCAGACGGGGATTTATCCATGGAGGGGGTCCATCCTTTCTTGTCTTCTGAAGGTTCCAGTGCTTCTAAGAGTTCACCCCTTACTTAGGAGTGTGCACATGGAGATGCAAAGTTCTAGCAGATGGGCTCCATTGCTAAGATGCCACACCATCTTTGCAAACCTGTTCCATCCCTCCTACACTGCATTATGGAAATTTTCAATCAGACAGAATCAACTATTGGGCTGCTGCAACTCCTCTATAGCTTTCTGTTCCACCATGAAACTACACCGCAAACTGGTCTTTTCCCTTCAAAATGACAAACTAAACCATTTACTGTGATTCTACTTTGTTTCTCTGCAGAAGGGCATATCCAGGTTGTCAGCAAGTGTGAGTGGAATTAACTCATGCATATATCTCCCTCACTCTCTTCCTGTCCAGGAACAGGTCTAATCTCCTGCAAATGGATATTTGTATTTCTTCGATTAGGCTAGGTTATCAGACCTTTGTGTCCAATCTTAATTTTTTACCATCAGCGTAGACATTTTCACCACAATGATTCCTCTTGCAATTGACCCACTAGTGGCTGTCATTATGAGAGGCTGATAAGTTGTTTTTTAGGATGAGTTTTGGTGATAAAATGGATACTGCAGCACATCTGCAATGTGGATGTGGTCTGCAGACTCAACAAGGCCTTTCTGCGCCCATTCATGCCTAAACCAAGCCCAGTTATGCTGGCAGCCTCCTGCTTCACTAAGTAAGTCTATCTGATCCTTGTGGTTTAAGCATTCTTATGTACTGTATTCATATTGTAATTTTTATTCTCCTGATGAAGAATCTTCACTTGGTTTGAAATCTTATGAATGATTTCTAGATAAACCATGGATCTTTTTTTCCACTGAGATATAATCAAAACTAAGCCATTCTTGTTTTATTCAATGCCTGATCAACAATAAGAAAATACGCAGGCACAAAAAAATCTCACTGTTGATTATAACCTTCACTTTGAAGCCATTCTTGAACGTTTGTTTTATGATTAGTTGTCTGATCATTTTAACAATATTATACTTCGCAAATATAAAATCTGGAATACCACTCTCTCAATAAAGGAGCAGTGTCCTTGCTTGCTTAATTAGGAATTCAGTTAATTGTATCAAGGTTCCTTTTGGCCATTGATTTTAGTAAAGAGACCCCCGTCCACTGGTCCAGAAGCTTGCGATCATCTACCTCAGTTCTTACAAAAAATATTGGAGGCAATCTCCATATGACTGTGTTGGCCTATTTAAACAATGTTGACTGGTCTAAGGCTTCTTTAACAACAAATTATCTCAGTTTATTTCACTCTTTGAGTTAAAGCCCAACCTCTCTTCCACAACAAATGTTAAAGGTCATGTACTGGATATCATCTGTTCCAATTTTGCTTTGTGCCATCCATATTACCTCTTCGCTGTTCCATGGTCATACAATTTTAGCATTATTTTTGGGGATTCAAAAAAAGTTGCTAAATCCAAATGTATTATCTGTCCAGCTTGTAACATTAGGAGATGGGTGAACATCACTATTGACACTCTAGTGAATGAAATTCCAGCACAAAAGCCTAGGGGCAACACATGTTCTGACCTTTCATGTATTTTGGAGGAATATTAGGGCCCGATTCACAGAACTAATTTAAGACACAATCCTAAACTTACTACCATTTTGGTATTCCCAGAAGGCACTTACTCATTTTGGTATTCACAGAAGGCACTTACTTACTCATTTTGAGTAACTTACTCATTTTGTGTAACTTACTCATTTTGTGTAACTTACTCATTTTGGTATTCACAGAAGACACTTACTCATAAATGAGTAAGTGCCTTCTGTGAATACCAAAATGAGTAACTTACTCATTTTGTGTAACTTACTCATTTTGGTATTCACAGAAGGCACTTACTCATAAATGAGTAAGTGCCTTCTGTGAATACCAAAATGAGTAACTTACTCATTTGTGTAACTTACTCATTTTGTGTAACTTACTCATTTTGGTTTTCACAGAAGGCACTTACTCATCAATGAGTAAGTGCCTTCTATGAATACCAAAATGAGTAAGTTGCACAAAATGAGTAAGTTACTCAAAATGAGTAAGTTACTCAAAATGAGTAAGTAAGTGCCTTCTGTGAATACCAAAATGAGTAAGTGCCTTCTGTGAATACCAAAATGGTAGTAAGTTTAAGATTTTGTCTTAAGTTAGTTCAATCAATCAATCAATCAATCAATGAATTTGTAGAGCGCACTACTTACCCGCGAGGGTCTCAAGGCGCTGGGGAAAAAAGGGAGGGGGGGTGCCGCTACTGGTCAAACAGCCAGGTCTTGATTAGCCTCCTGAAGGTCAGTAGGTCTTGGGTCTGTCGTAGGCTGAGTGGGAGGGTGTTCCAGGTCTTGGCGGCGAGGTGGGAGAAGGATCTGCCGCCGGTGGTTGTTCTTCGAATGCGAGGGACGGTGGCGAGGGAGAGGTCGGCGGAGCGGAGCTGGCGGTTGGGGACGTAGAAGAAGAGTCGTCTGTTGAGGTAGGCTGGGCCGGTCTTGTGGAGTGCCTTGTGAGCGTGAATGAGGAGTTTGAAGGAGATTCTCCTGTCGACGGGGAGCCAGTGCAGGTTCCTCAGGTGGGGGGTGATGTGGCTGTGGCGTGGTACGTCGAGGATCAGGCATGCGGAGGCGTTTTGTATGCGTTGCAGTCGCTTGATGAGCTTGGCCGGGGATCCCGCATAGAGGGCGTTCCCATAGTCGAGTCTGCTACTGACGAGGACCTGGGTGACTGTTCTTCTTGTAGCTGTCAGGATCCACCTGTAGATCTTGTGAAGCATGCGGAGGGTGCTGAAGCAGGAGGAGGAGACCGCGTTGACTTGTTTGGCCATGGAGAGCGTTGAGTCGAGGATGACTCCCAGGTTGCGTGCGTGGTCGGTGGGTGTCGGGGCTGCCCCCAGTGTTGTTGGCCACCAGGAGTCGTCCCCGGCTGAGGGTTTGGAGCAGAGGATGAGGACCTCCGTCTTGTCCGAGTTCAGCTTTAGTCGGCTGTACTTCATCCAGTCGGTGACGGCCTTCATTCCTTCGTGGAGGTTGGATTTGGCGGTGAGGGGGTCCTTGGTGAGGGAGAGGATCAGTTGAGTGTCGTCGGCGTAGGAGAATATGTTGAGGTCGTGCTGTCTGGTGATGCGTGCGAGTGGGGCCATGTAGATGTTGAACAGTGTTGGGCTGAGGGATGATCCCTGGGGTATGCCGCAGATGATCTCGGAGGCTTCGGATCAGAATGGTGGGAGGCGGACTCTCTGAGTTCTGCCGGCGAGGAAGGAGGTGGTCCATTCCAGGGCCTTGTCTCGGATCCCTGCGTCGTGGAGGCGTGCGTGTAGAGTGCGGTAGCAGACAGTGTCGAAGGCGGCGGAGAGGTCCAGCAGGATGAGGGCTGCGGTCTCACCGTTGTCCAGCAGGGTCCTGATGTCGTCTGTGGCGGCGTTGAGGGCAGTCTCAGTGCTGTGGTTGCTGCGGAACCCTGACTGGGATGGGTCCAGGATGCTGTTTTCTTCGAGGTATCGGGTTAGCTGTCTGTTGATGATCTTCTCGATGACCTTGGCTGGGAACGGAAGCAGGGAGATGGGCCGGAGGTTCTTGAGGTCTCTTGGGTCCGCCTTGGGTTTTTTGAGTAGGGCGTTGATCTCGGCGTGTTTCCAGCTCTCTGGGAAGGTCGCGGTCTCGAAGGAGAGATTGATGACGTTGCGCAGGTGGGGTGTGATGGAGCTGCTGGCTTTGTTGAAGATGTGGTGCGGGAAAGGGTCTGACGGGGAGCCGGAGTGTATCGTGCTCATGGTCTTGATGGTGTCATCGATGTTCACGCTGGCCCAGGCTGGCAAGGGGTCGTTGTCGATGGTGTGCGGCGGGTCTGGTGCATCGGTCTCAGTTGGGGCTGTCTGGGTGTTGAAGCTGTCGTGGATGTCGGCGATCTTGCGGTGGAAGAAGTTGGTGAGGGAGTCGCACAGGGCTTGCGACGGCGGGATGTCGTTGGTGTTGGAGCTGGGGTCGGAGAGTTCCTTCACGATGTTGAAGAGCTCAACATCGTGCTGTTGTGTGCGTTGTTGTCGATGCGGTCTTTGAAGGAGATCCTCTTGGCGGACCTGATGAGGTGGTGGTGGGTACGGATGGCGTCTTTGTGGGCTGCGTGGCTGTCCGGTGTCTTTTCACTGTGCCATTTCTTCTCTAGTTTCCGGCAGGTACGCTTGGAAGCTAGGAGTTCCGGGGTGAACCAGCTGGCTCTTTTGGTGGTGTCACTGTAGGTGAGTTTTTTCAGCGGGGCGAGGGTGTTGGCACAGTCGTCTATCCATCGTCTGAGGTTGCAGGCAGCGTCGTTGGTGTCGGATGGGTCGGAGGGTGGGCTGAGAGCGAGGTTTGCCCGTAGTTGGTCTTCGGTGACTTTGCTCCAGCAGCGGCGTGGGATCTGTTGGGTGCGGTGGTGTGTGGTGGGTTTCTGGAAGGTGAAGTGGATGCAGCGGTGGTCGGTCCAGAGGAGTTCGGTGGTGTGGCTGAAGGAGACGTGGAGCTTGAGGAGAAGATGGGGTCGAGCGTATGGCCGGCGGAATGGGTCGGTGTTGTGACGAGCTGTCTTAGTCCGAGGTTGTCAATCAGGGTGGTGGAGTTGCTGTCGTTGTTGTTCTCCAGGTGAAAGTTCAGGTCTCCGAGGAGGATGTAGTCGGTGGAGGTCAGGGCGTGCGTGCTGATGAAGTCAGCGATGGAGTCGCTGAACTGGGGTCGGGGTCCAGGGGGTCTGTAGACGAGGGTGCCTCTAAGGGTGTTGTTGGGGTCTGGGTGGATCTGGAAGTGCATGTGTTCGGCAGTGCAGAGAGTGTCGTCGGTGCTGGTCGAGACCCTGATGGTGTTCTTGTGGACGATGGCGATTCCTACTCCGTTGATGCGGTCTCTGCGGGTGATCTTATAGCCGTCTGGGATGGCTATGGCGATGTCGGGTGCGGAGGAGTCGTTCATCCAGATCTCTGTCAGGAAGGCGACGTCTGGTGCTGATGTGTCAAGCAGGTCCCAGAGCTCGACAGCGTGTTTGTGTGCGGAGCGGGTGTTCAGTAGGATGCATCGGAGGTGGTTGAGGTCCTTCTTGGCGGGGGCTTCGGCGGCTCTGAGGCTGGTGTAGCTGCAGTTCCGGCAGGTGAAGGGACCATGAGTGCGTTTCGGGGCGGCCTTGAAGCAGTTGTGTATCCGTCCGGGGTTGAGAGCGTGGAGTGTGGTGGCATCGTATCGGCGTCGGTCGTCGAGGCTTGAGCGGGGGGCACGAGGACCAGGGGTTCTGGCACTGGGCGCGGTCCAGGCGCGGACAGGCGCAGAAGGGCTTGCCTTAGGCGCGCCTTCGGCATGCCAGTGGCGCGGCCGCACAGCGGCCGCCATATATGGGGAGGTGGGAGGGAGGAGCAGCTGGGAGGCAGGGGCAGCGAATGGTCAGTAAGGGGGGCGGGGCCGCAGGGGACGCAGCGGCGGGAGCGGAGAGAGGCAACGAGGGGTACAGAGGCAAAATGGACACAAAAACGGGGGCAACGAGGGGTACAGAAGGCAAAGATGGACACAAAAACGGGGGCAACAAGGGGTACAGAAGGCAAAAGTGGACACAAAAAACGGGGGCAACGAGGGGTACAGAAGGCAAAGATGGACACAAAAAACGGGGGCAACGAGGGGTACAGAAGGCAAAGGTGGACACAAAATATGGGGGCAACGAGGGTACAGAAGGCAAAGGTGGACACAAAAACGGGGGCAACAAGGGTTACAGAAGGCAAAGGTGGACACAAAAACGGGGGCAACGAGGGGTACAGAAGGCAAAGATGGACACAAAAACGGGGGCAACGAGGGGTACAGAAGGCAAAGATGGACACAAAAAATGGGGGCAACGAGGGGAAGCAAAAGGCAAAAACGGGCACAGAGGCAGCAAACAGGGGGCGAGCTTACCAGCAGCAGCAGTGGGTAGGGCACCACAGGCGGAGCTGTGTGGTGGGGGAGCAACCTACCTGGCAAGTTCTGTGAATCGGGCCCTTAGAGTTTAATGACTTTGACTGCTAATCGTTCAGCTATCTCTAAACCATGCTATCTCTAAACTGATTAGGAAACTGTGTTATTATTTTTCTTGGTTTTTTAAGGACTTGATGGTATTAAATTGCACACTTTGAGTGATATATTTGTGTGGGTGTAAAGATTGTGACCCTTTGTTAAAAACAGATTGAAACAAAGCTAAGCAGGCATACAAGCAAACAATCAGGAAAGCAAATCCTCTTTCTACCTAATTTATTAGTGGGTATTTTGCTTATGGCAAAAGTACTGAAAAATCCCCCAAAACTTTTTAATGAAAATTCAATCAGTTTGAAAATGTGCAAGCCTTTCTATTTTGAGGAAAACTTTTGCAGCGTCTACCCCATTGCCGACTTTCTCACCGCACGCAACCAGGAATTTTTTTCAGTATGATCCTCCACCAATTATTGTGCCTCCCCTTAGGGGCTGCTTCCTCTTAAGCTGGAAAAAAATCCTATTTGTTACTAGAACCCAACAGGCCTAGAGAAATTATTGATGCATGACTGTCTATCAGTCTGGTGCCTGACTCCTTGAAAGTGGCCTATGTTTCTTCACTAAAAAGTCTTCCTTTGACCCTGAGACTCTGATTCTCAAATGCCATATCTATCAATGCTGCTGGAATAATCTGACTTTATCCAGCTATGTTCATTGAGGCAATTTATCTTTTGTATCCATCCCTCATGGGCTCCCTGCATGAGAGTAGTACTGAATTAACTCGGTCCTTGACAGCCTTGCTTGGCTAACTTGTACATCACTGCATTCCTGATGGTACTAGATCTTTTTGCTGCTTTTGATACCTTCTGCCATGAGACCCTTGTGTCCAGACTGTTGGAAATGGAGATAGAGAATATAGCTTTGCCATTGTTTGTTAGCTTTCAGTCAATTTGATCCTTTCAGATCTCTAGCCCACCTTCCCTTTATCTATCAGAACTTGTCTGTATGGCATACCCTGAGGCTTCATCCTTTTTTCCACTACTTTTTAATCTGTATGTGGTCCTGCCAGCTTATTTGAGTTTGTATTTTGAGTTTGAATTGTTGTAAATGTGCTATGCTGGATGAATTTAAAACATCTGACAAATTAGAAATCCTCTATCCTTTAAAACCGTCCCCATTCTGGGAGCTTTCTTATTGGTCACAGACCATGGGCCCTATGCCCTCACCTGTCCCTGTGGGAATAAAGTGTGAAATAAAAATAGATTCCTCTTTGAACATAGCTGACCAGATCTTATCTGTATTAATTTAATGTCCTGCTTATTTAAACCTTGTTCTTTAAAATGGATCCTGCACCTTTTTTTATTTTCAGCACTGATTCGAATGGCATTTATCTCTGCCCATTTAGACTATTGTAATGCCATGTACTTGGGTCTTCCATCTTATCAGATTCAAATGTTGAAACTAATCCAAACTATGCAGCAAGACTAAATCTGGGTTTGGGCCCCAGATAATATGCCTGCAGTCCTTGAATATCTTTATTGGTTGGCCATGAAAGAACCTATTTTTTTTTAATGATTGTACTTGGTCCGCAAAGCTATTTTTTCAACAAATCTTTAATTTTTGTCCAATATTTTTAATTTTATGGGACTAGATGGTTATTAAAATCTAAAGACATATTTCTGGTAGGCATTCTCTAAAGTAAATGCAACATTCTTGGATTAGGGCATTTTCTACTGCTGCTGCCTTGAAATGGAACTTGTAGACTTATAAACCTAATGCAACTCATTGTGTTGGATGAGGCTTGGCTCCAACTAATGGCCAACAGGGTAACTCAAAGCCTGGATTTTTTTAGGAGCTGACTCACGTAAATAATGCAACACCGATAGTACATAAAGGAGTGCAAAAGTGGCACATTTAATATTAAATTTGCACTCTGGTTCTCTGCTTATCTCTAGAAAGAGATGTTAAACTTGCCTCTAAGTTGAACCCATGCACAATTGTTAGTTTGGTGCAGGTTTATCCAAATTGTGAATACAGTAAAGTATTATTCGACTGCTTTACCTATTATCAACAAGCAAAGCAGGTGATTGGAATATGCAAGCAACAAAGGGGCATATTCTCAAGGACTTATCGCCGATTTATCGTCATTTTAGCGCCACAAAAGTTGCGATAGATTCTTCGCCCTATTCTCAAGCTGGTGCAAACTGCCGAAATCGCCAGTTTTCCAGCGATAGCAGCCGCAAAAAACATTGCCACGGATGAGAGCACCAACTAACGCTAATGGTATGCAGAGTAGGCGTTCCCGTGCAAAAACACACGAAAACATCACTTCGCGATATTCTCAACGACCAGCCAGATCTGCGATGCGATTCAAAAACAGGCGATAAGGCGCGTTAGCAGCAGGGATTTAACACCTGCCTTTGACTGGTGTTAAGCAGGACGACAACCTGCAGTATGAAAGGGAGCCCAGCCCAGAGCCACATCTGAAGACCAACAGATGCCATGGAGCCAATGATCATGCAGCTTGGAGACCCAAGAGGGCCACAACACCCACCGCCACCAGCCCCAGGGCCCCCCCCCCCGGACCACCCCGCGGACTACCACCTAGGCAGCGCAGAAGAAGACAGCGGACGTTCCTAAAATGCACCAGCCTCAGACACTCAACGTCAGCGGATGCCATTGCCCACTACAGGCTCAAAAGGACAACCATCCTCCGCATCCTGACCCACATTGCCCACAGGCTGACAGTTCCAACACAGCGGAGAACAAATATCCCTCCGCAGACAAAGCTGCTGGCTGTGCTGCACCTGTTGGCCCCTGGTACCTTCCAACCAACAACTGCCAGAGTCGGAGGAGTCTCCCAGCCAGCCGTATCAAAGTTCCCCACACTTGTCTTGGATGCATATCCACAAAAGCAACGGCGGGTCCCTGTATCCGCATCACACGCTAGTACCAATTCGTAGTGTTCCTGCGCAACCAACCCCAACGCCAGTCGTTGCTTGACGCCTCTGTGCCCCAGATCCAAGATTGTAGTCACTGAAATGGGGGTGCGCCAGGTCATGAAGTCCAGTAGTCAACAGTAGTGTAAAAACTGTTCTTTATTACAAATACATAAATCAACAATACGAAAAGCTCAGCCAACGCGTTCCATTCCCAATGGGGAACTTCATCAGGGCAACATGTGGATTCAATTAACTGCATATGCTGCGGGAACTCCCCAATACAATTCCATATTCCGAAAGTCAGTATTCAGAAACCTGTTGGAAAAATGGTGACAATGGTCAAGTGTCCGCATAGTCACAAACGTAATCTGGCACAGTGCATTGCACTTGGACAAACCGGAATGCTGACAGGCATGATAAATCCTGCACAAAAAGACCGTAACAGAAGTTCGTGTGGTCGTAACCTTCATAGGAAAGAAAAGGAAGGTTACGACCACACGAACCTCTGGTCTTATTATGCAAGATTAATCGTACCTGTAAGCATCACTGTTTGTATCAGCTTGTTACCCCTGCACCTTCACTTCCCCCACACTGCGCAGGAACAGCTGGAGACCAAGCAAGGGAACTACGCCATAGCTGGCTTGCCGCACGTGTTGGGGGCAATTTACTGCACACATGTACTACTTGTGCCCGCTGCCGACACTGCACACAATAACCGCAACAGAAACCACACGCATTCCATCAATGTGCAAGCAAAAGTGGACCACCGGGGCCTGTTCACGAATGTCATCGCAAACTTCCCAGGCAGTGTGCATGATTCCTGCATCTTCCGCAAGTCCAGCGCTTTGGATGATGGCACCTATGGAAATGCACTGCTCGTCGGTAAGTACCAACTGAACACACCACACACCTCAACTCCACAATCATACAACTCACAACTGTGGGAATGCACACGTTACAAAATCACAGACAACATGCCAATCAACAGGCCCAACTACCAGACATGACAACACAAGTAACTGTGGTAACCGTGGCCAGCCATGTAGACAAACCATCAACGACATGGCACCTCTGCCACACGATTGCAGAATGTGGGGAGAGGTGGGAACAAAGTATGTGCGAAGGAGGCAAGTGACCCATCAATAAGAATGTACACAATGCCAAGTGTGGCGGTGATGTGCTGGACAGACATCAGTATGCAGAGCACAGACATGTCCATGTGGACATATACTGCTGGTGTTTGTAGTGTTGTGGACAGTGGATGCAAACAGGTTACCTCAGGCAGTGTGGAAGCCCTTGGACATGTAGCTTTGTCGTCCCCCCCTCTAAGCGTAAGCGGAGTGGCCTTGGCTGGCATATGTCGTGAATAAATATCCCGGGGCTCTGGGCGTGGTTCAGTTCTGGGATGGCCACCAAAGTAACTACTGCGTGTGTCTCTGTGTCCGCCATATCCTGTCCATAGGCCAACACACACGTTGCCGACCACCTTCAACGGCCAGATTTACACTGGAGATGAGGTGGCTACACCCCAAGACAACCCGCGCACATCTCGTCATCGCATGCAGGGTCGTGTCTGCCAGGGCGGCGCCCCCACCCAGCCACGAGGCCACCGCCGTGACCGGTGGTGCCTGCGCGAACCTGTGCGCCTGCTGCACACCAGCCCTGGTCCCCAGACCGGTCCACCGCCCAGCGATGACTGGCCGCCCCTGCGCACCCAGGCCTCAATGCTCACCTGCAGCCACCGGTGTGTCTCCAAGAGGGCCCACCATGTGCCGGTGCAACCTCCTCAGCCAATCGCTGGTTTCCGCGCCACAGGCCCCCAGCGCACCTTGCGGCAACGCACCGCGGAGTCATGTGTGTGCTGACTCCTGCCTTCGGCGTACACTGCGCTCCCGCAGGGCCCTCAATTCAAATCGAATCTCGATTTGCAGGACGGCGTATCGAGGTCTACGCATCATCGCAGGCTGCACACCCGCTCAGCTCTTCAGGTGCCCCTACCTCAGTGCACCGCAAGTCACCGTCCCGTGGTGGTAGGCCTGTGCCGGCCGCAGTGCATCGGGTGCCACTAACTCTGTGCACCGCAAGTCATCGTCCTGTGGCGGTAGGCCAGTGCCGGCCGCAGTGCATCGGGTGCCACTAACTCTGTGCACCGCAAGTCATCGTCCCGTGGCGGTAGGCCCGTGCCAGCCGCAGTGCATCGGGTGCCATTAACTCTGTGCACCGCAAGTCATCGTCCCGTGGCGGTAGGCCTGTGCTGGCTGCAGTGCATCGGGTGCCACTAACCCAGTGTGCCACAAGTCATGGACCCTTCATGATTGAGTCTCGTGGTGCGGACGCCATCATGTCACCTCCGGCAGTGGGGAATGTGATGTGGTAGGCCCCTTTTATTGGCAGGGTCACATGTCCTGTGACGCCTGTGCTAGATGGGTGTGGTGTGGGTGTAAACCAGCCCTCAGGGAGTGGCTGTGGCATGCTGACGACTAGACCAGTGACCAGCAGATCACTACAGGGAAGACCTGGGTCATGTAGCTTTGTCGTCCCCCCCTGTAAGAGTAAGCTGAGTGGGCTGGGCTGGCGTATGCCGGTCCAGCGTAGGGGTGTGAACGATGAGCCCGAGGCTCTGGGCGTGGTTCAGTTCTGGGCTGGACAAGAAAGTGACTGATGCGTGTGTCTCTGTCGTAGTGTCGGCGCCACCCGGACCGCAATCGGCAATGTTGCACCCTGTGACTCGTGGCCCACAACATGAGCAACATGGACATAAGGGGGAATCAATGACCCTACATTCATCCATACTTTCATACTTGTATGATCATAGACATGACACATCTGTGTGAATTTGAATGTTTTATTCACATTCAGTGGAGTGTTGAAGCTGGAGCAGTACAGGGCCATGAAAACCCCACTTTACATTGTTGCCCCGTGGAGGGACAGCCAGAGTCCATCAGGGAATAACAAGTTCGTCGGAAGAGGAAGAGTTCAGTCCGCAGTCTGATTGCTGTGTCATTGGTAACCAAACAGAAAATGGCAGTCCATGTCGAAGTCCAAGGTGAGTGTCGCAGAGTGAATCGGGGGACAGTGGAAGGTGATGATGCAGAGGGCAGAACCAAGCAGAAACAGGCCATATGGCGGAGATGAATGCTACCGCATCCTCCTTACCACTAAGGCAGATTCATCCGCATCTTCGTCCTCTGATGTTTCATGGGCCTTGTTAGGATTTGAGGAGTCTTTTCTTTCTTCCTACCGTTTCTGACGCTGCATGCATGATCGGGTAGACTTGCGGGAGTGTTTTTGGCGCGTAGGCGGATGGTATTTAAGTCGCCGCCTGCAAGAACTCAGTGCTTGGTTTCTCTTCCGGTTCTGGTATCCGGAAGGACTTCGCCAGCAGTCTCCAGCTTCGTGAAGTCGTCTTGTTTGTTGCTCTTCCTTGTGGGATTCCAGCTTCAGGATTGTGGGTTTAGCTGCCTTGGGACTCTGTTCGAGTTTATTTCCCTCCGTCTCCTCCCTAAATCAGGCACATTTTAAGAACTTGTAATTGCCTTGAATAGGGATTACGGGAGAAAATAAGCAGCTGCGTACCCCTCTTCCTTTCCCTCACTTCCTGATTTACAGTAACCTATCAAGGTCGTTATAGGGCACATTTGGGTGTTTTTACGAGGAGTTCCTATACCGTGACTACGGACTCACTTTGCTTTTCGTTATATTGTTTTCTTTTTTTCTTTTTTTTTGTCTGTGCCAGACTTTTTCCCTTGGGTTAATTTTCTATACTGAAGGTGTCGTTTTTGGGGAACAAGGACAAATGAACCTTAAACGCCATTGAAGCTAGGCTTGTAAAGGACCCTCCACCTCCCTGGATACCAATATCGTGGACATTTGATCCCTTTACAAGTTATCACCCTTTGCTCTCCAGAATGGGGTAAGAGCCAGCTCATGCCTGCGATAATGTATATCTGATCATGCATGTATGTGAATGATATATCTGGCGATTGTTGCTAATCTATCTTTTTGCCTTTCTTTTTCTCAAAGGTTAGACGAACTCCCTTTCCCTTTAGTGATAGACAGAAAGGGAGACCTTGCCAGCGTGATGTTCCCTCTTGGTTTCCTTGTTTACCCCCACCTTCTCCCGGTGCCTTTGTTTACCATACCCTTGTATACAAGTAGGTGGTGGCTGCCAGGATACAGGTAGAGGATTGGGACTATCTTTGCACCTGCGGTGTTGGGTAGAACCAGTGTGGTGCCAGAACAGAAAACCAAGCCCACAAATTAAAACACTGCCTGAGCGAAGATGGATCTTGAAGGTGGCATGCCTAGAACAGGGGATGAAGGGACACCTACCATGCAGGATTTAATGTCCGCCATCACTTTCCTTTAGGCTGAGGTACAGGATTTGAGGCAGGAGAATCATGGGTTACATCAGGAATTAAACACCTTTAGGGCTAGAGATCAGTCATGGGGGACAGGTAGGGGACCATCAACAAAAGTTCAAGGACCTATAGTACAACCCGCCACATTTCAGTTTGATAGGACAACAAGTCAAGGGGCTAGTGGTAGTACACCTGTAGCAATCACGGTTACTACGCCTGTTCCTGTTCCTTTGGCTGTACCGGAAAGATTTACTGGTGATTGTAATAAGTTCGGGGTGTTCATGAACCAGTGTCACTTACACTTTATGTGTCGTCCCACTGCTTTCCCGGATGATTCCGCTAAGGTGGCCTTTGTTATCTCCTATTTGGCGGGTACAGCTGCTACGTGGGCTGTTCCCTTGGTGGATAGTGACGACCTCGTTTTGTACAATTTTTCAGCTTTTAAGGAGCAGATGCGTTGTTTATTCGCAAAGCATGCTTTTATGCCAGCTAGCGATGCTGAGCTGTTTAAACTACGGCAGGGGAAACAGGACTTGTTAACATATATTTCCTCTTTTAACCGTCTTGTTTCAGAAATACACAGGCCCATGGCCAAAAGAACTTCTTTGTTCTATCAGGGGCTGAGCGAGGAGTTAAAGGATATTGTATCCCAGGTGATGGATCCTCCAGAGGATTGTTCGGCCTTCATTGATTTGGTGGTTAAGTTGAACCACCGTTTGTCTGAAAGACGAGGTGAGAGGAATCGGTTTCAGGTGTCTCGTGTTGTGGTTGTGAGAAGTGAGTCAAAAGGGCCTTTTGAGTCAAAGCAGGGGCCTGAACATATGGAAATAGGTGGGGTGAGGGGTCCTTTGACAAGTGAGGAGAAAGGAAGACGGCGGGCTCAGAACTTATGCTTGTATTGTGGGAAGGGTGGACATTATGCCCGCGAATGTCCCGAGAAACCATCTAGTCTGCCGGCAAGAAAGGCAGTGGCATTTGTTGGCAAGAAAGCTGGTGAGAGATCTCAGGAGGAAGTTGCTTTTAGCAATTCATATGTGATTCCGGGGGCAGTTCAAAGGGTCCCACGACACTTTACTATTTCCGTCTGTTTGGTGTTGTCTAACAGAAGCAGATCTACTATGTCAGTGCTGCTTGATTCCGGAGCCACTGGGAATTTTATGGATATCCAACTCGCTGAAAGACTAAATGTTCCGTGTGTGTGTAAAGAACAGCCAGAACCTGTGAGAGCAATTGATGGGACCGAACTGTCTTCGGGGTCCATAACCCGTCAAACGGAACCTTTGCTGTTGCTTTGTGACAATGGGCACTCAGAGACTATTAGTTACGATCTTATAGATGCTCCCTCTTTTGGGGTTATGCTCGGCGTGCCCTGGTTGCAGATACACAACCCTAGAATTGATTGGGCGAGGCGAACGGTGACATTGGACTCTGTACACTGTCTGCAAAATTGTTATCAGGTTGCTACAGATTGGGTCGTGCCATTAACTTGTGCAGTGGGCGATTGTGGAGAACCTAGTGATATTCCATCTACTTATGTAGGTTTTCGTGATGTTTTTGACAAAGCACAAGCTAATGTATTACCACCACATAGGTCTTTTGACTGTCCCATAGATTTGTTGCCTGGTGCTACATTGCCCTGTAGCCGTATATATGCGTTGTCAGAACCGGAGGAACAACACTTGCGGGAGTACCTGGATGAAATGCTGGCTTCTGGTTTTATTCGTCCCTCTTCTTCTCCACTGTCATCAGCAATCTTTTTTATACCTAAGAGGGAGGGTGATCTTCGAGCGTGTGTGGACTATAGAACCCTCAATAAGGTGACGATTAAGAACAAATACCCACTCCCTTTAATCCCGGTTTTGTTGGACCAATTGAAGCAAGCAACCGTTTTTACGAAACTCGATTTAAGGGCTGCTTACCATCTCATTCGTGTCTGTGAAGGGGACGAATGGAAAACCGCGTTTCGTACAAAATTTGGTTTATTTGAGTATTGCGTTATGCCTTTTGGATTGTGTAACGCCCCTGCGGCTTTTCAGTTTTTCATTAACGAGGTTTTGCGGGAGTATTTGGATGTGAGTGTGATAGTCTACATTGATGATATTCTGATTTTTTCTAAGACCACTGTGGATCATGAAATTCATGTATCCCAGGTGTTACAGAAATTATGAGATCATCACCTGTTCGTGAAGTTGGAAAAATGTAAGTTTAATACATCTTGTGTGGAGATTTTGGGATTTCTTGTTTCCGCTGACGGTATTAAGATGGACCCTCGCAAGATCGAGGCTATTGTTACCTGGCCGTCTCCTACCTGTGTAAAGGATGTTCAGGTCCTCCAAGGGTTCGCCAATTTCTATAGGTGGTTTATTTCCCATTTCTCGGATATTGTAACACCTATGACTACCTTATTGAGAAAGGGGGTGCCTTTTATCTGGTCTCCCACAGCCCAATCTGCTCTAGAGCTGTTGGTAGTTAAATTCACTTCTGCCCCTGTTCTTGTGCATCCAGATCCAGCTTTGCCTTTTTTTGTGCAGGCTGATGCTTCCCTGTGTGCGGTGGGTGGTGTTTTATCGCAAAGGGACGTTGATACAGGTCTTATGCACCCCATTGCATTCTTTTCTAAAACGTTGTTGCCTGCTGAGTGCAATTACGCTGTGGCGGAAAGGGAGCTGCTAGCTATTAAGCTGTCATTTGAGGAATGGCGGCATCATCTATGGGGGGCCCGACATCCTATCACAATCTACACTGATCATAAGAACCTGGAGTTTTTTCACTCAGCAAGCGCTTTAACCCCGAGACAGATGCGGTGGGTGTTATTCTTTAACGAATACGATTTCATCATTACGTATAGGCCTGCTGCACAGCAATTGAAATCGGATGCGCTGTCTCGTATACATGTGGGTCCGTTAGGTGACTTGCCAGGTTCTGATACAAGAACTATGATTCCCATCGAGAAGATTGTGGGCTGTATCTCAGAGGAGGAGTTTCTGACGTCAGTAAAGGGCGAAGTGGGAAATTTAGATCTGACCCCATGGTTGACTAATCCATTGTTTACTGTACAGAATGGCTTGTTATATCATGATGGACGACTGTTCATACCGCCTGAATTGAGGAGGCAAGTTCTTACATGGTGTCATTCCTCGTCTCTAGTAGGTCATCCTGGGATAAACAAGACCAAGGAGTTTTGCTTACGATGGTTTTGGTGGTGTTTGTGGCATCCTGTCCTGTTTGTGCTGTTAGTAAATCCACACACACACGTCCTTCTGGGTTGTTGCATCCGTTACCTGTGCCCCCTACTCCATGGCATACCATCAGTATGGATTTTGTTAAAGATCTCCCTTTGGAGGCTGGATATACGGCCATACTGGTGGTAGTAGATCTGTTCACAAAGGCAGAGCATTTTGTTCCATTACAGAAAGTGCCTACCGCTCGTGAATTGGCTGCTGTTTTTGTGAACCAAGTAGTGAGGTTACATGGTTTGCCCACTGCCATTGTGTCCGATAGAAGGGCGCAGTTCGTGTCTCATTTTTGGACAGAGTTGTGCTCCTCTCTGAAAATGGAGTTGCGTTTGTCCTCTGCTTACCATCCTCAGACGGATGGGCAAACGGAATGAACAAATCAAACAATGGAGCAGTACCTTCGATGCCTTTTGACCTCTCTAACTTGTAATTGGGTTATGGCGCTCCCCTTGGCTGAGTTTGCGTATAATAACAGCGTGCACTCGGCTTTAGGGATGACCCCTTTTTTTTGTTCTATGGGGTTCTATCCTAAGGCCATTCCTATCCAACCTACTGGGCGAGTTCCTGCCTTAGACACTTTAAGTCACTCCCTGATAGAGATTTGGGAGAAGGCTCAGGAACAGTTACTGGCTGCTAAGCTTAGTATGAAGAGGCAAGCTGATAAGCATAGGGGTCCTGCTCCCTCATATGCAGAGGGTGATAAGGTTTGGCTGGCTACGAAGAACTTGAGACTGGGTGGTTCTAGGAAATTGCAGCCTAGGTATGTGGGACCCTTTAGCATCCTCAAAGTAGTAAACCCTGTAGCCATGAAACTAGCCTTGCCTGATGAGTACCGCATTCATTCTGTATTCCATACGTCCTTATTAAAGCCTTATACTAGGACTACTCAGGGGTTGCCTCCTCCTCCTCCTATCGTAGTTGGTGATCACGAGGAGTTTGAGGTGAATGCTATTTTGGATTCCAGGAGAAGGAGAGGGAGATTATATTATCTCATTGATTGGAAGGGATACACTCCTGAAGACCGCACCTGGGAGCCAGCTGATGATGTACATGCTCCCCGGTTGGTGCGTTTGTTTCATGTTCGTCATCCTACTAAGCCACGCCCGGTAGGGAGGCGTTTGGGGGGAGCTACTGTTAGGATTTGAGGAGGCTTTTCTTTCTTCCTACCTTTTCTGACGCTGCATGCATGATCGGGTAGACTTGCCGGAGTGTTTTTGGCACGTAGGCGGATGGTATTTAAGTCGTCGTCTGCAGGAACTCAGTGCTTGGTTTCTATTCCGGTTCTGGTATCCGGAAGGACTTCGCCGTCGGTCTCCAGCTTCGTGAAGTCGTCTTGTTCGTTGCTCTTCCTCGTGGGATTCCAGCTTCAGGATTGTGGGTTTAGCTGCCTTGGGACTCTGTTCGAGTTTATTTCCCTCCGTCTCCTCCCTAAATCAGGCACATTTTAAGAACTCGTAGTTGCCTTGAATAGGGATTACGGGAGAAAATACGCAGCTGCGTACCCGTCTTCCTTTCCCTCACTTCCTGATTTACAGTAACCTATCGAGGTCGTTATAGGGCACATTTGGGTGTTTTACGAGGAGTTCCTATACCGTGACTACGGACTCACTTTTCTTTTCGTTATATTGTTTTCTTTTTGTTTTTTTTCCCCTTGGGTTAATTTTCTATACTGAAGGTGTCGTTTTTGGGGAACAAGGACAAACGAACCTTAAACGCCATTGGAGCTAGGCTTGTATAGGACCCTCCACCTCCCTGGATACCAATATCGTGGACATTTGATCCCTTTACAAGTTATCACCCTTTGCTCTCCAGAACGGGGTAAGAGCCAGCTCATGCCTGCGATAATGTATATCTGATCATGCATGTATGTGAATGATATATCTAGCGATTGTTGCTAATCTATCTTTTTGCCTTTCTTTTTCTCAAAGGTTAGACGAACCCCCTTTCCCTTCAGTGATAGACAGAAAGGGAGGCCTTGCCAGAGTGACATTCCCTCTTGGTTTCCTTGTTTACCCCCACCTTCTCCCGGTGCCTTTGTTTGCCATCCCCTTGTATACAAGTAGGTGGTGGCTGCCAGGGTAAGGGTAGAGGATTAGGACTATCTTTGCTCAGGCGGTATTGGGTAGAACCAGCGTGGTGCCAGAACATGCCTCACATGTGGGTGGTGGTGTTTTGCCTGCATCACTGTGTGGCACTGACACATCAGGGGCCGGAGGTGGAATCTCTGCCGCACTGTGAGGCACTGACACATCAGGGGGCGGAGATGTGGATGTAGAAGCAGCAGCAGCATTCATCAGCGCCAGGCCTTGTAGCAGCACTGGCATGATGAGGGTCTGCAGGGCATGGAAGATCCCAGCTACATCTCGCTGGTATGCAGCCATGGCAGCCATTCTTTCCACCTGCATCCGCTCCCTGTTCTCCATGATCCTCCGCATGTGTTCCAACTCT
Organism: Calotriton arnoldi; assembly: GCA_963921515.1. Lineage (NCBI taxonomy): Eukaryota > Metazoa > Chordata > Amphibia > Caudata > Salamandridae > Calotriton > Calotriton arnoldi. Next base: position 84,065 of record CAWUFW010015862.1, on the reverse strand, counting down.
CGGCTGACATTGCTGGAGCCACGCTGACTAGACAGTTGTTCTTGTCTCTGAGTCAGGACTCCAGCGATGTCAACCATGGATCGCTGGAGAGCATTAAGCGGACTGTGGGTGTAGGAGAGTAGGATCTGCCTCTTATGTTGCCCCCACTTTTTTTCTGATGTTTACACTGGTTTCTGGCTATAGTCTGGCTGGGTCCCTGCTAATCAGGGCCCCAGCCTCTCTGTTCTCTCTAAACGACTTGGAGTGCACTCTAGGTGCACTAGTGATTGGATACTGTGGTACCTTATGAGTCCCTAGTATATGGTACCTTAGGTACCAAGGGCATAGGTACTTCACAGGCCTACCAGGGGCTGAAGCATGTATTATGCCACCCCTGGGAAGCAGACTAAATCTGACACCACAGGCCTGCTACTGCAGCCTGGGTGAGGAAGTGCTAGCACCCCTCACTGAGATATAGGTCCCCTATATCTCTCCTGCACACACATTGAGACTTATCAGTCACCCCTAAAGCAGGCCCTATCAATCCTGAGGGCAGGGTGCTTAGTTTCCGTGTGAGGGGGTGCCTCTGGCTGAGCAGGGCCCCTCTGCAGCGCTCAGAGTCCATTCTCTGGGGCTGTTTGTGGATGCGGTTAAACCATATACTTTTAAGTGCATTATATCCTCGCGGTAAAATGCTAACTTTGGAATGGCTGCATCAAAACATGTCGTGTTTGGTGTCAAACATCTTGGAATACTACCCCCCGCCAGTCCTGGCGGCGGGGGTAGCATTCCACCCTTCTAGAGGGATAGACATGTACCTACTGTGGAAACGCGGTAGAATCCTGCAGAGCCCTGGCATCACAAAATGGATGCCACCAGTCACAGACACTGGGCTGCCCTCCTGCTGATGACCAACACTCGCAGTGGAGGAAGCCCAACAATAGATATCCTGTCCCAAGGGGGTGTGACCACCTCCCAGACAGGGTTTAGTGTATTGGGGCTGGGTGGGTGCACTCTTAGAGTGCTTTGAAGTCCTGCACTGGGGGAGCAGAAGGCTCCTCTGTGCATACCCCAGTTCAAACCGGCTCAGGGGCTACCTGCCCCTGCTCTGGCGCGAAACTGGACAAAGGGAAGTGGGTGTAGCCACCCACTCCCCTGACCCTCCCATAGGTAGGGTCATAGAGCTAGTCCCTCCTTTTCTTTTAGTATAAGAGGGGGAACCTGTGCATTGCACCCTAGATTTCCCTGGACGACGCTCTGAAGAAGAATCCCGGACCTTCGATGTTCCACTACCATTGGAAGACTGAAGAATCTCCCTTGGAGTCAAGGAGTGACTCCCCTGCTTGGCAGGCACCAAAAACTACAAACAACAGTCGCAAACTACGCCGCTCCCGCCAGAGTCCGAAGTCTCTGCAGCCCAAGAAGTAGATTTCCTGATTTCTCAAAGGCCATCGTGAGGCCCCAGCGAAGTTGAGGCCAGTGGACCCCAAGAGTGACGAGAAACCGTGACCCCTGGGTACCGTGCACTATTGTCGAGTGCAACCCCTTCACAACGATCCACGAACTTGTTCTTTGGACCACGTATGGTCCTAGCGTCCAGCAAGCATTCCTCTAAAGATCAGAGGCCTACCATGTCCCGAGTGACCGTGGGCCCCTGTTGAGCGAATCCTCCCGAGGCATCTTTGCGATCCCTTGCCAGCTGGCTTGTGGGTCTCCAGAAGACTTTCTAAAGAAACCAAAGGACTCTCCTGATTGCTCCAGGCCTGCCCTGACTTACCCTTGCTGGGTGAGTCCCTCAGACCTTGCTGGTCTGCGCCATTGCCTCTTCGCACTTTCCCAAAGACTTGCTGCTACCAAGGCTTGTTGGCTCCAATCGAGTCGCTGAGATGGCAGTAAGCTGCAGACATCGTGGGAGACGCTGAATACAGCTCCTGGTCATCGTCGACGCCTCCTGGACCTCGTGGCTGAAGAGTCAAGGCACCTGCGAACAACCTGAATCCTGCGACGACGGTGGGCATCCATCTTCCTTGCCCCGAGTCACTGCCAAGTGACTTTGAACACTGTCCCCTCTGCTTTCAGGTCTTCCATCTTCTGAATCCAGGCTTGGATTCCTCCGGACACTTCTCCTGTCGCCGCAAGCAGCAAGTCTTCACTGCCTCCCATTGAAAACGACGCCGCGACCCGACACCAAAGAACACCTATGCACCTGGCTCCCCTGGGTGAGGTAACTTCAGCACTACGGTGCTCCTGTGGGTGTGGGCCCTAGAACTACTTACCCTGTAAGTGAATTGCTTGTAGCTACCCTAGAAGTGCCCTAAAACTCTTACTTTCCAAGTGCGACTATTGTGCTGACTCGTACAGGGTTCGCGTCTGTGTTAGACACACCGCGTCCATCTCCTTTGTAATACTATCTAGAACTGTGTCCTTCGACTCGTACTGAGTCCGATCGGTGTTCGCCTCGAACACACAAGGGGCCTGTAACATTGAGATCTCCATTGCACTGACTCGCACAAGGTTCGCGTCTGTGTTAGACACAGCGCGTCCATCTCCCTTGCAACTCTATCTGTAACCGCGTCCTTCGACTCGTACAAGGACCGATCGGTGTGTTCGCCTCGAACACGCAAGGAACCTTTAACATTGAAATCTCAATCGCGTCTGAGCGCATAGACTCGCACAGGACTCGCACCGGTGCCAGGACACCGCGTCCGTCCCCTGTGGGTCTCCTACAACTACCTGGGGTGGTTCTTGGGGGTCCCTCGATTCTAGATGCCCTAGACCTAGGTCTAGCCAAACTAAGATTGTGATATTCGATTGTGCTAAACTTATTTTGATAACATTTGACTTGTACATATGTTCCTGACTTCTAATCTCATAAAGAGATTAGTAGAGAGTGTTTATTAATAAATACATATATATTTGATATATATACCTGTGTGGTGTCTTTTCATTTGGTGATTCAAGAGATTGTGTGGTAAAACAAGCTGCTTTACAATCCTTCAAGACTTAGCCTGAAGGCTGCTCTCCAGAGCTACCACTAGGATAGCTTTCTATAAAGGTTGTCTTAAACCTATCTACCATAAGAGTCGAATTGTTCTGGTGCAAGGTGTCCACTTTAATTAGTGAACAGCATATACCAGGCCAACTTCTCACAGTGGGTGTCCGTTAGGGACTGTAAGTGGTCCCTGATGGGACTTAGACACCCACGTAAGGCATCTAGTTTGGCTGCCATGAGGTCGAACCCCACCGCACCTGTTCAGCCATCTTCTCCTGGCCCCCTAACACACGGCGTTGGAAGGCCATGTGTTGTTCATGGGGATCCTGGGAGACAGCCGGGGTGGTGGGTGCTTCCTGCTGTGTGGTCTGTGCAGGGGGTGGGGTCTCCTCGATGCAGCTGGGCTGCCCTGCTCCTGGAGGTGAGGTGCCGAAGCTGTCCATGAGCTCTTGGAGGGCGTCGGTGTCAAAGGTGGGGAGGTCCTCTTCGTCATCAGTGTAGAGATGTTGGGTCTGCTCTGCAGGAAGTGTTGATTCTCCCTCTGCAATGTGAAGGGGAGATGCAGTCTAACATTCTGTTCACATGTATGTTGACGCATTGTACAAGTTTACATACAGACTGCATGACAATGTACATTGTGACTGTTTGGGAGTAGCTGCCTATTTGATGCGGGACAGTGGACATTTCAACAACATCACGGATGTGTGTTCGTACTTGTACATTATCATCTCACATTTCCCTGCTATGCCAAATGTGATTGGCCAGTTTCTACACACAAGAGGCACCAGTTGTGTCCTCTGTTCTGTTGAGAACGTGTTGCAGTTTGTACCACATTGTTGTCACAGTTGATGTGCTCTGTATGTTGTGTGTGATTGCTGCATTTTGGGAGGGTCGCCATTGCAGTCCTGATTTTGCTGCCCCTTATCCCTTTCAGGCGGTGTGCCTTTGACTTCTGTGCTTATACAGTGCTGAGATGTTGCTTACTTGGGTAAATTGGTCTCTTGGTGGGAGTTGGGACTCTGGGGCATGGTTTGTCCGCAGATGTGCTGTTGACGTCAGGGGTTGTTTGTGCACGTGGATGTGTCAGAGTGTGACCTGCTCCTTTACGGATGTAGCCCACACTCAGCCACCTCAGTGTCGTGGCGTGCAACATGTCATGATATATTGACTGCAGCCATGCTATTCGTCATGCGGGGTCACTTGCATTGTCAGTGTGGCTCACAGGCACGCCGCTTTGCTGGGGTTGGCACATGTGCATGGGTTGGTTGTGAGATTGGTGATGTGTGGGAAGGGCCCCCTCTTTACACATAGTCGACGGGGGCCTACTTGCTTTTTCTAGGTGTGCTGCAGTGTGCCAAGGGGATCAGGGACATGATCCAGAGTCATTGTGGGTGTGCACTGTGCTATACTTAATTGTGCATGTGTGCCATTGAGCCCATCTCCCCCGTCCCCCAGTCCCTGGTCGTTACTCACCCTGTTGCTGTTGTGTCCGGTCATGTTGAGCAGTGTCCGGTCCCCCAACTCCTGCCACCGTCTCCACACTGATGACTGTGGACACCATTTCCTCCATCTCATCCAGCTCCTCCTGTGGCGCTGGACTCCCACCTCCAGTCTGCATTGCTGCCTTCTGGTTGTTGCCGAGTTTCTGCTTGGTTTTGCGCTTCACATCATTCCAGCGCCTCTTGAGCTCTTCCATTGCCCTCCTCATCACTCCGACTGCATTCACCTTGTCCAGGATGGACTGCCATATTCCATTTTTTATTGCCAATGACACAGTGGAAGTGACGAACAGTTGTTGATGGTGTTCTACCACCTCCGTTATCAGGATCCTGTTTTCCTGCGGACTGAACCGCGTCTTCCTCTTCTTCTTCTCCTTGCCCTTCCCTGACCCTGAGGTCCCAGGCTGGTCCTCCGTGGGGCTTGTGGGGTTCTAGTTGTCCTCTGTACTTGCTCCGGCTGCCTCCATTGTGCTTCGCTGTTGTTTTGGTTTTGTTTGTGTTTTTTTTTCCTGCTTTTATGGTGATTTTTCCCGCCAGACATGTGTGAATTGCAGGCCTGGTGCAGCTTATTTCAGATTTTTTTATCGCGGTTGGGCCCATCGCAACTTTTTTCACCTTCGGCTTGGGATTTTTATCGCCGTCCCGGGGATTTTATCGCGGACATTTGATGCGTAATCGGGAAACTATTGCATGCTACCGCCGTGTTGAGAATGTGACGTTGACACAGCGTTATTTTCCCGCGATAGACGGCGATATGTAGAATTGCGTTAACCTATTTTGGCGATGTTTATCGCACGTTCTTGTGAATATCCCCCAAAATGTTCCTTTCAACAGAGACATCAGCAGAATGCTTGGTCCTATGTCCAAGACATTGGGGAAAAAAAGACATAAAGTATGGACTGTTGTTGCCTTGTATCATGTTGTTTATATATAATGAGAAAAACAAAGACTTTGAAGAAGATCTAGAGAACTTTTTAGAGTCCTTAGATAACATCGACATGGAACTCACCCGGGGAATGCTGGAGCTGGATAATAAAAGAAACTCTGAGGTAGAAGGGAGATGATAGGTCAGATGAGAATGATACCCGAGGTAAGACATCAGCAGGATGGAAGCTGTGTTGAGGAGTTGGTTAGAAAAGAATAACCACTGAGATCCTAGAATGGGCATTGACAAAAAGTGATAATCCCTTATGACTTAACTCTTGGTTAAGCTAGGGAATGCTGAGAACTCAGGGCCTCATTTATGAGACTCATTGCGCCTCCGGAACGTCACTTTTTTTTATGTTCCGTGGCGCAGAAGCCTGCGTGATATTTTTCAGGTAGCACTAAGCCACTTTTTTGGCTTAATGCTGCCTGGTAAATATCAGTCCCTTTAACGCAGTGTTCTGCGTTAAAGGGGCGTGCAATGGGTGTTGCTGGGGGTGTTCCCAGCATCATCCATGGCCTTTTGACAGTGCCCCAGATTTACGAGAAATCGTAAATCTGAGGCAGCGCCAAAAGCTTACGCCTCCCCAGGGGAGGCGTAAGGGAGGCACAATGAGGAGAAATATTTTATTTCTCCTCGTTTTTCCTTTTTCTATGCGTGCTGCATTCTGCAGCACACATAGAAAGAGGAAGAAGCCTCTTGTGATTATTTTTGTACAGAAAGGTTTCCCTTCCTGTACAAAAATAATCATCCCTGCAACGCTGGCACCCTTGCACCATGGTGCAAAGAAGCCTGCGTTGCCGCACGGCAGCCCATTGTGTGCCGGCGCAGGGGAAAAGGACAGGAATGAGCCGTATCTTATAGATACGGCGCATTCCTGCCCTTTTATTTTGCCGTATGAAGCGCAGCAGGAAGGCCTGCTGCGCTGCCCTACGGCAAAACCTCATAAATGAGGCCCCCACTGTTTCATCACTGGATCTGCACATGGGTGCATAGATATTGTCAAAGAAAATTGTATCCCTTTTGATCTTGGACTTCCTCGTATTTTCTACCTCGTGCTTTCCTTTTTTTCTTTTTACCTTTCTATTCCCTTTATTAATCCTCTCCTCTTCGCTCCCTTTTCCAAGTGCACATTACCTCCCCTTCTTTCTTTCACTTATTTTGCTCTGCTCTCACCACCATTCTTTTTCCTTCTTTATTTTGCAATTCTAATTATTTAATAATGTGTTCTGATATAATGCCATCACCATGAGATTATCCTTATCAGATGAGCCACACTCCCTAATGGGTCAAAGTGCAAAAGAAGTATTGCCTGTAAAGTGAGATATTAATGTTCTGTTGTTCTCTTTTTTAAGGGTAAGGTATTGTAAATTATTTCTCTCGTCAGTTATATGGCTCAGACCCCAGTACTTTAAGGGCTGGGCATTTATGAAATTGAATTTAATGAAATTGTGGCCAATCTAGCCAGCTCCCCTACCAATTTCACGGTACTAGGAGACCTTAACCTGCATTTAGACGACCCCACTAACTCTGCCGCCTTGGAGTTACTCAGGAACCTTTTAGCACTCCAGCTTAGGCAAAAGGTTACTGGAGCAACCCATGTTAAAGGTCATCTATTGGACCCTATCTTCACCAACAATGAAGAACTCTCAGTGGGGGCTCCAACACCGCTCCCATGGTCAGGCCACTTCTTGATCCCCTTGTCATGGGGCCTCTCGGATCCTCTGTCCTCATTTAGTATGGTTAGTTGTCAGGAACGCTCATGGTCTAAGCTTCCCCTAGACCAGTGGGTCACAGCTCTTGATGTCACTAGGCCTTCGAGTGAGACGAACCCTATTGTGGCCAACAATACATTTAACAAGTGGATCGAGCTCTCTTTAGACCGTGCTCTCCCTAAAAAACCCATTCGTAAAAAAGTCAGGTCTAAGATCTCCCCATGGTATTCTCCTAAACTCCGCGAACTTAAACAAATTTGTAAAAAATTTGAAAGAAATTGGAGAAGGGACTATGCAGCATCAAGTAAACAAAAATATAGGGAGGCTATTAAAATCTACCAAGCTGAAGTTAAAACCGCACAAGTGGCTTACTATGGTGAAAGAATTAGCCTCACCTCCAAATCTCCCCGCGAAATTTTCCACATTGTCAAAACCCTCATGAAACCCCCTCCCCACAAACTACCGCTGATGGTGCCCTTGACCGCTGCAACAATCTGGCACAATTCTTCCATAAGAAAATTCACGACATATATCTTACCTTTCCTCTTGCAGCCACTCATAAGGACCCGCCCCCCACGGTTATCTCTCCTCCTGGCATCCAAGTGAAGCTGGAACACATTCCTTTTCTGGACCTCAAATCTCTAGAATCCATCTTGGCTCAAGTAAAATCGGGCTCGCCTAGGGATCCCGCCCCTCCTCATATTCTGAATTTAGCGACAGGTACAATTCTCCCAGTGATATGCGAACCGATCAACTCCTCTTGCTCCATGGGAGTAAAATTTTGGAGCGGCATGTTAACTCAGTGCTCTCCGGGTTCTTAGAGTCTAATAACGCGCTTCATCCATCTTAGCGGTGGCTGAAGAGTCCAGGTGGATCTTGGACCAGGATGTCGTAGCAGCTATTATTCTCATGGACCTCAGCGCCGCATTCAACACCGTCAATTATAACATTTTGGGGCATATTAGCAAGAAGAGGCGATAATCATCGCTAACCCTGCTTAGCGTGATTTTTTTTATCGCCGGCTATCGCTGGAATATATCGCCACGCTAACGCTGTATTAGCAACGATTAGCGCTATGGCGATGAATATTCCAGCGATAGCGGAGAAATGGGCCAACATCGCTGAAAAACCAGCGATGTTGCATGGAGAAGGGAGAACACCTTGCTGATACGACCCTGTGGTCGTATCAGCATAATCCACCCCCATGTTAGGTATGGCTAACACCTGCTAATTGCAGGCGTTAAATAAATGGCGATGACCCCGGTTAGCGCGACTTTTCACGTCGCTAACTGGGGCCATGGCCACCTTGCTAATAGGCGATAGGCCTGTTAGCGGGTGTTTCCCAGGTTTGTTCGTCGGGAACGCCCACTTTGCATGTCATTAGCGATAAATATCGCTGACATGCAAAGCGGTAAAAAAACGGACGCTAATGCCCACAAACTGTCGCTAACTGCTGTTAGAGACAGTTTGCTGATAGGGCGATATGAATATCGCCGCTTTAGCGGCAAAAAGTGCCGCTAAAGCGGCGATAGTGCCCTTGCTAATATGCCCCTTTGTCCCTCAGACTCAGGAGTCTTGGAGTGTCTGGGGGTGTTATCACTTGGCTGCAGTCATTTTTAGAAGACAGATCCTTTCAGGTCTTCGAAGGAGATACCGCGTCTAAGCGTATGTCCCTTAGTTGTGGTGTGCCTCAGGGATCCTCCTTGAGTCCTACGTTATTTAATGTATACATGAGAGAGCTGGCCGAGATAGTTCGTCAATTTGGCATGAAAATAGTTACATACGCCGACGACACACAACTTGTTGTTGCCTTAAAGCACCTGGAAAATTCATCCTCTAGTCTAGGCCCCTGTCTGGAGAAGGTAGCTGAATGGATGGAGCTTTCCTGCCTAAAATTGAATGGAGAGAAGACGGAGCTTATGCTCCTAGGTAATTCTCTAATTCTAAATTCAGGGCTGATGTGGCCAAACTGTTTTGGCCCTGCTCCAGCACCTAAGAATCAGATCAAAAGTCTGGGCATGTGGCTTGATCGCCCCTGACTTTCGACCATCAGGCAGTGAAACTGTCGCCTACATGCTACGGCATATTAAGGATGCTTCGGAAAATTCTTCCTCTTCTCCCATTCCTTGCGAGAAGGATAATGGTCCAGGCTTTGATTCTCTCACGCCTGGACTACGGGAATGTGCTCTATCTGGGATCGCCTCATTCCACTATCACTATACTACAGACCATTCAAAATTGTGCAGCTCGCCTGCTTCTAGAGATCCCTCGGCGGCAATCTGCTAAGCCTGCGTTGAAGACTCTTCATTGGCTGCCGATATTGGAGAGAATCAAATTTAAGGCGCTTTGTATCACTCACAAGTCTTTCTGGGGGAAAGGACCGACGATTAATCAATTTATCGTCACCCCTTATCACCCCAACAGAAGTCTACGCTCGGCGAACCTCCTGCTCACCGTTGTTCCAAAAATAAAGAGAGCAAGAAGCGGCGGCCGCTCTTTCTCGTATAATGCTGCTAGGCTTTGGAACGCACTCCCCCCCTACATACGTCAGGAATCCAATCATTTGCCTTTCCGAAAACTTCATAAAACTTGGCTTTTCAAAGGCGCCGCCCAGTAAGATGTATGCTCGATCCGCTGCCGCAGATAGCGCTGGGATGCCTTAGGGTAGCTATGCGCTTTACAAGTGTTTCTTTCATTTCATTTCATTTCACATCTTTGCTCTATCGACACCTGCAAGAAACTGGGTTATTGCTTGAGGTGGGTGGAAGCCCTACTCAGGCAACAACACAATCATTGTCAGAGTGAACCACAAAAGTCACTAAATTAACCTGCGCTTAACCATCTGGTAGTTTGGAAAAAAATCAGTCAAGCTAAACTTAGAGGCAATGTGTAAAGTATTTATGCAGCACACAGTGATAAAGTGAAAACACAGCACAAAAAAAATCCAAACGATTTAGAAAAATAGAGTACTCTTTAATTAAAGAAATGACATCAAAATGAATTAAATGCAATCAGTAGAACCGGAGTTATAAATCTTAAAAGTTTTAGTGACATCTTTTGCCTAAAAGTGCAAAGCATCAACCACAGGTGTGTAGTCACAAGATATCGAGTCACAGTCAAAAGTTAAGGCTGATCGCAATGGAATGCAGATCGGATTTAAGAGGTGGATTTGGCCCAGACTCGGCTTACCTTCGGACTTAGAAAATTTTGAAGAAAAGTTCTTGGGAAGGTAGAGTCCAGCAGGGCAAGGCAGCAGGATGTGTCCGAAGATGAGTTGTAGACACCGGGATGCCACTGGACAAAGTCTCAGTGAAACTGTCAACAATAGCGAGAAAAGGTCCGGCTGGGAAAAGCTAGATTTCAAGGACAAGGAGGTTGTCATCGTTGATAGGGAGTTGGCTGTCATGAAGATTTTTAACTTCAGACTTAGATGTTTTTATGGAGCTCAGAATCACCTAGTGGGGCAAGGCTGTACACTGTAGCCAAAGAGGGCTCCAAGAGGTTTGGTACCTTTGCTGGGAGGTCCAGCTGAAGAGGATTTGCTAATGTGCAGAAAACTATATTGGGAGCTACCCCAGATCAGGTTGAACAATGATGCATGTCTGGCAGATCAGCTGGTAGGTTGTTCCTGGTTTTATTTTGGGTTTTAGGGTTAGGTAGTATCAATACTGGCTATACCACCTCCAAGGGTCCAGGACATGGAGGGCATGGGGGAACCATTTGGGCAGTTAGGATTTACTCAGTAGAGACCAGCAGCAGGGTTCGAGGCCTCAGGAACTTGTTATATTGTTGTAGTTCAAGAAATCCAGCCATCTAACTGCTGGAGGCAGTCTGGTGGTCCTGGGTTAAAGGAGCAGGTCCAGTTCTTCTTCAAGCATCAAGGCAGTGCTTCCGGCAGCAGGGAATGCCTTCTAAATCTTCTACAGGTCCAGGCGTGTACTGAAGAGTTGGTCTGAGTGTCCAATATTTATACCTGGTTCCAGCCTTTACTCAGTGGTGGGGGCACCCAGTGCTGCCCCCACATCTGGTTCTGGAAAGTTCTTCCCTTACCTTGTCAAGGCTCCAAGAAGTGTGGAGTGACAAAAGGCTGGTGTCATGTTCCTTTGTGTGTGCTGAAGGTAAACCCTTGAAGTACAAGTAGAGCAGGGCACAGCTCCTGCCCAGCCATCTTGGCAGAATTACCCATCCTGCCCACACCTAGTCTCCTTTGTGTCACTGCCTTGGAGGAATACACAAACCCCAACAACAGAGCCAGTAAGAGTCATGTGGACTAGGACACTGGCAGAAGGTTATGACAAAAAATGACAATTTCTAAAAGTGCCATTTCCAGAATTGTAACTTAAAATCTGATTTTACCATAAAAGAGGATTTTAAATTGAAATTAATTTGAGACAGCATATCTCTATCTGCTCCAAATCCAAAGTTAACACTTATTAAATATAATAAGGTAACCCAGTGATAGCCAATGGGAGAGATGTGCCTTACTGTAGTGAAAAATAACTTTTGGATTCTTTCTCTACCAGGACATGTAAAGCTTAAGTACACATGCCCTACATTTTAAAGGTCATGCACTCTGCCCTATGGGATTTTATGGCCAACCTGAGAGGAGAGTTATATGTATTAAAAAGGAAGGTTTAGGCCTGGCAAAAGGTTCATCTTGCCAGGGTGAAATGGCAGTTTAAAACTGCACTACAGTCTGCAGTTGCAGGCCTAAGACACATTTTAAAGTGCTACTTTAGTGGGTTTCACAATTAGTACTGCAGGCCTTTTACAAGCATTTAATTTACAAATCCCTGGGTACAGATAGCAGTATTTACTAAAGACTTGCAGGTATATAAATGTGACATTCAGGTGTAGACAATTTTACCATGTCTTAGGGAGAGGGCACAAGCACTTTAGCAGTGCTTAGCAGTGGTAAAGTGCATGGAATATTAAAGCCAACAAAAACAAATCCAGCAAAACAGGAGGGAGGAAGGCAAAATGTTTAGGGGAATACCACAACAAAGATGGCAGGTCTAGCAACACCTGTTTAATATGCCCAATACAATAATGAATGAAGACGTAGTTATCCTTGTTATCGAAGTCCATGGCATCACGTAATTTTAAAAGGAAACATACCTCAGCATGCTAGGCATCCTGCTATTGTGCTAATGCAAGCAACTCACTTATTCCTTTTCAAATATATATTGTAAGACAAAAGGGCTTTTTACAGATGTCCTACCATTTTTTGCCCTCATTAGGACTACTAGATGCTGGTTTTCGACTCTGACAGTGCACTTAAGCCTGCTAACCAGGCCCCAGTGTCAGTGCCCTCTCCCTAAAACTGTTATGTGCAAATTGGCAACCCCAATTGTCAAGGACTTTACCCTCCTTATAAGTCCCTAGTATATGGTACCAGGGGTACCCCGGGTATGGATGGCAAAGGGGTCCCCAGGGCCTGCAGCACTGTTTGTTCCACCTTGAGTGACCCACGTAAACTACTGACAGCAGACATTCCAGTGAAAACTGCTCGAACTTGACTCTACCCTTACCATGTGTGTCAGAGTCAATGCATTGCCTTGGATATATATCAGTCACCCCTAAGGTAGCCTTCTACAGCCCAGAAGGCAGGGCACAGTATATCAGAGGTATAGAATAACATGGGCTGGCACCTGGGCAAACCCGACGTTGGCAGCTCAATTATGGTAACACCTAAATATGTCATGTTTGGTATAAACAACGTGCCTTCTCACCCCTGACATGAACCTTGTGCTGAGAGCAATGTGGCATGCACCCAGGTGGCTACCTTAGATGTTGCCTACCTGGCTGACCCAGCTTCTCTGTGCTCTGACTGGCAGCCCGTGCTTGCTGCCACCAAGACAGGATTCTGACCTCCTGCCAGGCAATGTGATCACTCCTAGGAGTCAGGAACACAGACCTAGGCAGGAAGGAGGTCACACCTTGTCCGGCCTAGGAAGACTAGTGAAGTAGCACATCAAGGCGGTGAGCTTCAAAGGTTGCACCACCTCAGATATGCATCAGGGCTGACTCTCAGAGGAGGAAACAGCCATCCCCTTGCCCCAGGCATATTTTCACTCGGGCATGTGGGAAATTAGATAGTCAAGGAGGTATACACCCACAGAAAGTCAGCCACACCTCCAGGGTGGGCAGCCCAGTCTGTGTACTGAAAGAATGGTCCTGATATTTTTTGACGTGGTAGATTAGAGGGTTTTGGGTGGAAAAGGTGGCCTACACCCCAGATGTGGTCACCTCATGGGCAAATTAGCCGCTAGGGCAATCAATCCATTGGCCACTTGCACCCACACCACTAACACCCCTAAATCTAGGATTTAAGGGCTACCTCTGATATCAGAACTTCAATTCTGAACAACCTGCATCAAAGAGGACAAAAGAAGAGACTTTTGTCTGCGACAACAGGACTTGCACGAAGCAAAAGAGCGATACCCGGCACCTGTGACAACTTTCCTGGAACTGCCTGATCGAGATTTGTTCTAAGCTAACTCTCAGTTCTCCCAGACAAAGGGACCCACGTGCATGCCTGAAGCACCCTCAGACTCCCTTGGACTAGTGGCACTAGTCCCCTACAAACTGCAGATAAAACAACACTCCAGATCAGGAGAATCGGTGGCCATCTGGCCCTCCATAAGATCGTCCAAATCCAGATGGTCTAGTGCATTGTGAGAACTGTAGTCCTGCATTCCACGAAGTTACAGCCAGCTACCTTGTTCCCAGGACCACATGACGTTGAAATACATTTTCCCAAGGATTACCACTGCCATGCTTGTTGATCTCCAGTCCGGCAACCGACCCCTTCACTCGGCGCTGCACCTAGAGGGAACTCCATCCAAACTTTGACCGGCATCAGCAACTACCCTTCTGTTGTGTTTTTGCATTTTGTTTCCCGCAGCACTGTGTAAGCGGTAAAAGTAGCTCTCCCACGGCTACTATTCAGCTCCAGGGACAGCCAGGACAATTCAACATCGCAGCTCCACAGGCCAGGTAAAATTGAACTGATTGTTGAGGCCTTGTCCTGGGACCCGCATCACCTTTACCCTACAAGGGTACCACGCAACTCAACCTAAAGGTGACCGATTGTCACTAGTGGTGTTTCCCAATGACTGCAATGTTACATTTTCACTATATCATCTTGCACTAATTTTATATAGCTTCTAAAATCTATACCTCCGGTTATATGTATTCTATTCTGTTTGTCTTGGAGTCTAAATTAAGATACAAATACACTCTATTTTTATAAATTGGTGTCAGATTTCGCTCAAGTTATGTGAATTACTTGTTGTCCATATTGGTATTCTGAAATGATTAACACATGTTCATTTAGTAGAGGCTGACTGCTCTTTGCCATGTTACCAGGACTGAGCTAAGGATTTATCAGTGTGAATCCAAGGACCATCTTTGTGGTTAGTGACAGTATTGCATGATGAAGCCTAACCAGCATCTCCACATAATACTCCACCTTCCTACATATTTTCAGGTGCATATAAACAAAATAAAAAAAATGGCTACTAAATAATGGTGTCATGTTAAAATGTAACTTTTATAAGTGCCTGTTTGCTCAAATACGTTTTGCTTTCCTAAAACTGTCTACAATAACATCAATAAAAAAATTAAAATGTTCACACAATATTTTATTGTATTACATGTGTATGGTTGACGGAAACCAGTTAATTAACACTTTCAAAAAGATTAAAAAAACATTAAAATAGCTAAAGGTATGAGTATTAGTAATATGAGCTAAAATAATTTTTAAACTTGCGGTTTGTATATATGAGTGTGTTGCTTGAACGTGAAATACCTTGAACAAACAAAAGACAAGTGACGGCTGGCAAAACAGGAACAGTTTGTTTAATTAAACAGTGCGGCCAGGAGAACAGCTACAGGCATAGGGTCTGAGGAGTGTCTCAATGTACAATTGGTTTAACATGGTTTTTATACAGTTCATTGAATGCAATAAAATAGTTCCAGCTGTCGTTTTTTGGTAAGAAATGTGAACCTCTGTCATTGGAGCCATAAATGAATGTATTGGATGAGGAATACAGGTGGGCTTCGACCTTGCGTGGACACAATGCGGCCAGTGAGTAATGTGTCCAGATGTCTGGCATGGGAAGCCCATGATCACTGCATGTACTGTGTGTGCTGTGTCCTGATTTGCTATGTGTTACAAACTTCACCAACTGGCATCTGAGTTTATGGTGTTTTGGGAACGTGTGTACCCCTCCAGCCATATGTGCTTTATTGAGGCCATTATGCTTTCGCTGTGCCTATCTATGGGTTTGATCTGGGATTTCCTGTTCACGTGTTTGTCTGCCAGCTATGTGTCACCCCATGCTATCTGCCACCCCACCTGTGACCTGTCAATTAAGTGACCTTGGGCCTGGGTTTCAGTGCTTACCTTTCTACACATTTTTGAGTCGGGGTTGACGTGGAGTTCACAATGGAAGAATTCGTCAATAAAGATACTATTTCGTTTTTACTCATGAATGTATCATTATTCAGTCAGTCAGTAATAAATTTATTCGATCATTATCAAATAAGATCATAACAGTACATAATAAAACATTAAACTACAAGTTACCCCCACTGATACCATAATAATTCATCATTCCTAAAACACTTATTAAAAAAGTTACATAATTCATTCTGGGTTAAAATATAAATGCACACAGATGCCATATTAGATATAAGCTAAGTTACAATGTATCATTAAAATTGGAATAGAATTAACACAGTAAGTAACAAAAACATAGATGATCCCATGGACTTTCTTCTTTTTATGCAGGCCCATAAAAATGATGCTACAGAAAAGTAGACTAAGTGGTCAGAGAGTGATACTAAAAACAACAATGTGATCCTACATTGTTTAAAATTATGACTCCTTAAAATCGGTGCGATATACTCTTTCATTTCTCTGTGATAATGCCCACAGAAAAATACTAAATGGAGATCAGTTTGGGCGGAATTCATGTCACAAGTACAGGGGGTCAATTCTGAGTGACTAAACCTTTTTGCCGGGAACCCTAACATCAATGATATCCAGTTTAAGCGGAACCGCAGTAATATAAATTTGTGTTGGGGTATGGAGACCTCCTCTAGGTAAGAATAACCTCCTGTTAAAACTGTAGTATATGGTTGGTAGGCAAGGACTGACTTTTTCATATAGTTCTTTTCCCTACGTGTATATTCTGCCTTGACCTTAAAAATGTCCACCAACCTTGTATTGACATCAACCTACAGGCAATTGGGTCCTTAAATAGGTTTGTCAATACCATCGCAGTCACTTCTTGTTCGACATAATTTAGCCATCTAATCCTTTTGTACCTATCCAATCTCAGGCAGTCTCTTATTATGTTTTTGGTTAGAGGCACTGTGTCCCTTCGCCAGATAGAGAGCCACAAGAGGATAGGGGCCAATCTAATTGCATCCGTAATATACGGTAGGGCCAGCTCCATGTGTAGTATATAATTTGAAGTAGTCTGCGGAAGGGAGACAAGGGATTTAAAAAATGTGTCCTTTGAGGATTGAAGTAGGTCAGCATGGGACATGCCCCAAACACCCGCCCCGTAAATAGCCGCAGCCTTAGTTTTTGCTTGGTAAATGTTTTTAATAGCGGCTAAAGGTTTCGCACCCATCCTAGACATAAATGCCTTTAGCACTGTTAAACTCCTCTCCATACCCATGGCCCTTCCATTGATTAGCCGTGACCAGGTTTGATTTCTATCAAAAAGTACCCCGAGATAGGGGAAAGAATCCACCACCTCAATTTTCCCTGATTCCATGTGAAAATGAGGGATTTTTTTGTCGGTCACCTCCCCCAGCTGTGATTACAAATTATTTTGAGTGATTAACCTTCAGGTCCAAAGAACCCATGAAGGTCGTATAGGCAATAATTAGACATTGCAGCCCTATCCCAGTTCCGGCAATAAGGGCTTCATTATCTGCATATGCCAGAATTGGGAGCTGGGTGGAATCACACACAGGGAGGCCAGGGGTTACGCCCAGAAGGGCCTTCTCCACGCCATTCATGTAAATGGAAAAAAGGAACGGCGCGAGGACACAGCCCTGCCTTACCTCCTTGAAATTTAAATGGGCAGGTACACTCCCCATTTTTCCCAAATCTAACCATCGCGGAGGCGTCAGTATATAATTGAAATATAAAATCAATTATTGGGAGGTCAATCCCCATTGTTTCCATTATATACCAGAGCCTAGAGTAGGAAACGCAGTCAAATGCTGCTGAAAGATCCATAAAGGTAAGGTAGATTTTCTCACCCTTGGCCCTGGTATATTTGTTCATGATCAGTGAGAGGTTTAAACACTGAGCTACTGTACCTTTTCCCTGTTGAAACCCGTACTGAGATTGCATGAGCACTTCCTTATCTAATGCCCATGCCTCTAGCCTAGAAAAAGTAATTGGCCTATGAGCTTCGCAGTGGTATCTAGAAGTGATATTGGCCTGTAATTTTGTGGGCATCCCTTATAACCCTTTTTAGTGAATTGGGACAATTGTGGTTGTTTTCCACGAGGGGAGGGGACCTAGTATAGCTATATTATTAAAAACATTGGTTAAAAGTGGAACCCATAAGTCACAGTTGTCCTTAAAAAAATCGAGACCCCGTCCGGGGTTGGGGCTTTCCGTGTGCTACATGCCTCTAGCCCCTTCCCTACTTCAAGGAGTGAGAAGGATAAAAATGATGAGTTCTCCCGCGTGATTGGTGGAGGGGCGGCGGGATGTTGAGCAGGAGAGAGGGTGGGCGAGAAGATGTTTACAAAATGCTCTACCCACTGCTCCTCTCCCACATTAGTATCTAATGTTGAGTCCCTGTGGGTTTTAAAAAAGGGTGAGTTGATTATTGCCCAGAACTCTTGGCTATCGCCCAGCGATGTTGCGTGATCAAGCTTTTCCCAAATCTCCTCCCTCAAGGTCCTCTCCCTTTGTCTTCTAGCTAATCTATACTGGGTGCGAAGTAGAGCAATCTGTGTTTGTTTTCTCGTAGGGGTTTTGAGGGCTATCGTGAGTGTTTTCCTGGCCTTTGAGCAAGGGGAATTAAACTAGCCTTTAGCTTTAATATTTTTATCTTTTATCTGGCGAGTGAGTGCCCCCTCTATGTGTTCTAATAGAACCATAAAAGAAGAAACCAGGACTGCTGGGGCTAATCCCAAATCTAGACATTTACCGATAGATGTCTGATTAGTTTTTAGTATTTCGGGGGTAAATTTAACCTTGTCAATTTGGGCCCACTTTAATTGGTAGCCATTTTTCCTGGCCAATATCGGGAGGTCGATATTCTGGTGCGTCACTTTCTCCCTAGAATTCAGGGCTAGTTCCCCGGTTAAAATAGCGTGGTCGCTAAAGCTAGTAAATTGGGCATCTGTGTGTGTTTAAAATTACCCTCAATAGAGATGGAAACCATTATAAAATGTATTGTGCATTCCTGAACTTCACAGCGAATTGTTTTCGAGGGGGAATCCTCTTGGTTATTCCAGATGATAACTATAGCCATATTCCTGGTAAACATTGTCGTATTAAGACTGTTTCCATAATTACTTTGGGAAAAGTGAAGAACAGGGTTTCCTACCAAGTCAACCAGGCGGCAGAGATTCTGTTGAGTGTGCTTACATGGGTGAATATTAAAATCTCCCAACCAAATTATAATAGGTGCACCATCAATCTTTTTAAAATTTAGGGCCTCATCGATTGACCTATTTACCTCATCTACAACTGTACGCATTTTGGGCCAATGTTGTTTTTGTAATAATTTATCAAAACCCAGGTGCCTTCTTTAGGAAGCTCAAGGATAAGGAGGTGGAAGAAAAGGCTCCTGCTATCAAACTTCTTTATTTTAAATGTCATTGTAGTTGGAATTAGCGTTAAAAGACCCCCTTAGATCTTCCTGCAACTATTGGGGTTGCCTTTGTCTGGAACGACCGATAGCCATTAGTAAAAACAGGTTCCGTGGCCCATGTTTCCTGGAAGCAGGCAATGTCGTTGTCCTGCCAAAGTTTTTGCCAGTGTGTGTTAACCAGTTTACTCCTAATGCCTGCCAGATTCCAAGAGGTTATTTTGAAAGGGGTATATTGTCCTTTCTTAATCTCGTTTGGATGAGGGGTCACTGGGAGAGTAAAAGATACAGAGTTCTCTTCAGGACACCCCTGGTTTGTGAAAGAAGGTAGTCAGTCGCATTGATCTAAGTCAGAGAGTACCGCAAATCTATTCGTAACAGGGACACCCATCCCTACAGCATCCCTGTTGCATTCGGGTATCGGTCTTGGTACTTCTCCTGTTGAAGTCGCTCTAAGGTCTTGAGGAGGGAAGTGTGGGGGTCTGTAAAGTAATCTAACAGAAGTCCTACAATCTGTGTACCCCTCGGGGAGTGTTTGTGCAGTTGATCTAATATGATTCTAGGTGCAAAATGATTGTTAAAATGTATTACTACACAGTCACCTTCCGATGTTTTTCTGCCTGATCCCAACCATGGTATCCTTCTAGCCATTATAATTTCACTGGCCAATGAGGCACACCCTTTGCCCATGATAGATGTGTGGCGGGATAGCCAATGTAAGGATTTGTCCATCAATTGGGCGGGTGTTCCAGGCTGTCCCTCCCTAAGAGTCGGAACATTTCCCAAGACTAATACAAGAGGAGAGGATGCTGGGGGGAGATGGAGCGGTTGATAAGAAGTAGCCGACAGGGCCACATTAGTCCCCACAGTAGGTCGTTGTTGCCTTGGATTGACAACACTTCCTCTGTCCTCTATTAAGTTTACCCTTGGGTTAGACACTGACCTAGTCGGGACATTTCTAGCGGGTTGATGCGAAATCTTGTCAATCCCTGCAGCTGTAGCATGGGCATTAAGAGGTGGACAAGATAGTTGTTGGGAGGTGGGATCAGAGACATCTGTATTAATATTTAGATGGCTTGGGTATTTCTCTATGTTAGTAAAATCCTGAGGTGCCCCCTTCCCCACCCCTCGCCCTGCCCCTGTGTCTGTCATTGCGGCAGAGCCCCGGCCAGCCCCTGAAGAGAGGGTAGAGGAGGAATTAATTATGGTTGCGCCCTCAATGTTTTTAATTCTCTCTTCAATTTGTGTAAGTTTGGTTAGGAGAGGTTCCAGGAGCGTGGTAACCAAAGACTCCATCCTTTTCCATGTGTCATCGACAGGCAATCCAAGGGCCAATGTTGAGGTCAAGGTTGAGATACTCTCGGTGGCAGTTTGTCCAGACCCAGATCCTCCGTTCCCTCTGATCTTACCCGCTCGGACAGTTTTCGAGAGTTTTTGTATATGGGAACCTCCAGTTTTCCTCCTTTTAACCGGTGGCTCACTGGTAATTACGGTCTGGGATTTGGCAGCCTGGCCCCTGGTGACAGTGTTAGTGCCAGTAACTACTTCCACTGAAAGGGAAGGGGAGACTTCAAGTGCGGTTGGCAAAGGGACTGTAGGCAAGTTTAGGTGGGTAGTTGAGACGTCACCATCCATCAAAATACTACCAAGGGAGGAGCACTTCTGAGAAGTCAGTGACCCCAGGGAGAGTCGCTGTTCTGCTAACTGTATCTCGTGCGTAAGTACAGACTCCACCCTTGTTAGAAGAGCATCCAGTGTCCCTGCAGCTCCTCTCCCCGCTTGGTCACTAAGGCCCTTGCGTGTGGCAATTCTATTACCCGGTCAATGGCAGATGGTACCCAGGAGAAAATAAAGGCACCGTACCTTATGGCGGCAGATACGGCAGGTCCCGAATGCCAGATGTCAGAGGGGGGGCCCAGCCCAGCCTCCTCCGGGCTCCAACGGGTGTGGATGGGCCCGCCCTTGTCCCAAGCTTTGCCCGGGCCGTGCATGTCCCTGTGCGCGTCCCGCGCCGCGGGACTCCTGGTGCGCTTTTGAGTGCGGCCGCAACAGCGTCTGGTGGCAGGAGGGCTGCTGGGAATCTGAGTCCCCCAGAGAAGATGTGTGGCTCCCAGCGGGAGTTTCCAGCGAAGGTAAGGCTGCGGCTACAGCGCCACAGGACTCCTGGGGCGCTTTTGAGCGTGGCCATGGCGGCGTCTGGTGGCAGGGGGGCTGCTGGGAATCCAAGTCCCCCAGAGAAGATGCATAGCTCCCAGCGGGAGTTTCCGGCGAAGGTAACGCTGCAGCTACAGCGCCGCCGGACTCCTGGCGCACTTTTGAGCATGGCCACGACGGCGTCTGGTGGCAGGAGGGCTGCTGGGAATCCGAGTCCCCCAGAGAAGATGTGTGGCTCCCAGCGGGAGTTTCTGGCGAAGGTAAGACTGCGGCTACCATTATTCATATTGACGTCGACTTATTCAATATTAACAAATGCATGAAAAATAAATATTTATCAGAATTATATAACAATATAATGCAGGAGTAAGAACCAAAAATATTTAAAAAATCATATTTTTTATTTACAAATAAACATTTGCCAGTGATTAGACAAATTACAAGCATTCCTCCCCCACCTTTTGTGTGTTTCACGTACCGACCTTAGTGGCATGGATATGCCCAGACTTGGGCCCCATGCTCACTGTATCACTGGAACCAAGCTGTACCCGGCTGATCGTAACTAGGGCAAAACCAGTCCTTGGTTGCTTGTGTTCTAATTCAGGGAAGACCTGACCTGGCAGTTCCGGCTGGACTGTTACCACGAGGCGCTGGGTCAAGAATGATTTGCATATGGCTGGGTCCAAACTGAGGTGGCTTGGTGAGCAAAAGAACGATGGGATGGAATGCTACTCGGAGCAATTGCCAGTGGTTAGACAAATTTCAAGCATTCCTCCCATCACCTTTTGTGTGTAAGATACATGAAAATGGAGTAATAAAATATGTAGCGTGATGGCACCTGCAATATGTGATAATACTGCTGTCACTCACACAAATGTGTGACATGCTTCATCATTGGGCTGCTACCAAAAACACCCCAGCGTAGCCACGCATGGGGTGGAGCAATAGGGTGGGGGAAGACAATACAACACACAAAAAGAGACACAAAATGATTCTACAGTGACTGGGAACATTGGTAGTGAAGGTGCAGTGTGAAGTGAATTAAAACTAGCTCGGAAGTGTCGCTGTGCCTAAAACTTTATTCCTGGATCTTCGGGCCAGAGTTAAAAAGTGTAAAGGATGGTGGTGATTGGGAGATTCTATGTGCTCCTAGCACCCCTCCTTATCTGCAAGGTGGTCAACATGTTTCGGCCGTTAGTGTATGCCCCTCGTGTAGGGTCACGCCGGCCTTCCTCAGGACTCTACCTTTCCCAGTATGCTCTCACTCTCGCCTCCAATTGAGATAAGACTGCACAGCAGATCACAGCAGAAGGCAGTCCTCTGAGTGTCCTTTCCACTGGTCCTGAGGTGAACTGAAGAGTGGGCCTGAGGGTCCTATTTTTATGCCCTGGTGCCCTTCCAGTGGAAGGTGGGAGATGCATCTAGAAGGTACCTTTTAAGTGCATGGAATTTCTTAACTCACCTGCCCTAGCTCCAAGCTGGCAGCAGTGACAATGTGGAGGTGATAGATCCTTAGTGTGAAGGCAGAGCAAAGCCTTTTCAGTTGGGAGTGGGGCTGTGCTTAACTGTCAGTTACACCTACTCATGTGACCCCAGACAGGCTGCAGGCACAAAAACGGTTAAAAGCAGGCAAAATTCCAACTTTCTAAAAGTGGCATTTTCAAAATTGTAATAAAAAATCTGACTTTACCATTAAAGAGGATTTGCATTACAATTTCATAGATACCAAACATGATCTGACCACCTAGTCCCAACCAAAAGTTAGCACTTATTAAATGTAATAAGGCAACCCAATGGTATCCTATGGGACTGGTAGGCATCATAGTAGTGAAAAACGAATCCAGGAGATTTTCACTATATATGTACATGTCCAACCTTTTAATTAAAATGCACCCTGGCCCTTTTGGCTACCTAGTGCCTTCCTTATGGACAATATATACAATAAATGGGCGGTTTATGGCTTGGTAATGGGGTTATATTGGCAAGTTGAATTGGCAGTTCAAAACTGCATTCAGGCTGCGAAGGCAGGCCTGGGACATGTTTTAAGTTGCTATTTAAGTGGATGGCACAATAAGTGTTGAAGGCTGACTAGTATCATGTAATTTACAAGTCCTGGGTATATGGCATACCACGCTACAAAGGACTTAGAAGTAAATTAAATATGCCAATCAGGTGAAAGCCAATTAAACCTTGTTTCAAGGAGTAGGCTCAAGCTCTTTTGCACTGGTTAGCAGTGGTAAAGTGCACAGATTCCTAAGGCCAACTTAAACGAGTTCAGCAAAAAAGTGGAGAGTAAAGGCAAAAGGTTTGGGGTTGACCCTGCCAAAATGGCCAGGTCCAACAGACACACAACAAACCCTATATATCCCCTCAACCAGAAGGGTGCAGCAGACACAATGGTATATTGCTTTTGTAAATCATCACTCGTGACAAGAAGTTACTGATGAAAACTTTGTCACAAATTACTGTTTTTCCTACTCATTTTCAATATTTTTTTTATTTCAACAGTTAGTTTCTTTGAGAAAACCTTATAGTTTCTACTCACATGACTCATTGCTGAATTAGAATTGCATCTACTTTTCAGAAATCTATAGTTTTCTGTGATCACCAATAGATTTTACACCCTATTGCACCACAAGCTGGAAGACAGTTAAAAGCACAAAAATTTGAGAGTGTGCAACCTCTCAGAAAAATGGCAAAGCTGTGGTAAAAAAATTGTTATTTTGATTCAGCTCTGTTTGTTCCTGAAAACTGAGATGAGGGGGATTTTAGAAGAGCAAGCCTTTCATTGGAATGTATGACATTACTACTCATACTAATACCATGCTTGCAATTACAATGCTGGCATTACTATGCTAGTACACTTACAACACTTACAACGACCTACCATTACAATGCATTTTTTTACCATGCGTATGCCTTTACCACGCATGCCATTACAATGTAAAGGCATGTGTGGTAAAGGCATGCACTTGGTAAAAGGGTGTAAGGCAAGTAACACTACCCTGCCCTACCCTAAATCACTACTCCTGTTGACCCCCCCGGACCCTGACCCCCAGCCCTTGCTCTTTCCTAAACCCCTACCCCTGCATGACCCCCCGACCCCCAATACTTTCCCTAACCTAAACCCTAAATCACTACCCCTGCATAACCCCCGACCCCCAATCCTTTCCCTACCCTAAACCCTAGAACACTACCCCTGCAAGACCCCCAACCCCCAGTCCTCTCCCTACCCTAAACCCTTAAACACTACCCCTGCACGACCCCCGACCCCTAGTCCTCTCCCTGCCCTAAACCCTAAAACACTACCCCTGCACGACCGTCCTCCCAACCCCCAGTCCTCTACCTACCCTAAAAAAACTACCCCTGCACGACCCCACCAACCCCCAGGCCTCTCTCTACCCGAAAACACTACCCTGCACGACCCCCCAGAACCCCAGTCCTCTCCCTACCCTAAACCACTACCCCTACACGACCCCCTCTGACCCCCACCACAGGCCCAATCCCCCTTACCTCTCTCTCCTCATGGTTCCTCTTGCTCCTCGTGGTTCCTAGTTCCTGCGGTTGTCTGAGGGGCAGCTGTACATCATTGTGAGGAAGCGGAAGAGCCTCTGTTTCCTCACAGCGACGTGGATCGCTTATATTTTTTTACAATGTATGTGCCTTTACCATACATACCTTTACAACAAAATTCGTTGTAAAGGCATGTGTGGTAAAAGCACATGCGTTGCAAAGAAATGCACAGTAAAGACTGCGCGTTCTTACAACGCATGCGTGGTAATGCTTGCGTTATAATGGCATGTGGGGTAACAGCCATAATGTAATAGCTGTTACCCCTTTCATTGATTCCACTTTAAGGAAAAAATAGACATTTTCTTGCACAGCAGTTAATTTATTTCCATTTACCCCCAAAAACCTAAGGGGCATATTCTCAAGGACACATCGCGTAGTTAGCGGCACTTTATCGCAGCCAAAGTGGCGATAAATTCATCGCACAATTCACAAGCTGGTGTTAACAGCCCATAACACCATTTTACCTGCGATAGCATCCACAAAAAGCATCGCCACAGATGACCCCCTCAACTATCGCTAATGAGATGCAGAGTAGGCGTTCCCGGGCAAAAATCGGCGACAACAGCACACCACAACATTCTCAACGACCAGCCCGATCAGCGATAAGACCACAAAACAGGCTATGAGGCGCGTTAGCAGCAGGAACCCAACACCTGCTCTGACCTGGTGTAAAGTCGGACGACAACCTGCACCATCAAAGGGAGACCAGTCCACACTCACACATGAAGAACAACAGATGCCATGGAGCTACTCACCATGCATCCCGGAGCCCCAAGAGGGCAACAACACCCTCCGCCACCACCCCCAGGGCCCCAGCACCCCCCACTCCCACCCGGACCACCACAGAGGCAGCGCAGGCAAAGACAGCGGACCCTCAGGAAACGCACCAGCCCCACAGACCTAACACCAGACAATGTCAATGCCCACTACAGGCTCAAAAGGACAACCATCCACCGCATCCGGGTTACCATTGCCCACAGATTGACTGTACCAACACAGTGGACAACCAACATCCCTCCGCAGAAAAGCTGCTGGCTGTGCTGCACATGTTGGCCTCCCGTACCCCCCAAACAACATCTGCCAGAGTCGGAGAAGACACACAGCCAGCCCCATCCAAGTTCCCTAAACCTGTCCTGAATGCCATCACCAGCCAGGTATCCCAGTGCCTAAACGTCCCCCACAATGTGCAGGAACAGCTGGAGACCAAGCAAGGACTACAGGCCATAGCAGGAGTCCAGCACCTGTTGGGGGCAATCCACCGCACACATGTGCAACTTGTGGCCCCTGCAGAAAAAACACACAATTACCGCAACAGAAAGCACACGCATCCCACAAATGTGCTGGCAATAGTGGACCAGCGGGGACCCTACACCAAGGTTGCAGCCAACTACTCAGGCAGTGTGCATGATTTCAGCATCCCCCGACAGTCCATCATCAACCAGCGATACCAGGATGGCACCCATGGAAATGCACTGCATGTAGGTAAGTACCAAATAAAAACAGCACACACCTCAACTCCACAATCATGCAACTCACAACACTGGCAATGCGTACGTCACAAAATCACATACAACATGCCAGACAACATGCCCACCCACCAGACATGACAGCACAACTCACTGTGGAAACCTTGCTCAGCCATGTACACGAACCATCAATGGCATGGCACCGCAGCCACACAATAGTTGAATGTGGGGAGAGGTGGGAACCAGGTATGTGCGAAGGAGGCAAGTGACCCATGAATGAGAATGTACACAATGCCAACTGTGGCGGAGATGTCCTGGACAGATAGCAGTATGCAGACCACAGACATATCCATGCCCACATGCACTGCTGATGTGTGGAGTGCAGTGGACAGTGGACACAACCATGTCACCACAGCCATTGGGGAAGAACGCGGAAATGTAGCTTGTGACGTCCCCCCCTGCAAGCGTGTGCGGAGTGGCCTGGCCCGGCGTACGCAAGGCCAGCTAAGGGGTGTGAATAAAAAGCACGTAGCCCTGGGCGTGGTCCTCTTCCGGAATGGCAAACGTGCCTGCTAGTGCGGTGCCTCCTAGCCCGCCACGAGGCCGACGCCCTCACCGTGAGCGCTGTGGCCTGTGAACCTATGCGCCTGCTGCACCACGGGCCGCTGGACTCCCAACCTGTCATGGCTGCCCCTGCGAATACAGGCCTCACAGCTCACCTGCCGACACCAGCGTGTGTCGAAGAGGGCCCACCACGTGCCGGCGCAAACTCCAAGCCCGAACCCCGCGTCCTTGGCAGCCTCCTCACACTATCATGGCCCCCGCGACACAGGCCTGCTTCACCCCTTTACCTTTTACGTACTGCACTACTGTCTCCGGCCTACGCTACGCTCAAGTAGGTCACACATGTGGAACTGAGTCGTGATATCTGCATGGCGGAGTCCATATCATTGTGCGCAAGGAGACGAGTAAGAGGAAGACGCGGTTCAGTCCGGAGGAGAAAAGGTCCATCTTCACGGAGGTGGTGTCACTAACTCTGTGCATCGTGGGCCAACGACCCATGGATGTGTGCCCCTACTGACCGCTGCCCCGGGCCTACACTGCAGTCAAGTAGGTCACACATGTGGGACTGAGTCTTGATTTGGCAATGGCCGAGTACACACGCAAATGCTGAGTTTAACTCACTATACTCCCTTCTATGTGGTGACACGAAGTATGTGCAGGGCATCCCAGCCACACGTGTCTTTGGGCCCTTGGAGACTACGCCTTCGGACTACACTGCGGGCCTGCAGGCCTCACACAAATCCAATCCAGTCTGTACCAGGCAGAACACGGCATCGTCGCTGGCCAAACACCCGCTCAGCTCTGTCGCTACTGCCTCGGTCAACCACGAGTCATCACCACATGCCATTTCAACGCTGTGTGTTAGTGTTCCAGGAGGAGGTTGCTGAACAGCGGTTGGCCCGCTGCCTCCGGACCACACAGCAGTCGAGTAGGCCACACATTGGGAACTCTGTCATGAATCATTCATGGCCGAGCTGATAACATTGTACTGGCCACGTCGCAGACTGCATCCCCTCACAGCTCCGGTGCCACTAAATCTGTTCCCCGACATCCATGGACACTTACTTTTTGAGATCTGTTGGATACTGAGTCCATGGTTTGGGGGTTGTCTTCATCATCGTGTTGGTGATACTGACTATGTTGCCAAGACAAGGCTGTAGCATTCCACTCCTCCATTTGCCACTTCCGGCCGGCTTCTGCCCTCTGCATCATGCCCTGGTGGAGCCCTTCCACTGTCCCCCACAAACCTCCATGGCATTCACCTTCAACATCGACGAGGACCCGCTCCCCTAGCGTGGCACTATCTCACTGCACCGCAAGTCACCGTCCCGTGGCGGTGTGGCTGTGCCCACCGCAGTGCAACTGGGGCCACTAGCTCTGTGCAGCTCAAATCATGGCCTCGGTTCTGATGGCCTGGGGGGCCTCAATGCCATGTCTCTGTGGCCCTGTGCTGTCCGCTGCCTCCGGCCTCAACTGCGGTCCACCTGGGCTCACACATCAGATCAAGTCCTGGCCTGCCCGGACGTGGCAGCACCGCAGGATGCACACGCCACCCCCGCCAGGACCAACTCCAGACGACAGGTGCCAGAGTCGTAAGTGTGTAACTGCCAGACTGTCAGGGTTGCTCACACCTGTCGTGGGTGCCATCATCAGCTTGATACCCTGCTCAGCCCTACAGGTGCCACTTACTCAGTGCACAACGAATCAAGGACCATTCTGCTTGCATGTTGGGTGAACACTGTACTCTCTCCGGCTACCATCATGATGCTTCACAGTTGTTTCTGTTATGCTGGTGTATTATGTTTCTGCTTCAATTGTGATCACTGTTCAAGTTGTTGCCAGCACCAACAACTCCCTGAGGGCTGGCTGACACTCACCCCATACACATCCAGCACATGCGTCACTGTGCATGTGACGATGCCAATAAAGCTGTCGGGCGCACGTGCCCGTGGCCAGTTCAAGAGCGCTATTATTGTGTACGTGTGCTCATGATGTATACATTCGGGCCACGGCCACACAAATCACATTGTGCCGTGTGCAGAGGACGCAGCCATGTCACCGCAGCCAGAGTGTGGGACATTGCACATGTAGCTTTGTCGTCCCCCACTCAATACGTAAGAGGAGTGGACTGGGCCGGTGTGCGCCAGTCCAGCGTGGGGGTGTGGATGATTATCCCGTGGCTCAGGGTGTGGTCAGTCTTGGAAATGTGCAGATGCGGATGTCTCTGTCGCAGTGTGGGTCTCCTTTGGGGAGTGTAGGTGGTCCATGATGAGACTTAGACACCCACGTATGTGATCTAGTTTGGCTTCCATGAGGTGGGACCCCACTCGCACCTGTTCGGACACCCCCTTCTGGCAGTCTGACACCTGGCCTTGGAATGCGATGTGTGCTTGGGTGCGCTGCTGGGAGCCAGCCGTGGTGGTGCGTGCGTCCAGCTGTGTTGTCTGTGCATGGGGTGGGGTATCCTCGATGCAGCTGGGCTGCCCTGCTCCTGGGGGTCGATTGCCCGAAGATGTCCATTTACTGTTGTAGGGCGTCAGTGTCGGAAATGTGGAGGTCCTCTTCAGAATCACTGTGGAGTTGTCTGGTCTGCTCTGCTGGAGGTGTTGTTTGTCCCTCTGCAATGTGAAGGGGAGATGCTTGTTGACATTGTGTTGGCATGTATGTTTACGCATTATTCAGGTTTACATACAGACTGCATGTCAATTTACATTGTGACTGTTTGGGAGGGGCGGACTGTCTGATGCGGGACAGTGGACATTTGGACTACATGACGTAGGAGTGGTTGTACACGTCCATTTGCATCTCACAGTTCCCTGCTAGGTCAGATGTGATTGGCCATTTCCTACGCACAGGCGGACCCAGTTGTGTCCTCTGTTCTGCAGTGTGAGTGTTGCACTGTGTACCACATTGTCGTCCATGTGGATATGCTGGCATTGCTATGTGTGTGTGCTGTATTTTGGGAGGGTCGCACCTGCAGCTGTGATTTTCCTGCCCCTTAACCCTTGGAGGCGGTGTGCCATTGACTTTTGGGCTTTTAAGGTGCTGTGATGTTGGCAACTTGGGTCATTTGTGCTCCTGGACGGTTTTTGCACTCTTGTGCATTGTTTGTCTGCAGATGTCTTGTTGCCGTCAGTGGTTGTTTGTGCAGGTGGATTTGTCAGAGTGTGACCTGCTCCTTTCCGGATGTGGTTCACACTCAGCCACCTCAGTCTCGTGGCGTGCACAATGTCATGGTGATTGTACTCCGGCCATGCTGCTGGTCCTGTGGTGTCACTTGCATTGTCAGTGTGGCTCTCACATACGCATCTTTGCTGTCTTTCGCACGGGTGCATGTGTGTGTCGTGGACTTGGTGATGTGTGGGGTGTGACCCCTTTGGGCACATGGTGGACGGGGGCCTACTTGATGTTTGTATGTGTGCTGCAGTGTGCCACGGGGATCAGGGACATGACCCAGGGTCGTTGTGGGTGTGCGGTGTGCTGCATGTCATTGTGCATTTGTGCCATTGTGCCTGTACCCCCGTCCCCCCAGTCCCTGTTTGTTACTCACCCTGTTAATGTTGTGTCCGTTCATGTCATGCTGTATCAGGACTCCAGACTCCTTGCACCGTCTCCACACTGATGACTGTGGCCGCCATTTGCTCCAGCTCCTCCTGTGGCGCTGGGCTCCCACCTCCATTCGACGTTGCTGCCTTCCTGTTGGCAGTGGGTTTCTGCTTGGTTTGGCTTTTCACATCGTGCCAGCGCATCTTGGCCTCATCGACGCTCCGACTGCATTCACGATGGAATGCCATTTGTCCATCTGTGCTGCCAATGACACGGTGGAGGTGACGGACAGTTGTTGTTCGTGCTCTGTCACCTCCGTGGGACAATCAGGTTGTCATGCGGACTGTGCCCAGTCTTCCTCTTCCTCTTCTCCTTGGCCTTTCCCGACCCCGAGGTTCCTTGCTGGTGGTCTGTGGGGCTTGTGGGGTTCGCGTTGACCTGGGCACTGGTTCCGGGTGCATCCATGTTGCTACGCAGTTTTTTTTTTTTTGTTCTGCTTTTATTGTGCATTTTCCCTCATGATGCGTGTGTATTGCAGCCCTGTCGCTGGTTATCGATGATTTTTTTATCGCGGTTGGCCTCATCGCAACTTTATTTGCGTTAGTGTTTCGCATTTTTGCGGCGTCGCGTTGATTTTAACGCGGACATTTGACGCATTATCGTGGGACTATCGCATGTTGCCGCCAGGTTGAGAATGCTACGTTAACACGGCGTTGTTTTCCTGCGATGGACTGCGATATGCAAAGTTGCGTTAAGCTAAATTTGCGGTGGATATCACACTTTCTTGGGATTATGCCCCTAAAAGTAGCTATATTTTGACTATTTTCTCAATCTCCTCTGTGGGAATCCCCAAACCCTGGATATCCTTAGAATCTTCATGATGTTACGAAAAAAGCACACAAATTTGGCATAGAAACTTTATGTGGGAAAAGTTATAGAGTCCTACATTTGAAGTAGCCAAAAAAGGGCTCAGCATAGGGATGAAAAAGCCTCAGCAGATAAATAAACTGCCGGGATGACTGACAGTGTTCTTTAAAACAACTTACCAGTGGGATCGTGTGTGCGGCACCTGCCTGCAGGATTCTCCTGTCATTCTTTAGGCATGCATTTACACCAGCTCCCCTGCAGGGGAACCTGTTGTCACACATTGTAAGGAAGTGGGCAGTGTAAATAATATACCACCAAGACATTAAGGTAACTGTATTTCCCAGCCCCAAAAAATGCAAGACTGCACAAAGTATCGCTTGTGACTCAGAGCAATCAACCTTTTTCCACCTTTATAATAAGGGCAGGCACATGAGAAACCAACCAAACCAGGTGAAATTGACCAAAGTTTCTTATCTGCTTATCGTGTACTAAAAATGCATTCACCCCTATTCACAAGCACATGGAGGTGCATAGAAAAGCTTTTCAATGTTTTGTGTGGTGTTTATCAGTAAATACTTTGATTCTCTTAGAGTGCTTTTGGAAAAATAATAAATACAGGTATCAGTAAGATAGTATACTTCATATTACAAGTGATATCTAATAAAATATTTTTATTGTATTGTTTTAGTACGAATCTGGTTGAAGAACAATGCCCGCAATTCATAATAACTTTGTGGGTTTCGTTACTTTAATTGTGAACACCTACCTCCTACTGCCCTATGTGAGTGGACTGTATACATCGTGAAAGAATGTGCGTGTGCAGAGTTATGAGTTAGAACATTTGTGAATTTCCAAAATAAATTTTTAGATATCTTTATTTTTCACTTTTGTAGACTTGTTTGTCCTAACACACTCTTGAGCAATTTGAGTGCTCTGTGCACTTTGAGAGACACTTAAGCCTGTTTCTTTGGAGTTTAGAAGTGCAGATGAATGTGGGAAATGCAATCACAAGAAGGTATCATTCTGTGATTGTTTATTTCATTTCCTTGGAAAATCCACAGATATGTGAGAGCGTTTACTTCTCCCACACTAGCTGTTTTCAGTAAGAATAAACACTTTAGGATTTGAACTTCTTGTCACGTTTACCCATTAAAGATTAATTTAAAGTGAATGTTTGGGGGTGTTTATTTTGTGTAATGACTCTTAGGGGGATATTCACAAGAACGTGCGTTAATCATCGCCAAAATGGGTTAACGCAAGTTTTCATATCGCCGTCTATCACGGGAAAATATCTCAGAGTCAACGTCATATTTGCAACACGGCGGTAACATGCGATAGTCTCCCAATAACGCGTCAAATGTCCGCGATAACATTACCGGGACGGCGATGAAAATCCAAACTTGAACGTGAAAAAAGTTGCGATGGGCCCAACCACGATAAGACAATCAGCGAAAAGCAGCGCTAGGCCTGCAAATCACACGTGTCAGGCGGGAAAAATCACTACAAAAGCAGAAGAAAAAAAAACACAAACAAAAACCAAACTACATCGAGGCACAATGGTAGCAGCAGGAGCAGGTACAGAGGACGTCCAGAACCCCACAAGCCCCCACGGAGGAGCAGCCTGGGACCTCGGGGACATGGAAGGGCAAGGACAAGAAGAAGAGGAAGACGCGGTTCAGTCTGCAGGAAAACAGCATCCTGATCACGGAGGTGATAGAACACCATCAACAACTGTTCGTCACCTCCACTGTGTCATTGGCAACAAAAAATGCAACATGGCAGTCCATCGTGGACAAGGTGAATGCAGTCGGAGTGCTGAGGAGGACAATGGAAGAGCTCAAGAGGCACTGGAATGATGTGAAGCGCAAGACCAAGCAGAAACTCACCAACAACCAGAAGGCAGCAATGCAGACTGGAGGTGGGAGTCCAGCGCTGCACTGCGGCTGGCTGGGGCCTACCGCCACGTGACGATGACTTGCATTGCACAGGGTTAGTGGCACCTGAAGAGCTGAGCGGGTGTGCAGCCTGCAATGATGCGTAGGCCTCGATGAGCCGTCCTGCTAATTGTGGTTCCATTTGAATTGTGAGCCCTGCTGAACCACAGTCAGCACACACATGACTCTGCGGTGCGGTGCCGCAGGGTGCGCTGGGGGCCTGTGGTGCGGAATCCAGCGATCGGCTGAGGAGGATGCACCGGCACATGGTGGGCCCTCTTGGAGACACGCCGGTGGCGGCAGGTGAGCATTGAGGCCTGGGTGCGCAGGGGCGGCCAGTCATCGCTGGGCGGAGGACCGGTCTGGGGACCAGGGCTGGGGTGCAGCAGACGCACAGGATCGCGCAGGCACCACCGGTCATGGCGGTGGACTCCTGGCTGGGTGGGGGGCACCGCCCTGGCTGACACGACTCTGCATGCGATGACGTGATGTGCGCGGGTTGGTTTGGGGCATAGCCACCTCGTCTCCAGTGTGAATGTGCCTGTTGAAGGTGGTCGGCCACGTGTGTGTAGGCCTATGGACAGGTTGTGGCGGAGACTGAGACACACGCAGTAGTCACTTTGGTGGTGGATTTGTGACGTGTACATTCCCGCAGTTGTGAGTTGGGGGATTGTGGAGTTGAGGTGTGTGGTGTGTTCAGTTGGTACTTGTCGATGGGCAGTGCATTTCCATGGGGGCCATCCTCAAAGTGCTGGTTGGTGGTGGACTTGCGGACATGTGGGAATCATGCACACTGCCTGGGGAGTTTGCGACAACATTGGTGGACAGGCCACGGTGGTCCACTTTTGTATGCACATTGATGGCATGCGTGTGGTTGCTGTTGCGGTTATTGTGTGCAGTGTCGGCAGGGGGCACAAGTCGTACACGTGTACTGTGAATTGCCCCCAACACGTGCGTGACGCCAGCTATGGCATAGTTCCCTTGCGTGGTCTCAAGATATTCCTGCGCAGTGTGGGGGTGTGAGGGGCAGGGGTATCGAGCTGACACACACCGTGATGCTTTCAGGTATGATGAGCCCTGCATGATGTGACCGTAACAGCAGTTCGTGTGGTCGTTACCTTCCTCTTCATTCCTACGACGGTTACGGCCACATGAACTTCTGTTACGGTCTTCTCATGCATGATTTATCATGCCTGTGAGCATTCCGGTTTGTCCAAGTGCAGTACACTGTACCAGATTAGGCATGTGAATATACGGGAGTTTGACCATTGTCACTATTTCTCCCACAGGTTTCTGAAGACACATTGCCCTGTTGAAGTTCCCCGTTGGGAATGGAACGCGTTGGCTGAGCTTTTCGTTTTGTTTGTTTGTGTATTTGTAATAAAGTTCTGTTTATACACTACTGTTGACCACTAGACTTCATGACCTGGCGCACCCACATTTCGGTTACTACAAATTTGTGTCTGGGGCACGGAGGCGTCTAGCACGGCTGGCATTGGGGTTGGTTGCGCAGGTACACTACGAATTGGAACTATTGTGTGGTGAGGATACAGGGGCCCGCCGTTGCTTTTGTGGACATGCATCCATGACATGTGTGAGGGAGTTTGATGGGGCTGGCTGTGAGACTCATCTGACTCTGGCAGTTGTTGGTTGGAGGTACCAGGGGCCAACAGGTGCAGTACAGCCAGCAGCTTTGTCTGCGGGGGGATGTAGGTTGTCCGCTGTGTTGGTACCGTCAGCCTGTGGGCGATGTGGGTCAGGATGCGGAGGATGGTTGTCCTTTTGAGCCTGTGTTGGCCAATGGCTTCCTCTGGCGTTGAGTCTCTGGGGCTGGTGCGTTTTAGGGTCGTCCGCTGTCCTGCACTGCCTAGGTGGTAATCCAGGGGGGGTCCGGGGGGGGGGCCTGGTAGTGGTGGCGGTGGGTGTTGTGGCCCTCTTGGTTACTGAGCTGCATGATCAGTAGCTCCATGGCATCTGTTGGTCTTCAGATGTGGCTCTGGGCTGGGCTCCCTTTCATACTGCAGGTAGTCGTCCTGCTTAACACCAGCAGAAGGCAGGTGTTAAATCCCTGCTGCTAACGCGCCTTATCGCCTGTTCTTGATTCGCATCGCAGATCTGACTGGTCGTTGAGAATTTCGCGAAGTGGTGTTTTCGTGTGTTTTTGCACGGGAACGCCTACTCTGCATATCATTAGCGTTAGTTGTCGCACTCATCCGTGGCAATGTTTTTTGCAGTTGCTATCGCAGGAAAACTGGCGATGTCAGCAGTTTGCACCAGCTTGTGAATGGGGCAATAAATCTATCGCCACTTTTGCGGCGCTAAAGTGCCGATAAATCGGCGATAACTCCTTGAGAATATGCCCCTTAATTTTTTTCTTGGTGGATATTTTCTTACATTTCACACAACAAAGTGCAACAAGCAAAGTTGCTGCGCTGTGTTCCGTTAAAATTGAGACTGTCGTAGATATAGTACATTTCTGCAGTCTCTTACTGTTGGCGCACTGTGTGCTATCTAGCGCAAACATAGGCCCCCTTGCACCATGGTGTAATGGGTGCCTGTTTTATAGGCAGGATTAGTTTAGTGCAGGAAGTAGGGGTGGGCAGTGAACTCTACTCTGCTGTCAGAGTTAACAGAGTTTTGACCGCTCCGCGTTCTGCATAGAGCATGGAGTTCCAAAAAACCCAGTGAAGTGGGATGGAGTGGAGATTTTCCTTTTGCACAGCTCCCCAATGTTAAGTTATTGAGCGCTAGCAAGGAAAATCATTCGCCTGACCTCCTCCCGGTGAGATTTCTCAACACGGGCAGTCAAGGCAGGTCACTACTGCTCGCGTTGAGAAAACTACCACCCGCGTTGAGGAAGCTGCCAGTACAACATCTTCTCGAGCGGCAGAAAGGAGCAGCACCATCTTGCACTGTGTGTGGTGCTGTTCTCACTGATTTTGCAGCATGGGCCAAACTCCCAGCGCTAAAAATCAGCATGAGCAGCAGGACTTACCACACTCCGCCGCTTGCAGAACTCTGCAGAGAGCAGCAAAGTTTTTTCAGAACTTCGCGGAGTTCCACGTAGCAGAACTCTGCAAACTCCACCCAGGTCCAGCATGAAGGGATGTATTCCTGCACAAAAACAATCCTTAGAGCCTATTGCTCTTTCTATGTGTGCAGCAGAATGCAGCATGCATATAAAGAAGAAGTAACATGGAGAAATAAACATATTTCTCCTTGTTACGCCTGCTTCAGGGAGACATAGCTTTTTGACGCTTTCCTAGGTTTGCTAGTTTTAAATCAACTGGGAATGCACCAAAATCCATGGGTGGATGCATGGTAACAACCATGCTCCACCAAAGGAACACCGTCCCAATTCAAATTAATGCAGGGCAGTGCTATATGTACTGCGTTGCATTACTTCACACTTATTAAACCACGCAAAGCTATGCAAAGTGGCTTTGCATGGATTACTCAATTGCAAAAATGGTTTTGTATCGGGGCTGCACCACAAAAGTGATTCAACCCTGATGCAAAATCATTGTAAATCTGCCACTTAATGCGAACTATTTTTTATTCGTGCATTGGTGCCTTAACAACTATTTCCTTTTATATCTTGTCAGTAATCCTACTTTTATGTCAATTTTTTCACCTTTACCATCAACCATTGTAAAACATTATGAGGGATACTTACATTTTACCCAACACAGGGCCGCAAGTAAAGTTGCTGCACTGCGTTGCATGAAAGAGATTCAGCAGAAATGCAACATATCAGCTAAGATATGGCATATTTCTGCTGGCAGACTGTGTGGTGCCAGGGGCCAGTGCAGGAACCTTTGCACCATGATGCAAGGCTGCCTTAGTTACAGGCAGGATTATTTTTGTGCAGGAAGGCAAACATTCCTGCACAAAAAATAATCCTGAAAGGCATGCTTCTT
Organism: Calotriton arnoldi; assembly: GCA_963921515.1. Taxonomy (NCBI): domain Eukaryota; kingdom Metazoa; phylum Chordata; class Amphibia; order Caudata; family Salamandridae; genus Calotriton; species Calotriton arnoldi. The sequence continues at coordinate 47,073 of CAWUFW010015862.1, read as the reverse complement.
GTGAGAAATTGTGGTTTTGATTGAGAGATTGGGAACCCTACTCAAGCACCAACCACAGTTCTTGCCAGGGTAGAGCACAAAAGTCACGAAATTAACCTGTTCTTAACTCTCTGGTAGCTTGTCACAAAAGCAGCCAGGCTTACCTTACAGGCACTCTGTTAAGTATGTATGCAGCACACAAACAGTAGTAACGTGAAAATACAACTCAAGAAAAATCCCAGACCAATTTAGAGATATAGAATAAAACTTAATATGTAAAATGACACCAAAACTAATTAAATCCGATCAGTAGAAAAATAGCACCTAAAAGATCAAAGTGACAACAGATTGTATCTAGCCACGGGAGACCGGGACAAAATTAAATTTTATGGCTGACCACAATGGAGCACAATTCAGCTACAAGAGTTGGATTGGGCTGGGTCTTGGCTTACCTTTAGACACACAATAAATTCTGAAGAAAAGTTCCTGGGAATGGAAAGTTCAGCAGGGCAAGGCAAGCGGTGGTGTCTGAAGAAGGAGAGCAGTTCAGCTACACGAGGTGGAATGGGCCCGGTCTCGGCTTACCTTAGGGAATACACAAAATTCTGATGAAAAGTTCTTTAGAAGGGTAAGATCAGTGGAGCAAGGCAGGTAGCAGTGTCCTAGGAGGAGACAAAGTCGCAGTGAAGATTTCTACATTCTGACTTTTTTAGAAGTTCAAAATCTCCAGTGGGATGACACTGCAAGCTGTAGCTAATGAGATCTTCACAAGACCAAATACCAGTGCTTTGAGGTCCCACTGAACAGGATTTGCTCTTATAGAGAAGAATGCAGGAGGAGCTACTGCAAAGTCAGGCCGACCAGCGATGTACTTTGGGTGGATCAGCGAGAAGGTAGCTTCACGTCTCCCATCGGTTCTCAGGGCACTTTTTGGTGAAACTTTTTCTAGGTCCCAAGTTTTGGCTAGAGGAGCACCTTTAGCATCATTTCCAATGCTGGTTGAGCACCACTTGAAGGGTAAGGACTTACTCCAGGCAGAGGCCAGGTGCAGGGTCATTCTGGTAGTCCTGGGATCAAGCAGCAAAGCAGGTCTCAAGCAGCAGGGCAGCCCTCTGGTATCAACTGTTCCGTCCTCTGAGGTACAAAGCAGACCTCAATCAGCAGGGCAGTCCTTTGAAGTACAAGGCAGTCCTCTTGGGGGTCCTCCTCAGGTCTAGCAAGTGTTCAGAACAGTTGGTATGAGGGTCCAATGTTTGTACCTGGCGCCAGCCTTTGAATTGGGAAATCTTCTAGGCTACCACTACATCGGTTTCTAGAAATGCCCTTCCTTTTCCTGCTCAGGCTCCAAGTGATTCAAGGTGGCAATAGACTGGTGCCAAGTTCCTTTGTGGGTTTGCTGGAGGCAGCTCTTTGAAATGTAAGTGGGGCAGGAACAGCTCCACCCCACCTATCCTGGCAGGATGGCCCATCTGCCCAACATCTAGTCCGCCTTTGTCACACTGTCTGGGAGGAATACACAAAGTCCAACTCACAGTCATTTGACTCAGTTACATGTGACATTTTCAGAACTGTGACTTAAAATTCGATTTTCCTATTAAAGAGGATTTTAATTACAATTCTCAAGAGGCTTAACATGACATTTCTACCTGTTCCCAAACAAAAGTCAACACATATTAAATGTAATAAGCTAACTCAATGTTATCCTATTGTAGAGGTAGGCCTTGCAGTAGTGAAAAACAAATTTAGGGGTTTTCACTACCAGGACATGTAAAATTTAAAAGTACATGTCCAACGTTTTAAATACACTGCACCCTGCCATTAAAATCTAACTTTACCATTAAAGAAGATTATAAATAACAATTCTTTTGAAATCAAGCATGGCATTTCTACTTGCTTCTAATCAAAAGTTAGTACTTATTATGGCCTCATAGTAGTGAAAAATGAATTTGGAGTTTTTCACTGACAGGACATGTAAAATATAAAAACACATATCCTATCTTTTAATTACAATACATATTGTCTTATGGGATGTTTAGGGCCTACCACTGGGGTGATACATATGTATTAAAAAGAGATATATAGGCCTGTCAAAAGCGTTATTTTGCTAGGTTGAATTGGCAGTTTTAAAGTGCACAGAGGCTGCAATGGCAGGCACGATTTAAAGGGCTTCTTAGGTGGGTGGCACAATAAAGGCTGCAGGCCCACTAGTAGCATTTAATTTACAGGCTCTGAGTACATGTACCACTTTACTAGGAACTAAATTAAATATGCAAATTGAGGGTAAGCCATTTATGTCATATTTAACGTAGAAAGCACAATCACTGGTTAGCCCTCTTCATTCAGCTGTAAAAGCACAGCCCCTAAGGTATGCTCTGAAGCGTCTGCCTGTATTATAAACTCCTTGGAGATGTCTGGGACTTGTCTACAGATGCTGTACTTTCTTCATCCTTCAGGGCGTCAAAGGCTTTCTAGCAGGCATCTGTCCAGATAAACGTTTTGGTCTGCTTCTTCAAAGTCAGCTCAGTGAAGGGGTAACAATGGTGCCATATCCCTTGACAAACCTCCTGTAATAAACATTGAGGCCCAGGAAGACCCTCACTTTAATCTTGCTTTTTTTTGGAGGGGATATCCCAAGCCAGAATAATCTCAATTTTGGCTTAGGGGGCTGCACCTTACCCCTGCCCACTAGGTGTCCCAGATACACCTAGACCCCTGCCCTATCTGGCACTTGCTGGCCTTGATAGGCAGGCCTGCTTGCTCCAGAGCCTGAAGCACCTCCTGAAGGGGTACAGGTGATCCTACCAGCTGGAACTAAAGACATCAATGTCATCTAGGTAAACAGTACTGAAGCCCTCTCCTTAACCCCCTTGATTAGGAAACCAGAAGCTAAGTCAATGGCACTTAGGAACTTGGCAGCTTCCAACCTTTTCTATGAGCTCATGAGCTTGGGGATGCTGTGAGTATCAGTCTTTATAACTAAGTTCAGCCCCCTATAGTCTACGCAGAACCTGAGTACTGGGGAGGGTCACAGTGGTGTGACTTTGGGTACCAGCACCACTGGGTTGGACCAAGGACTATTGGAAAGCTTAGTCACCCCCAACTCCAGCATCTTGGATATTTCCTTCTTGATACTGGCTCCCTCCTAGTCAAACAGCCTGTAAATGTTATACCTCGCAGGCCTTCTCTCCCCAGTATCAATTTCATGAGTGCACAAGGGTGTGAGCCCAGGAGTCAATGTGAACAAAGAGGCAAACTGCCCCCAGCAAGTGGAGACAGTCCCTGTGCTGCTTTGGGGTCAGGGAATGGGAGAGGTTGACACTTTCCACTGACCCATCCTGATCCTTGGAAGATAGGAAGTCATGCAGAACTTCACACCCCTCTTCTACCCCATCATTGTTCACCAGGAGCATAGTGACTTAAGAACTCTTATATTGAGGTTTGAAGCAGCATACATGAAGGACCCTTAAGGGGTTACAGAGGTCTTTAGAACCACCAGGTAGTGACCTCCCCATTTTTATTTTTCACCCCATAAATCCCAGACCAGCGGTCTTGTATGGCCCTGGGCTCCACTGCCTCCATGACCCACACTTTCTGGCCAGGCTGAAACTCAAACATAGTGGCCTTCTAGTCGTGCCAGGGCTACATTACTACCTGGCTGGCTTCCAGATTCTCAGAGGCCTTCTTCCAGAAGCACGGCATCTGATTTCTGAGAGCCAACATGTGTCTAACTACATCTTTGGGGAATTCTTGAGAGCTTGCTCCCACCACTCCTTCACCAGACTGAGAGGTCCCTTAATAGGGTGGCCATAAAGGAGCTTAAAGGAACTGAACTCTATTCCTTTCCATGGCATCTCCCTGTAGTCTAAAAGAAGGCATGGCAAGAGGATATCCCACTTCCACCTCATGGGCTCTGACAGGCCCATAATCATGCTTTTAAATGTCTTGCTGAACTTTTGAACAAGCCCTTTGGTCTGAAGGTAAAAGGGTTTGGACACGTTGGAAGTTACCTCACACTCACCCCACATTGACTTCCTATAGGTGGGCATGAAGTGTATGCCCCTGTCAGGTACTACTTCTTTGGGGAACTCCACCAAGGTAAAAATTCCCATCAGAGCCTCAGAAACTGCAGGTACAGTTATAGTCCTCAGAGGTAAGGCCTCTGGTTATCTAATGGCATGGTCCACCAAGACCAGGATAAACCTGTTGCCTAAGGTAGTCTTGGGGTCCAGGACCCAACAATGTTGATGCCCACCCTTTTAAAGGGGGTGCCAATGACAGTTAAGGTAACCAGCAGAGTCTTTAGATTTTTCCCTGACTTACCACTGGCCTGGAAGGTAGGACATGACCCGCAGAATGCATCTGAGGTCATTTTTATCCATTACACAAGAGGTTATTCTTCAATAGATGAGGTGACCCCACAGGAGTCACCAGTTGCCTTGGCTTCTTTTTGCTGCCTCAGGCTCTCAAAAGTGAAGCAAACCTCTGGAACTCTGCAGAACTCTTCCTTGGATGGCCTACCTTCTGCTTGCCAACCAGACAGGGCAGCAATGTCCTCCCCTGTAGGTTGTTGGGCATTGCCCTCTGTCTCAGCCTTCTCATTGATCTTGGAAGTTTCAGGATCAGGTTTTCTACGCCCCGTGCCTTTTACCTTTTTGGAAGCTACCTGGGCCACTTTTCCATGCTCCAGGCCTTTTTGACTGCCCTCTCGGGCTGCCCTGAACGGTGTAGTCAGGCATACCCACTCAGGCAACCCCAAAATCTCCAAGTGAGACTGGAGCTCCACCTCTTGCCAGATGGTGTGCTATAAGTCATTTGCCAGCAGACAATCTATTGGCTTGGCAGTTCTTACAGTTACGTTTGAGGAACCTGAGACCCCTACCCCCACCACCACCACTCAAAGGGAACCAGAACAACAGGGTATTGAATTTCAAAGTTGTCTGCTACTACAACCTGGTGGAATGTATTGATGATTACATGCTCTGAGGACACCAGATGACACCTGACAGTAGTCATACTGGCTCCTGTGTCCCTCAGAGCCTCCACCCTCTGCCATTGATGGTGACGCACTACCTGTACTTGGAAGTATTTAAAGGTAAGTCGGCTTTGGGCACAATCTCCTTGTTACCAGAGACACCGGAGTAACCTCTGCTCTACCCCCATGGTAACTGGGACAATCTCCTCCCCAAGTGCACCACTAGCCAACCCAGCAGACTGCACACCAGTGAGGGGCTGTACCCTCTTAAAGAATGTGGGGTCTCCTTTCAGGTGCCCATATCTATAGCACTCATAACAGTTCAGGTTGAACTATGCTGACTTCTTTTAAAAGAACACACCCTTTCTTGTGGTCAAGAAAGGAATGAGAATCCTTCCCTTCAGAACTCTTTTGTGGGCCTTTAGAGAACTCCTTGTTTTTGAGGTTTTGTCTCCCCTCTTTCTTCTGTTGTATGTGTATCTCACCCAATACCTTCTTGCGGACCCTAGTGCTGAGCCAGTGGTCCACCACCTTAGCAAGCTCCAAGGTGTCAGTGAGCTTACTATCCAATAGGTGTTGGCCCAGCCCTGTAAAACAATTGCTGAACATGTGCTCTCTGTCAATCAAACTGTACATCCCCTTGTAATCATCCACTTTACTGTCCTTCACCCTGCCATCTAGTGTCTTGCAAAAGTGGCCCACGACATCCACCCAGGTCTGTTGGGGCAACTTCTGGCTGTCCCTAAACTTCTGCCTATACCTCTCAGGGGTAAGACAATTTCCTGACAAGGGTGTCCTTCATGAGTAGATGCCTCAGCCTGCATCCCTTCCCTAGGGCCAACAGTGCATCCCTCCCTTCACTCGGAATGTGCCTCCAGAGACTAGCTCCCCAATCCTTTTCAGGGGCACTGTGCATCTCCAAGGCAAAAACATAGGCCTTAAACATCTTGTCAAAATCATCCCTCACAACTATGTTAGGCACCAGGTCCTGGGGAATGTGTACCCTCCTTTCTCCACTGGGCACTTGGATATCACTGCCACTATTACTGCAGCACTCTGATGTTTGTCTTACCTTAAGGTCCAGCTCCTTAAGACTCACTTTATGAGCCAAGACCAGTTTTATGTCAGCCAAGGTCCTTTCAGCATAGAGATCTTCTTCTCCAGGCCCAGCATCTTCTCCTCAACAGGGATCTCTATGCCCCAGACTTTCTCTCCCTGCAGCCCTCTGGGCAGCTGCATCCTCCATTTTCAGTTTGGCCATATGCAGCCTGAACTCTCTTTCTGCTTTTATGTCCGTCAGTTCCTCTAGAGACTTGTAGTTGGAGGACACACTGTTTCCTGCCCTGGCAGGAGGCTCCAGTCCTGTGAACAAGTTTCCCTCCTCTTCTCAGGGTGTGACCGCTCAGGGCCTGTGGCCCGTCCCACTCCTCCTCCTCCTCAAGACCATCCTCATCCTGCTCCTCTGAGGTGGTCTGCATTCTTTTGACTTTCTCAAAGGTTCAGAGTGCCACTGGAGGTACACCATTTTGTACTTCCTCCCAACATTCAGGGCCCTCTCCTTGCAAAGCCTCTACTGCTGTGCCTTGTTGAGATTAACTATGCTGATCAGCTCCATCTCCATTGTAGCAAAAAGGAGGTGATGTAACCTAAGTTTGCAAAAAGGAAAAAAAATAGCCAAAGCAAGAACTAAGGAGAGTTTTAAAAAATCAATTTGATGACAGAATATTTTTAGGGATTTTAGTGTTACACAAATCAAAGGGTGGTACTGCACAAACGCAAGTACTGGATCCCACCACTGAGCACTAATATAATAAATTGAGTATATAATTGACAGGGTGAAAACCCTACTCCAACAACAACCTCAATCCTTGTCAGGTTGAACTATTAAAGTCACTAAATTAACCTGTGCCTAAATCTTTGGCAGCTCAGCACAAAAACAGACTGGCTTAATTTGGAGGCACTCTGTTAAGTATTTATGCAGCACACAATCCGTATTAAAGTAAAAACACAACTCAAGAGAAATCTCACACTAATTTAGAAAAAATAGAGTCAACTGTAATATATAAATTGACACCAATACACATTAAATCCAATCACCTAAAAGATCAAAGCACCAACAGCGGGCATCTAGACGAGTGAGACCTGGACAAAGTCAAACGTTATTGTCGACCATGATGGAGTGCAGTTCAGCAACACGAGGTGGATTAGGCTGGGTCTTGGCTTACCTTCTGACATACAATAAATTCCTAAGAAAAGTTCCTGAGAAGGGAAAGTTCAGTGGGCAAGGCAGTCGGTGGTGTCTGAAGGAGAGGCATCATCATCATCGGGGAGCTGCAGGATGAAGTTGCAGTGAAGATTTCTACATTCAGACTTTGTCACTTTTTTGGAAATCTCCAGCAGGACAAGTCTGCAGGCTGTAACCAATGAGGGCTCCACGAGGTCAGATACCATTGCTCAAAAGTCCCGTTGAACAGGGTTTTTGGTTGTGGAGAAGAACGTAGCAGGAGCAGGTCAACCAAGTCAGGTTGACTGGCGATGCACCTTGGGCTGATCAGCAAGCAAGTAGGTCCTGGTTTCCTGTTGGTTCTCAGGCCACTGTTTGGTGAACATTTTTCTAAATCCCAAATTTCAGATTTTGGCTTGAGGAGAACATTTAGCACCACTTTCAAGGGTCCAGGGCTTTTCCAGGACTGGTTGGGCACCACATGGGAGATCAGGACTCACTCCAGGCAGAGGCCAGGTACAGAGTTCAAGGTGTCTGGAGCTCGTTATGTCCTTGTAGGGCACACAGGGGTCAGCCAACTAGACCTTGGAGTCACCCTGGTAGTCCTGGCATCAAGCATGAAGGCAGGACTCGAGAAGCAGTGCAGTCCCCTCAGCTACAAGGCAGGCTTCAAGCAACAGGGCAATCTTTTTTTTAACAACAGAGCAGTCCTATGAGGTACAAAGCAGGCCTCAAGCAGCAGGGCAGTCCTCTGAAATACAAGCCATTCCTTCTAGGGTTCACCGCAGGTTGGCAGGTCCAGGAGAGTACTGAAGAGTTGGTCTAATGGTCCAATATGTATGCCTGGTGCAAGCCTTTGAAGTACGGGAACATTTAGGCTCTCCCACATCTGGTTCTGGAAATTTCCTTCCTTCCCCATCCCGGGCTCCAAGTGGTCTAGGGTGACAATAGTCTGGTGGCAAGTTCCTTGATGAGTGGCAGCCCTTTGCAATGTAAGTGGGGTAGGGACAGCTCACCCCACCCATCCTGGAAGGATGGATCATCCTGCAAACACATAACCCCATGTGTCTCACTGTCTGGGAGGAATACACAAAGACCAACTGCCAAATATTCACAATCTAGTGACCCACAACACCAAATCATTAGGACAAAAAATGGCAACTTTCTTAAAGTAGCATTTTCAGAAATGTGACTTAAAATCCTACATTACCATTAAAGAGGATTTTAAATTACATTTCCTTTGAAACCAGACATGATAGTTCTACCTGTCCCCAATCAAACGTTAACACTTAACCTAATATTTTTCTATGAGAGAGGTAGGCCTTATAGTAGTGAAAAATACATTTGGGAGTTTTTCACTACAAGGACATGTAAAACTTAAGGTCACATGCACTGCCTTTTGAATGCAGTGCACCCTGCCCTATGGACCGTTTAGGGCCTACCATAGGAGTGACCTATATGTATTAAAATGGGAGGTTTAGGCCTTGCAAAAGGTTTATTTTCCCAGGTCAAATTGACAGTTTAAAACTGCACACTTGCAGCAATGGCCGGCCTGATATATGTTTTGAAGGGCTACCTAAGGGGGTGGCACAATACGTGCTGCCGGCCCACTAGTAGCATTTACTTTACAGGCCCTTGGTACATGTAGTACCACTTTACTGGGGACTTATAAGTAAATTAAATGTGCCAATTGAGTGTACTCAATTTTACCATGTTTAAAGTAGAGAGCAGAAGCACTTTAGCATTGGTTAGCAGTTCTAATGCCAACAAAATGAATTTTAGAAAACAGGAGAGGAGAAGGCAAAAGGTTTGAGCTAAGAACACACCAAGGATGTCATGTCTAACATTCCTCTTTCAAAGTGTGCTGCAGAATGCAGCACTCATAGAAAGAGGAAGTAACACAGAGAACTAACAATATTTCTCCTTGTTAATCCAGGTTCAGGGAGGAGTAGCATTTTAATGCTTTCTCAAGTCTACTCACCTTCGTAAATCAGGGAATGCACCAACATTTATGAGTGGATGGATGAGAACTCGCAAGTTCCATCTTTGGAACACCTCCCTGATGCAAAGTAAGGGAGGGAGCTGCCTTACATTATTTTGTATTTACTAAACCACACAAAGTGTCTTCGTGTTGCTTAGTAGATCTCTAAAATGATTTTGCGTTGGGGCCGTCATAACACAAATCTTAGTAAATCTGCCTGTGTTCTTGTTAGAGCTTCATCTGCTCTAATTTCTTTCAAATACACCTTTTTTCATTTCTGAAATCTTTCCATGTGCTCATACATCACTTTATGCTGAGTGTGGCATTTGTACGACCCGGATTGTACAATATCAAAGCATAACTACATTTTAATTTGTAATCGGTTTGCTCTGAGCAGTGTTATGAATAGATATTATCAATTAATTTACTGCAAATGGAGCCCTGAATGGAGACATGCTGCCTCATGTTCACAGCACATTATACAATGATTTGAAAACAATTCATTATGCAAACCTATGTAAAATTGTAGAGAAACATTCTGATTTTGGCAGCAATGTGGGAGCCATTTAAAAGATCCTCATAATGAGCCAGTAATGGATACTCAGCTAATCATGTTCACATTTTTTTTGTTTTCTGGAGCATTGCAATAAACTCTTGTAATTACACGCTCAACAGAAATACCAGGAATTGTCCTATTAAGATTGGAAAGTGATTTGTGTCTTCCGGAGTTCCAAAAAATCGCTGGACAGGTTCTGAATATTGGATAAATGGCTGTTGATAATGCTAAGCACCCATTACATCAATATTTGACAGGCCTGTTATAGTGTGTGGGCTTGGAACATACCTGGTAATTATGGCAGACATGGTTTGCCAGTAACACCATTGTCAGCAACCATTCCTGACTTTTAAAAGCAGTAAAGCCTAAGAAGTTATATAAAGTCAAGAAACTCCCCAATGGTCCTTTAAAACTTTTAACATATTTCTTGTCACAGAGCAGCTTCTGATCCTGCAAGGAGAGGTGGAAGAAAGATTAAGCTTAATATTTAGATACGGTGACATATTATGGCTTACAAAAAATATATAAAAAATAAAATGAATAAAATTAAATATAGACATCTATCCTAGATGCAGATCTCTCCAGAACGTCCGAGTTTGAAGCATAAACAGTGCAAATAGTGGGCTGGGTCTTACCCTTCCTTAAGTGAGCAATAACCCAGGTCCAAAACTATCAGTCATTGCGTTAACTGTTTGCCAGCCCCTCCCCACCAAGCAGTACTACTCAACGGTGTGCAGCATCAATAACTGATGCAGCCAAAACCTCGTAACCAAGATCCCTAAGTTTTCTAGGCTCTTTAAGAGGTGTAATATGTGTCTCCTGAAGACACAAGATCTGTGGTTTCAATGTAATAAGCTCTTCCCTTATGAGCTTAATTCTACTTGGTGATCTTATATCATTAGTATTTCAAAACATTATGGGGCAGATTTACAAGGCCCTTGCGCCACTTTTGCGTCACTTTTCCCATGTTAAAAGTGACGCAAAAGTGGCGCAAGGGGCTTGTAAATCTGCCCCCATATGCGACTCCTGAATATGACCCTGTGTCCATTTATCCATAGCTGTCATGCTGGTTCCGTAATGTGATCCCAACTGCAAGTGACACCACACATTTTTTTTTAAATGTTCCTCTTGGCTTCTTTGATTATGTTTAGCAATTTGTCCCCGCTATAGCTGCCACCCACATACCCCTTAACCCTCCGCTTAGCCCCCCAAGCAGTCACCTTCACACCTCTCTCCATCACCCAGATCCCCCATATCCCCCCTTCCCCTTCAACCATTCCTGCACCCACCTCCCTCATTAATGTCCAATTTCGAAAGAAAAATTGACCTAAATGTATGTTTCTTTGTCCGTTCAGACCTGGCAGGCCACATGGCAAAAACGCCCAGGGAGAGCCTGGGGGGCCCAGACCAAATCCCGACAAAGATACCGGGCAAAAACATTTGCAATCTATCCCCTCTCATTGTTTTCCCCGTTATGTAATTAGACCAAACCACATTTCCTAGGCAGCCAGAAACACGAAGCAAAACACAACATGTGCGGAAATCCGAGGAAAGCCTAATTTAGAGCAAGGATAGAACTTTTTTAACTTTAATCAAATGGGGGTTGGGGTTCTTCGCTAATATGGATATCTGATGATTAAAGGAAAGGGATTTGTCGAACCATACCTCCAGTATCGATCCTTTTATTTATTAGTGATAGGTCATCACCCAGATCTAAAAATAGTTGAAGGGAATTTTTTCAATGTAATGCGCCCTATGATCATGATTTCTGTTTTAGATCTGTTATGACACAAAATTGTCCTTTATCCCAGAATAAATATGGCTGAGGCCATCAGTAATTTTAGTCAGGAATTCCATCTTGGCTCTGTTTGCATACATTTGAAGTAGTGGACCATGCTGGGACATCAGCTCAGCTATCAGCCATATGCAAATGTTGAAAAGAAGTGGCACTACAGATGATCATGGGGATCACCACATGTGGCAAATTGATTCACTTAATTTAATGTGAAGTCTGCTTCTGTTAGATAGGATTAGGCAAAAAGTAGGCCTAAACCAGTGATGTTGATCCGTGTCTCCCTTCTTTGTAGAAGTGTATTGAGAATAATTATATCATAAGCTGCTAAGAATTTCTAAGACACTCAGAGACATATTTATGAGAGCCTTGCGCCAGGGTTGCCTCACATTTTGTGATGCAATGGCGGTGGAAGCAGTTAGTCATATTTAGAAAACAACACATCTGCAAAAAGGCTTGTGTGGTGCAAAAACTGCATCGAGGGCAACTGCGCCATGCACAGATTAATATATGCAAGGAAGGCGTTCCATTGCAAAATCCGACGCAAATGTAAAGCAGTGGTATTTATGGTGTGACAAATTCGTCACCCATAGTTGGGAAGCGAAACGCAAAGCCTGAAATGCACCATAATTGCAGCCCATCATCAAAGAAGGCATAGGAAATGACGCAGTGGCTGTGGTATAAAATTATCAGCCCCACAATACTATTTGGCAAGCTCAGCTATGCCATGGAGATTGTGATACTGCAACTTTTAGTAGCTAATAGACCACAAACAGGTGATGGAGCAAGGACTTGTACGTGAGACTTGCTCGGAAGCAATCCTCTCGTTTAAACTCATTAACGAATTACTAACAACGTGTTTTGTGAATAATAATGCACATTTACATTATACGCGGGACAAAAGGAAGCTTGCGAATGAGTTTATTAACTACAATAACATGAACGTAGGACTAGGATGCATATTAACACGGGATCTTTACTGCGCATGCGTCTACTGCATCTACGAAAGTATGACGTGTAACGCTTGGAGGGAAATTCTGGCGCTTGTGCAAAGAACTCTAAAATGGCTGCTTGAAAGCTCACATGCATGGCACCTGCTTGCAGAAATTAGAAAATAAGTTTTATACTAACACAAATGCATTAAGAAAAATAATAAAGGGTACAGGTTAGAGTAGAGGTTGGTGGTATACAGTGAAATCATTTATTTTTGAAAATAACATTTTCCATTTTGACTTAATAATTAGTGCGTATTTGGGCCTGGTAAACTTGTCTGAGTCGAGCAGTCTGACGTGGTGCAACGCATGCGCCCTGATGTGGAAGTCTGCAAAGATGACTAAGGATTTGTCACGCGTCCAAGGTCGGCGAAGATGTGCCCTGGGAACATGAGGGTGAAGAGTTCCTATGAAGGAACTGTATTCAGAAAATGTTACATTTTGTATTAATAAAGTTTAAAGATGTGTGGGAAAGGAAGGGCGGAATAAAAGTTTCAGGGGAGGAGTTTGAAACAATGGATTAAAGAAATAAATGGAGTATAAGCATGGTGTGATGATCCTCCCCCCCTCGCCTGTCCAATCAGAAGTTAGTATTTGGCAAAATTGAAACATTAATGGGTGGTACTCAGAAATGAAAAGGTATAATTGAAGTAGTTAGTTAGTTAGAAGGAGCACGTTTTGAAAGAAGTTGCGTTGCAGAGCGTTGCTGAGGAGATTCCGGAAGGAGAGTGCGCTGTGCTGGGGTGGTGCTGATGCTGAGAGATGCTGATGGAGAAAATCGAATGCAGAACCATCTACTTAACTTAATTGGGTTAGAAAGAAGATCGCGGAAGAACCACGAGGAGGAAGAGAGTGTCAGAGAGGGCTGCGACCCAGTCGTCGGTATCTAGAGAGGTGAAGTATCTCTGTCCTGATTTCCTGTCCTGAAGTCTTTGTCTCCTGATCTGAAATGGGGACCCTTACCAGCACTTTGGCCAGGGGGTTGGTCTTCACACCATACTTGGAATATTCATAATTTTATCGTCTTGATAAATGCTCTTCTCTCTCTATCCTCTTCTTTCTAGGTATAGTTGTTGTGTGGATCTGAATTGTTATATCTAATGAAGGTCTTTGATTGAATTGACACTCTTGTGAATGAGGGTGTTTGTACTGAAACGTTGAGATGGTTCACACTCACTTAATTTAGATAAAGATTTAAAAACTTCCCGAGTCTGTGATTATTTCTTCAATAATTAAGGAATGTTTAACAAAATATGTTAATCATCACCATCAACTAGCTTTACCTAACTGGTCCATTGACCGAGGAAAGAATTATTATTCGAAAACAGAAGGTTTAGTTAAAAAGGAGTAATAACTAGATCTTGAGGTATGAAATTATAAAACTAAATAGTTTTCCAGCGGTCTACTTGGTCTTTTAAGTGTAAGAGAGTTATATGGGCCCAGGTGAGTATATGGTAGTGGAGTATCTCTTGCTAGTACGCCGCAGGATCAGTTTTCTGGTAGCAGCGCTATGGTTGTTAGTAACTAGTTTGGTGATAAGTATAGACTATTGATTAATTATTGATTATGTTTAACAACAAGAGTCAGTGTCCTTGTTTTATGTTGTCTGGAAAATTCCCGGGGAATGAATAGCGGGTGGCGATAGAAACCACACTGCAGTGAGGTTACTCATCTGTTGGAATAACACTGAGGAATTCAGTGTTGAAGTAGGGACTATTTTCTGTGTAAAAGTGAGAGTATATACATGAGTTGGATGAGAGGCAATATGTAAACACAAGCAATCTGATACACAAAAACACATCAATAACAGGCAATTGCAAATAATCGTTTCTGGTCTTTTTTATTCTCAGATGTGCTTCATAAGATAGAACCAGCCAACGTGTTTCACCCAAACATGGGCTTCTTCAGGGCAATAGGGTAGAGGAATAACATATATCCTCAGATGCCGGGTCAAGAAAGATAAAAACGAGTCCTAGGGCGCATAGGTGAAGCTCATGGTACAGTGATGTCCTATGAGTGTAAATAATATGACCTGCTGGTCACAGGACGTTCCCCGGACACGGCTCCTTGAACAGATACGGTTCATACCGTTTGAAGTACGTCATATTATTTACACTCATAGGACATCGCTGTACCATGAGCTTCACCTATGCGCTCTAGGACTCGTTTTTATCTTTCTTGACCCAGCATCTGAGGATATATGTTATTCCTCTACCCTATTGCCCTGAAGAAGCCCATGTTTGGGTGAAACGCGTTGGCTCGTTCTATCTTATGAAGCACATCTGAGAATAAAAAAGACCAGAAACGATTATTTGCAATTGCCTGTTATTGATGTGCTTTTGTGTATCAGATTGCTTGTGTTTACATATTGCCTCTCATCCAACTCATGTATATAGTTATATTTATGGTCTATAAGCAGCAGACCATTTGAGGTGGGCAATACTTTTTACAACTAGTGACTAGTCCTGGTGGTGCAGTCATCTATGACCCAGCTGCTTGTTCTCCATTTTTTCTAAAAGTGAGAGTAATTGATAGCAAGGAGGTTCGCTGATGAAACTTTAGGCGTTATATCACCTAGAAAGGGTAACCCTGAAGGAGTAGTTGGTCCTTTCAAGCTAGATTGACAGCAAAAGGGGTTCGCTGGTGAAACCTTGGTCTCAAAAATACCCCGAAACGGGTGACACTAGAGGAGTAGCAGGTTCTCTGGAGCTTATTTGAAGAGTAAGCGGAAGGGTTTTACTCGCAGTAAAAAGTAATGAACTATCCTTTG
Source organism: Calotriton arnoldi (assembly GCA_963921515.1). Taxonomy (NCBI): domain Eukaryota; kingdom Metazoa; phylum Chordata; class Amphibia; order Caudata; family Salamandridae; genus Calotriton; species Calotriton arnoldi. The sequence goes on along the minus strand of CAWUFW010015862.1, from coordinate 31,807 downwards.
ATTTAGTGGAACAGACAGAGTAGCGAATGTTTTTATGTCGTTAATAACAAAGAATTTAAAAGAAAATATTGAGAAAATACGTTTTTCGTATTACCTTGTAAAGGGAGGGTCAGTCGCCGGAGTGATACTGACGTCACAGTGAGCTGCGCTGGGATTGGTAGAAGCAGCGGGCGTGTGACAGGAGGAGTTTGTAAAGGAGGGGTCAGTAGTCGCCGGAGTGGTACTGACGTCACAGTGAGCCGCGCTGGGATTGGTAGAAGCAGCGGGCGTGTGACAGGAGCAGCCTTGTAAAGGAGGGGTCAGTAGAAAGGAGCAGAACTGATGTCAGGAAAAGGCCGCGCTGGCATTGGTCAGGTTGCGGGCAAGAACTTGATTCGATTGGATAACTAGTTAGAAGCCGCGCTAGCATTGGTAGAGAGAAAAAGTGTATGCGGGATTTTGATTTGACTGTTAGTGCAAGACGTACAGGTAGAAGATTTCAAGGGTTTGCGGAATACAATTTCCTATATCGATCCTCAAGAATGTATGGAGAGAAAAGAAAGATTTCAATTTTTAAGAAAATAAAGAATTTCTTTGTAAAGGATAAGCCTGTGTTGACTAGAGAGGGAATACCTATTCCGCCACCAAAGACGGAAAGAGGATATCATACCTGCGTGTGGTTGGAAAATTGGGTAGAGTATACAAAGGATGATGGTGTGTTAGCATTTCCTGAAGATGGTACATTTAATGGGAGGATTCTTCATAATTTGAGATTGAAGATGAATGATTTAGAGCCTAGACCTAGGTTAACTCAATATGAGGCTTTGGAAGAATGGGAGACTGAGTCATATGAAAGAGAGACATGCAGAGGTGGAAGATATAGAGGATTCTTTCCAAGACACTTGCATGAGTCACGTGAGGGGCAGATGAAACAGTGGAGGAGAGCTATGGTATCAGAAGGGTTATATCCAGCGTTGATGGCTGAAGAAAACTCTGGAGGAAAGTATAAGGAGAAAACAAAACATTGGAATACAGCAGGATATGGTGAATCAGATGATGAGTTACTAGAGGATATTTTAAATAAAAATCTGCCACTGTACCAGGAAGCAGCTAGTAAGGTTGTCCCAAGTGTGCCAGTGATGGGGATACCATTACCTCCACAGATTTTACATGAGACATCATACAACAGAGTGTTGCAAGATAATGAAAGAGAGGCTTTGAACAAAACTAGAGAAGAATTAGTTCAGAGGATAAGTCAATTGAATTTAAATACTGAAGCTTTGACAGTACCAGTAACCATTGGCCCAGTAATCCCATTATATGGAGATAATAAAATATGCCAAAAAGCACAAGTTGTGACAGCTCCATTAAATAGTCCCAGAAAAGAGATAATAATCACGGATGATCAAGTTAGCGAAAGCGAGTCAGTTATTTCATTAATGGATCTCCCTATTGTAGAACCTCATACGGAAACCCCAAAAAGAGTTACACCTATGAATTTGAGAGAAAGAAGACCTTTGATTCCTGTTGGAACTAGAGACACAGCTGTAGTCACCTCAGAATAAATAGAAAGGTGGGCTCAGGAAAGAGATAATCAGAACCAAATACCAAAGATTTTAGATATTAGCAGATTGAAAGTGGAGTTGGAAGAAATGATGACAGGATGTGTAGGTACAGAGAGATTAAATGTCTACAATGATGAGGAGTTATTGTTTCTGTGTAAGAGTATAACTAGGAGAGCAAGAATATTTCATGAAAGACTGACTGAGGTTGCTTCAGAGATTGGAATAGACATAGGGAAATCAAAATTGTTACAGAAACCCTATCGAGTGGATTTTACTGACAAAGATTTAGGAAGTGTAAATGCTTCTGGAAAAAGGCTACAGATAAAAGAATTAATGAACATTTTGAGAAAATGGGGAGACATTGATAAATGGAGAATTAGATGGATAAGAAAGAAAGAGGAAGTACAAGCGAGAGAAGCAGCATCTGCATTTCCAGTAAGAGAAACAAGCAAGGTGGAAAAATTGTGTCCAATGAGAGAGGTTCCAGGAGGAGGATATGTTCATGTTCCATGGAGTAGGCAAGATATTTTGTCATTCACAAATGATTTCCCAAAATTGAGAGAAAAACCAGTTGAGTGGTATAAACAGGTAGAAAGGTTTGTGAAAGTTTCAAAGGTTTTATTAAAAGATTTGGATGGTCTGTTTGATATAGTGGTAGCTACTGATTTATGGACAGAGTGTAAGATCACAATTAATTGGCCAAATGAGGAGTATCCTAGAGATGCAAAAACAGGAGCACCTTCGGGAGAGGTGATGAAAAAGTATCACCAAGTGACTACGTATTTGAAAGGGAAAATTCCTCCTAAAGAAACAGATTGGGTAAAAATAGATAGAACAACACAGGAACCAAATGAATCTGTACATGCATATTATGAGAGACTACTACAGGTGTTTAAGCAGTATAGTGGTTTTGAGAATATTGGTGACAAAGATATGGGACATTTTGTGTATTGGTTTGTGTATGGTTTGAAACCAGAAATCAGTCAGATGATACAGCAGCACGTTGTGCTGGCAAAGCAAGACAGTGGATGAAATTCTAAAGTACGCGACATATTGCGGAGATGACATTGAAGCCAGGCGTAGGAAGCTAAAGGAGAAAATGATGTGGGCACAAGTTAAAATAGCAGAGCAACAGGAAGAGAAAACAAATGACCAAAATAATAATCAATTGAAAGAGCAGAGTCAGAATAATCAAGGAGCGAATGGTAATAAATATAAGGGACGAATGGACAGAGAAGAGGCGAAAAAGAAGTTTCCTTGTCATGCGTGCGGAAAGCTTGGACATTGGAAGGACGAGTGCAAGAGTATTCAGAATAATAATAATAATAATGGGCCAAATCCAAATTTAATTTCACATATGCAGAATGAAGTACTTATGAATCAGCAGCAGCAGGTAGTTACTTCACAATATCAGGTGCCACCAGCTCCTATGCCAAATTTTGTGAACCATCAAAGTTTCAGTGCGAACACCGGATTTCCAGGAGAAAGTGGTAAGAATAATAAGACAATTGCACAATATTTTTTGCAGAATGATGAAAAACATTCGGATGCCGCACAATGACGGTGCCTGAGGGGGGAGGAAGAGGAGTGCGTGCTTGGGGCATCCTTGCCGGTAGATCAGTCAGGTCCATTTGTTGATGGGAGAGTAGAAGGTAAAGACATTACTTTCCTATTGGATACTGGTGCTACCAGAACAGCAGACATCCCAAACCTACCCATCTCGGGAGAGACAATCCACGTTGTAGGCGTATCTAACCAACAGATTAAAACCCCAATCACAAAACCAATGGAGGTGCACATTGAGAATTTTAAGGAAATGCATCGATTTGTAGTTTGCGATTCCAGTTCAGTAAATCTATTGGGAAGAGATCTTTTGTGCAAGATGAATTGCACGATCTATTGTACACCGGATGGTGTTGCTTTCCAAACCCCTGATGAAGACATAGTTTATAACATGATGCTGGCCAAACAAGGAACAGAAGTAGATGAAATGTTTTCATTAATAACTGAAAGTGAATTGCCAGAAGAGTTAAGAAAAACAGTTAACCCAGAAGTATGGGGTTTTACAGGAAAAGACATTGGGCTAATGACAAATATAGACCCAGTTAAAGTGACAGTGAAAGAAGGTGCAGTGTATCCAAATACCCGACAGTACAAAATGAGTCTAGAAGTAAAAGCAGGAATTAATCCAGAAATTGAACGAATGATTAAACAAGGTATTTTAAAAGAGGTGATGGGTAGTCCCTGTAATTCGCCAATAATGGGACTGAAAAAGCCTAGTGGAAAGTACAGAATAGTGCAAGACCTACGGAAAATAAATAAAATTGTAATTCCCTGTTGTCCAATTGTGCCAAATCCAGCAGTAATCCTTTATCAAATACTCTGGAATGCAGGATGGTTTACAGTAATTGATTTATGCCAATCGTTCTTTTCTATTCCTTTGCATCAAGACAGCCAGTATGTTTACGTTTAAATTTGAAGATCGTATTTATGCATGGTGTCGTGTTCCTCAAGTGTTCACAGAGAGTCCTTCAATTTTTAATCAGATTTTGAAGAAGTGGTTGGAATCATTGATAATGCTTGGAAATTCTGTTCTGGTTCAGTACATTGATGACCTATTGGTGGCATCAAAAACACGAGAAGATTGTGTCACAGATACAATTGCACTACTGAACCATTTGGCTGAAGGAGGACACAAGGTATCTCCAGAAAAATTACAGTTCTGTCAACAAGAAGTAAGATATTTAGGGCATAAAATAGAAAGAGGAGTTAGAAAAGTGACACCTGAAAGAATAAAAATAATCAAAGAAATGCAATTATCACAAAGTCAAAGAGAAATGAGAATGTTTTTAGGAGTGGTTGGATACTGTAGGCAATGGATTAATGGTTTCTCTATGTTAGCGAAGCCATTATTACAGATGATTCGGAAACGATCAAAAGATCCGATTGATTGGAATGATGACTGCCTAGAGGCATTTGTGAGACTAAGACATTTTTTGTGTGAAGCTCCTGCTTTGGGCATGCCTGATTATACGAAAGATTTTGCTTTGTTCTACTGTAAAAGAGAAAATTGTGCACCTTCAGTTTTGACACAGAGACATGGATTGAGTCGACGTCCAGTGGCATATTTTTCAGCCACATTGGACCCAGTGGCTTCAGCATTGCCTGGCTGCTTAAAATCAGTAGCTGCTACTTGTATGAGTCTGGAGCAAAGTGAGTCAATAGTGATGGGACATCCAGTAAAAGTCTTTGTTCCACACTCGGTTGAGATTCTTTTGACCAGAACAAGAACACAGCACCTTACCCCTAGTCGTTTGACAAAGTATGAAAGAGTGATTTTGGGAGCTGAGAATGTGACTGTAATAAGGTGTAGGATCTTGAACCCAGCCACCCTATTACCAGACCTCTGCGATGAAGAAGTGAAAAACGAAAGTGATCATGATTGTTTGGACGTGACTGAGTTATGCACGAAGCCCCGCCCGGATATAAGAGAGTCACCTTTGAAAGAGGCGGATCATGAGTTATTTCTAGATGGCTCTTGCCCTAGGACACAAGAAGGGGGACTAAGTGCTGCATATGCTGTTTGCTAAATTTCTGGGGTAATTCAAGCATCCTGTTTACCTGGGGTCAAGTCTGCACAAGTAGCTGAATTGGTGGCCTCAACAATGGCATGCAAAAAGGGGAAAAATTGGAGAGTAACCATATTTACGGACAGCCAATATGGTTTCTGAATTGTGCATGACTTTGGCCAGCTTTGGATGCAGAAGGGATTTCTGACTTCCTCAGGATCTCCTATCAGAAACAGCAAAAATGTGAAAGATTTATTGGAAGCAGTGCAATTGCCAAAAGAAATAGCAGTTGTGAAATGTGCTGCACATCAGTCAGGAAATGACTATGTGACTGCTGGCAATAATTATGCTGACCAAGTGGCAAAATACTGTGCTAAAAATGCAGTAGCCATAAACAGAAAAATTGAAACGGGTGAAACCAGATGCCAACTTATGTACTTCTCAGTAGCAGAAACATGGGATAAGATTAGACAATTGCAGGAAGAAGTTGAGGAAAGGGAAACAAATCTGGATAAAGGCAGCCTGTACAAAGAGACCACATGATGAGGTATGGGTGTATTTAGATGGAAGACCAGTCATGCCAGATTGTTTGCTTTCAAAAATGCTGAGAGTGTACCATGGAGCAACACACATAGGGAGAGATTCAATGATCAGGCTATTCAGACAGAGTTGGTATAATCCGAAGTTCAGGGTAGTCGCAGAGAGCCTTTGCCAAAGATGCTTAACCTGTCAACAGCAGAACCCAGGAAGAAAGACAGTGGTAAGCTGGGGAAAGATAGGATAGGCAGAAGGACCCTTCACCAGATTACAGTTAGATTTTATTGAATTGCCCCCATGTAATGGACTGAAATATGTACTTGTCATAGTATGCCTTTTCTCAAGATGGGTGGAAGCCTATCCAACTCGAAGAAATGACAGTCTTACAGTTGCAAAATTGTTGTTGAGGGAGTTAGTGCCGAGATTTGGTTTTCCAGTCACTTTGGAATCAGATAGAGGCCCTCATTTTAATAATGAGATAATTCGATTAATCTGTGCTGCGTTTAACATTGAACAAAAACTGCACTGTGCTTACTGTCCAGAGGCTTCTGGAATTGTTGAGCAAATGAATGGCACAATCAAGTCAAGATTGGGAAAGGTGTGTGCATCTACAAAACTGAAATGGCCAGATGCATTACCTCTTGTATTGATGGGTCTCTGAAGCATTCCAGACAGAAAAACAGGAATGAGTCCACATGAAATTCTCATGGGAAGGGCTATGAGACAGGCATTTATTCCTGGAAATAAACTAATGAGTATAACTGATGATCTGGTATTGGACTATTGCAAAGGATTGGCTGAAATGATGCGTTCTATCTCTCACCAGGTTGGAGAAGACGCAGTTGAAAGGCAGCCAGACCAAGCGCATGATTTGAATCCTGGAGATTGGGTGCTGGTAAAGAAACACGCAAGAAAGTCGTGCTTAGCACCAAGGTGGGATAAACCGCGGCAAGTCATACTAGTCACTACCACAGCAGTGAAGTGTGCAGGCTTGCCCAATTGGATTCATGCCAGCCATACCAGAAGAGTTCCGAACCCATCAGATCAACAAGAGCCATTACTGACTGAGCAAGCTGAAGCGTCAGGAGTTGTAAACTGTGAAGTTGAAGAATCTAGAGTGATAGATTCTGAAAGACAACCATATGACGAACAGCACAAGATAAGTCAGGAAGAATGGATCCCAGTGATTGAAATAATCGATGATGCTATAAAAACCAGAAGAAGAACAGAACTGATAAGACAGGAAAGTAGTCAGGAGGAGACAGGGGAAGAAGAACACACTCAGGTGAAAATACAAAAAGACACAACCAAACCTGAAGAGGGAAAAATAGAAGAACACGTTCAGGCGGAAGAAGAAAGGTTTGAATTTAGACCTGAACAGGACCAGATAGAGTTAGAAGAACAAGTTCAGGCAGAAGGAAAAAGGGTTGAACTAAGACCTGAACAGGATCAGATAGAATTAGAAGAACAAGCTCAGGAAGAAGTGGAATAAAATATAGTAGAACCTGAGCAGGAAGAAGCAAAAGAAGGTACAAGCAAAGAAAACGAAGAAACAGAACAGATTGTGTCTAGAATAAATGAAATAAAAAGAACTTTACAAAGAGACAAAGAAGGTGAAAACGCAATACAAACAAAAAGAGTCAGAAAGGGAGACAATTGGCCAACTGGAGTAAAGAAACTAAAATATCATCTGAGAAGATCTGAAAAGAAGCCCGAACAAGTGAATGAAATCACAAGTCAAACAAGACCTAGACAAACCTTAGCAAAAATAACTCGAAGAAGTCCAAGATTGAGAAACGCAAACAGAAAATACAAGGCTCCAGAGTGGACATACGTGATTCTCGAGGAATTTGAGTCACTAGATCTATCTGATGAAACAGAAGAGGTCCATTTTGCACAGATTGATGAAAGCAAACTGAGGCCTCCTTAAGGATGAAAAGAAAGTCGAAACTGACGAAGAGAAAGATAAGGGAGAAGAAATTTTCTCTGGGGAAAAATGGCAGAAACTGAAGTTACGGGGAAACCAAAATGTGGATTAAAAAGAAAATGTTTGAGATTTTGTTTTTGTAGTATTTTATTAGCAGTATTAGGATGGTTATTCCTAACAGTAGGAGTACCATTAATAACGAAAACAAGTGACAACAATAATACAGATACTAATGTTAAGGTAGGTAGAATAGGAGAAAGTAAATTAGAAATAGGGGTAGAAGATGAAGCAAACTATCATAATGAGTCAGATTATTATACGTCCTCAAATGTGTTTATTAAATTGGTATTTCAGTATGTTAGCACCATGGAGATTAACAACTGCTACGTGTGTATGAAGTTACCCTCATCAGTATCAGAAGGGATTACGTATCACCATATACCTTTAACTTATGGTGTGTCATGTAGTGTTTTATCACGTTTGTTTTACGCTACAGGGAGACTACAGTATTTTTATTCTAATTTAGATGTAGTATTTCCTGATTTACCTATTAGAAGAAATATGAATCCAGTGGCTAGTAGTAAAAATGCACAGTTTATGGGTGAATTTTTCTTAACAATGAATTCAATAGGTTTAGTTCTAGCGCGTAAAGATAATCTAACATGTACATTAAGAAAAGGACTTTTTGAGTTTGGTAGAAGAAAGGAGACAGGATTTATTGAGGAAGGCAATTACACAGAAAACTCATGTACCTCCATGGGTTGGGAAAGAGGGAATCTATGAAAGTGGCAAGGCTCATGCTGCGATGTCCCTGGACTTTGTGAAAAGGGGAAAATTCTGCCTCCATAGATTAAAAACAGATTATAACAATAATTACATTGGTTCCAGTGAGTGTGAACATAATTTCCTAATCTTAGGAGGATGGGGACTAAAAGGGGGAACTGATCCTGTATTTCCAGGAGTGTATTATGTTTGTGGGAGCAATGCCTATTATAGGTTACCTGCAAGATGGTACGGAAGCTGTTATTTTGGAAGTTTTTCCAAAAATTTACCATGTAGATAAAATCAGTGGAACCAATGGAAATTCTAAAGGACGTATAAGAAGAGCTAGTTTTTCTGAAATTGTAGGAGATATTTTTAGTGCACTGATACCCTCAGTTGGAGTCATTCTAAATTCACAGAAAATTTGTAAGTTATCAACCATAGTTGATCGTTTTTCTACAGATACTGCAGGAGGATTCTAATGATTAACACAGAAATGGTTGCAATTAGGTCTATGGTTTTACAGAACCGTCTTGCTCTTGATATATTGTTAGCAAAAGAAGGTGGAGTTTGTGGCATGTTGAAAATTCAACATTGCTGCACTTATATTCTGGACAAGAGCGGGGAAATTAAAGGATATGTTGAAAATATTACGAGAGTGCATAAAGATTTGACCCAACTGGAGGTTGATAGTGTGTGGGGAAGACTAACCAAGAGTTTAACATCAATAGGGAAATGGTTTGTCGCTTTTGGGAAAGGTTTTCTAGGCCAAATATTAATACCATTAGTCACAATAGTAACGGTAGCAATGTTAATAATAATTATATACAAATGTTGTAGAAAAAGAAGAAAAGAAAAAGTACATTTTGAAAGAGAAGGAAAGGGACAGAAACGAAAGAGAAAATATGATGAAATACAGCTGGAGGAAATGAAAGGCAGATTATATAAGAAAATAAGGGATTTAGAAGGAAATGACTTGACTGATGAAAAATCAAGAGCAGAATTAGAGAAAAACTGAGAGGTGTTAAAGTTGGTATCTGGGATGGATGGGTAATTTTTGATGGCTTACTATGCCATCAGAGAGGGGATTGATGGAGCAAGGACTCGTACGTGAGACTTGCTCGGAAGCAATCCTCTCGTTTAAACTCATTAACGAATTACTAACAACGTGTTTTGTTAATAATAATGCACATTTACATTATACGCGGGACAAAAGGAAGCTTGCAAATGCGTTTATTAACTGAAATAACATGAACGTAGGACTAGGATGCATTTTAACACGGAATCTTTACTGTGCATGTGTCTACTGCATCTACGAAAATATGATGTGTAACGCTTGGAGGCAAATTCTGGCGCTTGCGCAAAGAACTCTAAAATGGCTGCTTGAAAGTTCACATGCATGGCACCTGCTTGCAGAAATTAGAAAAGAAGTTTTATACTAACGCAAATGCATTAAGAAAAATAATAAAGGGTACGGGTTAGATTAGAGGTTGGTGGTATACAGTGAAATCATTTATTTTTGAAAATAACACTTTCCATTTTGACTTTATTATTAGTGCGTATTTGGGCCTGGTAAACTTGTCTGAGTCGAGCAGTCTGACGTGGTGCAACGCATGCGCCCTGATGTGGAAGTCTGCAAAGATGAATAAGGATTTGTCACGCGTCCAAGGTCGGCGAAGATGTGCCCTGGGAACATGAGGGTGAAGAGTTCATTTGAAAGAACTGTATTCAGAAAATGTTACATTTTGTATTAATAAAGTTTAAAGATGTAGGGGAAAGGAAGGGCGGAATAAAAGTTTCAGGGGAGGAGTTTGAAACAATGGATTAAAGAAATAAATGGAGTATAAGCATGGTGTGATGATCATCCCCCCCTCGCCTGTCCAATCAGAAGTTAGTATTTGGCGAAATTGAAACATTATTGGGTGGTACTCAGAAATGAAAAGGTATAATTGAAGTAGTTAGTTAGTTAGAAGGAGCGCGTTTTGAAAGGAGATGCGTTGCAGAGTGTTGCTGAGGAGATTCCAGAAGGAGAGTGCACTGTGCTGGGGTGGTGCTGATGCTGAGAGATGCTGATGGAGAAAATCGAATGCAGAACCATCTACTTAACTTAATTGGGTTAGAAAGAAGATTGCGGAAGAACCATGAGGAGGAAGAGAGTGTCAGAGAGGGGTGCGACGCAGTCGTCGGTATCTAGAGAGGTGAAGTATCTCTGTCCTGATTTCCTGTCCTGAAGTCTTTGTCTCCTGATCTGTCCTGGGGACCCTTACCAGCCCTTTGGCCAGGGGGTTGGTCTTCACACCATACTTGGTAAATTCATAATTTTATCATCTTGATAAATGCTCTTCTCTCTCTATCCTCTTCTTTCTAGATATAGTTGTTGTGTGGATCTGAATTGTTATATCTAATGAAGGTCTTTGATTGATTTGATATTCTTGTGAATGAGGGTGTTTGTACTGAAACGTTAGATGGTTCACACTCACTTAATTTAGATAAAGATTTAAAAACTTCCTGAGTCTGTGATTATTTCTTCAATAATTAAGGAATGTTTAGCAAATTATGTTAATTATCACCATCAACTAGCTTTACCTAACTGGTCCATTGACCAGAGGAAAGAATTATTATTCGAAAAGAGAAGGTTTAGTTAAAAAGGAGTAATAACTAGATCTTGAGGTATGAAATTATAAAACTAAATAGTTTTCCAGCGGTCTACTTGGTCTTTTAAGTGTGAGAGAGTTATATGGGCCCAGGTGAGTATATGGTAGTGGAGTATCTGTTGCTAGTACGCTGCTGGATCACAGGCAGCAAAGTAGGAGGAAGTGTGTGTTCCGGCAGCACATATTCCTCATTGACCTCAGAGAGGAGGAGGTCATACAATTCTACAGGCTAATTTTTTCACCCTCTGTTTTGCCTTTTTTTTCTCATTTTTGTGTCCTCTGTTTGGCCTTTTCTGCTCACTTTTCTTGGTGGCAGTCTCTCTGTTGTTCAGGAGTAAGAGTGGTGGAAAAGGATTACTCCCGCTACAGACCCATATTTCTCCTTAGAGGCTAAGATGTTAGGGAGACGTTCACTCTCTCCATCTCCATCTCGCCATCTGTCACCAGCAGAATGGTGACCTCAGTCCTCTCAAAGTGGGGCTTGAGGCGATTGACATGCAGCACTCTGTGGGGTTGCCTAGGGGTCTTGAGATCCACAAGTCAGGTGGTTTCACCCTTTTTCTCAATCACATCATATAGGCCAGTCCAGTGGTTTTGGAGAGCTCTGGCCCCTACTGTCTCCATCACCTGCACTTTCTGACCAGGCTGCAAATTGCAAAGTGGTAGAATTTTTGTCATACCACTCCTTTATGACAGCTTGGCTGGCTTCTAGGTTGTTGGAAGCTAACTTTCACAACTTAGGGCCCGATTACAATGCCGGGCAGAAGGGCATCCGTGGGCCTGTTGGAGGCGGGCCATCCGACTGACTCATCCTTGGATGCGGTTGCTCTGAACGACGCATTATGATGCCCAAAACCCACTGCCTACTGACCGACTCGGTTTCTCCAATCCTGAACGAAAAATCCAAACTCGAAGCCATCGGAAACGTCAAATGGAGCCGTTCGGAGCGACCTCAGAGTCTGAAACCGCCCGCCCTATTACAATGCATATTTCCTATGCGCCAATTCTGTTGGGCCAACCACCTCGTCAGAGCAGGCAGATGGGGAGTATTTCAACACCGAATCGCATCACAACAGGCTTCCTGCGACCAATGCTGTGCCTCTATGTAGTCCATTGCACATGTCAACCCTCTACTATACGTCTACGATGAATATTACAACCAGAAATGATGCGGCCGTCGCTGTCGGTAAGTAAGACACCTACCCCTACAGATTAACGTAACTACCCAGTGAAAGTCAATAGAGTAGAAAGTGTTGCGTAGCATGTTGTGCATGGCAAATGAGGGAATGTCATCATTAGATTTGTACAGTCAGACCGGCAAATACTGGGACAAACACAAATTTTACGTTGGAACAGGAATGCCCATAGCTACATATATGTATGTATAACGAAGTGACACAGCCCACAACGGAACATCACAGGGCAACAGAACTTCAATGCACTCACAAATGTATGTCCACAGAGACGTATGCACTGGCACCATGCCCACACCTACATGCATCATTTCCCCAGGCAGAACCCAAATATCTGAGAAGCATATAAAGACCACAACATCTCATGTCATAGGAAGTCACATTGCAGGAAGTGTCATCATTCACCATAATTACCTTGTCATTTCCAGAACACCATAGCAAGAAGCACATTATCTGGATAGCTTGAAATTAACCAACATCATGTACAACCCACACAGGAAAATTATGTTAAAATAAATGGCTGATCTACCAAGTAGCAATACAATACATCCACCGAATCACATGGAAAACCTAGGCCTAGCTTGTGTACAATCTCACACCTCACTTTACCTGATGCACCAATTGTTGACAGATCAATACATGACGCGAAACACCAAATTGACCACTACAGTCCAACCTCGCCTTCCACTCCCCCATCAGCCCAATCGATCGCACAGTCCCACACCCTGTGCCCTGATGAGTACAGCAGTGTTGGAACAGACATCCACCAAAGCCTCCATTCACCATTATCTCAGTCTTGCTGCAGGGCACATAGCCAGGTCATCATAGGGAGTTACAACCAGAATGGGATGTTGGATGTGTCAGGATCCAGCACAGATCCAGAGCAGGACTCAGACAGATGAATCCCTTACATACAATCCCTAGCATGCACACAGGTCTGCTAGTATGCACACCGCAACCAGATTTGGTCCCCCTATGCTTTGCCAGGCCAGCTTTACATACCCCTGGTGGACCCGTGCCATTCCTCCACCACTGTTCACTGAGGCCAGCCAGCAGAGCCTGAGATAGGGTACCTACCTGTACAGGCAGGACATGGTATCAGAATGTCCCACTTGGAGTCACAGCACTCAAAAAGGTCAAAAGTGACAACAGTCCACACTGAGCAGGCCTCAAATCTACAGGTACATAAAGGATGGTTTATTATCACAAACCTTGGTGAAGGAAGACACACATCTCAAAAGTAAGATCATTCTTACATACAAAAGACAGAGACAGGGAATTGCGTTTGCTGGCATATGGCTCAATGCATGTACCTGCACACAAGCCACAAGATATTTCAACATCCATACCAAAACCTTACTATCAGCTCATCATCAAGTCCTGGACACAAAATGGGATGGATGTAAATCATCTTTCATTAAGCAGGCAATGCAGGTTTGGTCAGCTGGGCATAACAAACATTCATCATTGAGTCAAGCATACCACAACAGGGGCATATGGTACAAAATTAAACAACACGATAACCATAACAAGATAGAAGAGCAAATAGGGATCATGGGCATTTAGAAGGTCAGCAAACCACAAACCTCACAGTTCACACATGGGGGTGAGACTGTGGCCTCTAGTACAATAGCCATTGGCAACAGTTGACATTGTAGCATATGTGAACTTTGAAGAGACACACCCACACGTGACCAAAGGAGGAACTATCATTCAGCCAGTCTGCCTCACATGACAGAGCAGCTCCCTCATCTAGCCATGTCTGGACCACCTTTGATAGGTCCATGACCACGTCAGTGACCCTCACCCTGCAAAGGCCTACACACATCCAGTGGCTTCTCCTGTGCATCCTGTAAGTACTGTGACAAGTTGTCCTACAGCTTAACTATCGCAAGCCTGTGGAGAAACACAACTCACTCACTGTGCTGCACAGTATCCTCAGCCCTAGCCCATTGGTGATTTGCTGCGTCCAAGTGTTTCAGTGTTGGGACTAGAGTGGCCTAACAATGCATGCAAATCGCCTTGCGTGTGATGAGCATTTACAAACCCATACTTTTATTGGATACGTTTAAAAACATAATCTGCAGGAATATCCCTCTCTGCATCCCCTCCAATGGAAGGAGTTTGAACCTACCCCTCACTGGGCCAAGTATATATGTAACTCCGGAACACAGGTTTGCAGCATGCAGCCATGTCCATAACATATGCATCAAATAACAAATAGGTGGATTCCATTGTGTGCACAAAGGGTAGGACACAAACTTTCAGGGTCAGACAGCTGAGGTGAGACATGCCCTGTGCCAGATGTCAAATTGAATTGACTGGAGTTTGGCATCACGAGATACTATACATCAGTAGTGCCTAGTGTATTCCAACTTCTTGGCAGTGAAGTGTTCCTAAAATATCAGTGTTACATTGCCAGTGAGCAGGTGACAGAGGGTCATTTTTCATGTGTGCAAACACATCAACAAATTAGGTCACTTGTCTCTGAACTCCATCCATATCATCCAGGGCGTGGGCTAGGGGCAGATCCGCTGATTCAGTGTCTGTGACTCTTCCCAGGTGTCGTATCTCAGCTATCAGTGTGCCACGTGCCAAGAAATGTGCCCTTGGAATGTCTGGATCTTCCTGCAACTGGACAAAGGTAATGTGCTCCCAGACCCAGGAAGCAACATTGATGCCGCCATCTCCTGTGCCCTGCATGTTGGGAACATGGCCACTTTGCACAACTGCCTCACAGCCAGACATCACACCGGCCATTGCAGTGGTCCTGCCACATAACATTCCATAAAACAATGGACAGCCTGGACAGCCGTCCCTCAGGTAGATGTAGCCTCTGCAGAGCCACACTTACCATGCCACTATTGCAGATCAACCCTCGCAGCATGGTGTCAAATTCCCAGGAGGTAGCATGAGGCACAGCCACTGCTAGGTGAGGGCAAAAATACAAGATGCAGAGGAGCAAGAACATCTTAGATGGTGAAATATATCCTTGGCCTGTAACTGGGAGAGTGATACAAAAAGCCATTTATAGACATAAAGAGGATATGGCCCTTCTGAGATTAACACAGTGAGAAAGTTTGCATCATGACAGTTACAGATACCTAAGTACCAAATCACACGAAGCTCACGCATCACCCTCTGCTTACCGGCCATCATCTCTTGTGGAGGATACTACACACAAAGGGGAAAAACACAACACTTGGCCCAGTTTATATCCAAACTCCACACACTCTGCAAATCTGATAGCCACACAGAAATATCTTGAATGTCTCTGCAGATAGACTGAATATCCAGCAGCATGTCATCTGCATCAATGGATACTACATGTACCTCATCGCATAGTGGAACTCACTATGCTTAACACCCCTGAAAAAGTTGCCACGCTACCATCTATATTGTCAGTGAAAAGAGCAGTGTGGAAAGGGCACAGCCCTGACGAGTCACCATGCACAATCTAAAAGAAGGCGACATGTCCATTAAAAAACTTGACATGGGCAGATGGCTTGGTGTAAAAAAGACGCATGTGTTTTTGCAACTGCCCTGCAGTGTCCACTTTTGATAGAGTGGTAATCATGTATAGAGAGTCAACGACATTGAATGCGTTCACCAATTCCTGCACTAAGAAGGCTACGTAGGGACACCTCCCATGGACCAGCTACAGCACACTATTTTGAATATGAATGTTAAGCGTTGTGGATCTATCAGGGATCGAAACCTTTTGGACACCGTGCACCAGATGCTGTATGTGTACCAGCAGGCGATGCAACACTACAGTGCTAAGGATCAAAAATTCCTTGCAAGCATGGACAATGTTGTTTTAGGATGGCAGTAGGGCTAGGTCACTGTTGGGTTTTAACTATGAACACAACAAATATCTCTGCATGGACTGTGGGTGTCTCCACCACTCAAGGTGGCCAGAGAGAGGTACAGTCACCTGTGGGGAAGTACAAGCTCATGTGCCTTGTCGAGATTGGAGGGGAGGCTGTCCAACGTGGCAGTGCGCATAATCACTTTAGGTATCTCTTGTACCAGCCAACGGGTTGTTGATCACTGCACGTGCTGCCAGATCAAGTACAGAGAGATCCAATCCAGTCAGGAATTATGAAACATCTACCTTATGTTCAGATTGGGGGGGATGTATAGGCCACAACAATACTCCCTGAAGGACTCATGGATGGCTGCCTGACTATTGTGGATCTGGGCAAGGTTATCCCTAATCATCAACATCTGCTGGGTTGTTGTTTAGCAACAGAGGAGGCAGGACAGGAATTGCCCTGACTAATCCCCCTCCGTGTGCATTCCAGCTTGTCAAGTTGCTAAGTAATATCAACGCAGTTGCTCAATTAGATGGGTGTGGTGTGTCTGAGCATCTGTCAGCGTGGGAAACATCTCAGCCTGCACCGGGACTGCAGTCTATTGCTGACCTAGTGGTGCCTCTGTTAACAGCCAAGACCTGTGGACACCACCCAAGCCGCAAGCATACGCCACTCAGTAATGCTTTCAGTGCTCCATTCCAACAACCTTGAAGTGGTTGAGTGCCAGTTGTCAGTGTAAAAGTTTGAGAAGGAATCCATCAGTAACGTGCAAAATGCATTGGTCAAAAATAACGTAAGACGCCGTCACCATGTGTGGACTGTTTGGTGCTGCACACTACACGCAATGTGTATGTGTATTGGGTTATGTTCTGAGAATGTTCTTCACAGATATTCAGCATCTTGCTCCTCAGGCTGTTGTGTGAGCTGCTAACAATTAATTCCATTCAGAATGTGCATATCGTGTACTGCAGTGTACTGGGAGTACTCATGAGTCTCAGGAAGTAAGATCCACAAACAGTGTTGGAGGCATCAGTGCGCAGACCATTGTGTAAGGCACGCTGCCAGCACTGGAGAGGATGCTGGGGGGGAGGGGGGTTAATTTAATCTGTGGCTTTTGGACACAATTTACATTGCCATCCTTAAACCTAGGGATATGGATACACCTTGTGAGGATGAGGGATAGGTGCAGAATGAAGTCTGGTTTGTCCACATTTGGCACATAAACACTGCCCCCCAATCGTTCAAAAGATCAAGGAGACCCTAAACAAAGACATATTTCTCTCAGGCTACCTGGCAGTGTATAATGGGTACAATTTGACCCCCGCATGGACCCACACAAGGGCTACCCTTGCCAAACCAGAGTAGAGGTGGCAAAAATATTGGCTATGTAAACACATGACAAGTGTGGACTTACACTTGGCCTGGCCACACAGCTCGAGGATTCATTCAACAATGTTATCTCAATTCTTAGTGTGCTGTACACTAAATGCTGCAGGTAAGGGTAAATTAAACTTTGTTTATTGTTGTGAATGGTATTTCACTTATAACAATGTCTTGTCATGAGACAATGTTAAAAAATAATAATACTTCCAAATTTACAACTGAATCAAAATCATTTCACCAAATAACATTTACAAAATTTCCTATTTAACAAAATGAATGTTTCTCTCAAGGAATCCATTGAAGATGCACAATGCATTTCGGGAAGGAAATCCCTTCTTCAGGGGCCACTGTAAACAAGAACAATAAAAATAACTGTGTGGGTAATCCTAATATATACAGGAGGGAATCAATCTTGAGCGTGCATTATCTCTGTATAAAGGAGTGTGAACGAATTGTTCAGAGTGCTGTTTAAAGAATGTATAATTACAGGTTAAGTGAACATAGCTGTGAATTGAAGTACACTGAGCCGTTTTCAAGGCCAAAACATTTTCCCTATAGTTGCAACCAAAATTGTCAGAACATGTCATCACCCAGTGAAGCAGAAAACACAAAGATGTGCACAGATATGTTGTGTGAGAGAAGACAACATAAACCGTTAGAATATATCTCAAAACGCAATGTGCTGCACACCACTAGGACACCAACTTACTCAATGTATTGAAACTGAATGAAACAATACAGGAAACTCTTCTCACGCGATAAATACAGACATGGCCTGCAGGATAATTAGACATTAGTATTTGTGAGACCCTGGGCTGCTGTCCAAGGCCAGAGTCAGCCCAGACTGGCACACAGCATCTACCCTGAACTAAATCCACTCTGCGCCACTCTTGTTACCAACAACTGAGGTTCAGACTGCTTACATGAACTGAGCCAAGAAGGACATTGTTGCCAGGCAATGTCATGCTGAATAGGTATACCTTCAGTTGTGTCACATGAGGGTGCTAGAAGGGGCATTGGATGACCAAGCACAGACAAATGTCATTCACTAAGAATGTACTAACATGAATTGACATAGCCTAGCATTACCAACAGGTCAATGTGCTGTATAGACAAATATACCCTTTGAAATAAATAGAGTTTGCCTAAATGTCAGAAACATAAATGACACACAAAGACTAACCCTGGGCGTAAATTCCGCTCCGCTCGCGCAGTTTGCGGAATTTTGGCAACTCCGCGTAGAATGCGGAGTTACCGAAAAACTCAGCGCTCCGCAATGCGTTTTGCGCGTGCGGGAGCAACTTACCGGGATGCCTGCATTCGCCGATGAGATTTCCCATCCGTTCACAAGCGCCACGAGATTTGGTAGCCGGCTGCATGGTCCCACGAGAGTGTGTGATCGCGAACACGTCATTCGGGCGCGCCATCGGACTTCCGGCGGATTTGCACCTTCCCTGAACCCTGATTTGATCCTCCATCCCCCTTCGGTCTGGGACATCGGCACCGCGTTTACCCACGCGTGTTGACCTCATCTCCACGTCCTCTTAATTGAGACGCTTTAACTAGATTCTAATTGCTCACACACCAGTCCTGATGATGATCTTTTAGTTAATAAGATCGAAACGCCGTCGACCTCACAACCAAAACTCCTTCCTTGTAATTGAATAGATTGGAGTTTTGTAGCTTGTTGTCAATGCGATGTAATGCTTTTAATGTCACTAAGCACTTTCACTTCACGCACTTGCACTTTTTCGTGTGAGCAGCAGAATTATTACCGTTGAAAATTGAATGATACTCCATTTATGGTGTTAATAAATGTGATGTCATTCTGTACCCTGTGTCCTGGCATACATTGCTTAATGAGTCCTGCTCGGACTCCCTCTGAAAGTGTTTCTGTAGATTAATACTGCACCCATTAATAGTAGCCCAGGCTACACGAGGACCCCTGAGGCCTCCCTGAGACCACTGTTCTCTTCAACCGTTTGTTTGATTGGGGCATTGCACCTACATTTTTTTGTACTTTTCATCGTTTTTTAAAAACGTATTGTGGTGGGTGGCCTGTATTTTCAGTAGGGGCCTAGTTGTTTCTTTGTATGTAATTTTTCTACTAGTTTTCTTTTATAAAGGAAACATGTTGCAAAGTTCACTACATTTTCTCCAACTTTTGAAATCAATTTGCAATATTTATTTAATTCACTAGCCCAGTAGTCTGCCAATAGGCCTTTCAGCCAGTAGGCCCAGAGCTACTCATGGGTGCATGAAACAACTGTTTCTGTGGTGTCTGTTGAATTTAAACATCATTTAGGGCATGGATGGCATTGGATTGAAATGTAAATTGTGTTTTTTTTGGTATTTCACTTTTTTATGTGTGTTAAATAAATGCTTTTGTTGGATGTGTGTGGTTGTAACTTGCAAACCTTTTTTTGCACTTTGGATTTTCGTTTTTGCCATTGCTGCATTAAAGCTGTGTTGTTTAGCATGCCTCCTTCCTTTGTCTGGCCAGTGCGTGAGTGTGTTTGTAATAGTGGCCCAGCATTTGCCTTGGGTGAGCCTCCCCGTGTGGCCAGGGGACATTTTGTAAAGTCTGTGTCCATATAGGCCTGCTTGAGTTCATTGTTTTCCAGGCCTCCTGCTTGTTGTTGTTGTGAGTGACCATGTGGCTGGTGGCCATTTTGTGGTGGTGGTAGTGCTTTTGACATAGACCTGCATCTCTTCTTTCCTTTGTTACTCTTGGCTTATTGCTTCTTGTTGTGGCCTACCTGGTCATGTGGCTGGCAACCATTTTGTGAAGGCATCCAGTGTGCTTTTGCCATAGGCCTGCATTGTCTGTCTTCCCTTTCTTGTTGTTGTGGCCTGCCTGGCCATGTGGCTGGCGGACATTTTGTGAAGGCAACCAGTGTGCTTTTGCCATAGGACTGCATTGTCTGTCTTCACTTTCTTGTTGTTGTGGCCTGCCTGGCCATGTGGCTGGTGGCCATTTTGTGAAGGCAGCCAGTGTGATTTTGCCATGGGCCTGCATTGTCTGTCTTCCCTTTCTTGTTGTTGTGGCCTGGCCATGTGGCTGGTGGCCATTTTGTGAAGGGGCAGCCAGTGTGCTTCTGCATTAGTTCACACACAGTAGATGAGGGGTAGGAGGAAAAGCCCCACTTCGACCTCCTGTAACAAGACTCTACACACACTGTGAAATGGGGCAATTAGAAGTATATCGCTATTCAGAAGAGGTGAGTTGACAAGACACACATGTTGTAAAAACTGCCCTCACCCACAAAAAACTTTTTGTGAAGGCAGCCAGTGTGCTTTTGCCATAGGCCTGCATTGTCTGTCTTCCCTTTCTTGTTGTTGTGGCCTGGATATGTGACTGGCGGCCATTTTGTGAAGGCAGCCAGTGTGCTTCTGCATTAGGCCTGCATGTCTTTCTCGTTCCTTTCTTCCTCTTGGCTTATTGCTTCTATCCATTGTCAGCTGCAGCTCCCTGAATGCTGAATCCCATGTGACGCACAATGCCAAACAGGGTCCGTTACATTTGTATTTTTGTTGTTCTTCTTCTTTCCTATCCTTCCTCAGTGTACTGTACACTAGTACACCAACCATGAAAGTCCTTGTTTTTGTCAGTCTCACAAATGTCTACACTGTATTATGTTTTTTTAATAACTGAGTTAATAATAAATTGAATAATATTAATAGGTGTGACCACACACAAAGTTATATATTATATTTGTTTGTTTGTACTAGTAGTAATTGAACCACAACAATGAATACCAAGTTTCACTGATGTTCTTCTTGCTTCTTTGCTTTTAGGTGCACAAAAGAGGAGGAGGCATCATCTCATCACCCACTGTACTGCCAGACAGAAGTCCTGCTGCGCACAACGTCATGTGACGTGTGACCACAGACATCTCTTCAACTTGTACCACTGCGTGCTGCTGATATCTGAAGAAGATGGCCCCAAAGAAAGGTACCAGGTCCTCCAGTACCAAGAAAGTTGCCAGTGAGAAGAAGGAACTGCCACTTATCAAGACTGGTGTGCCGCCGAAGATCTTTTTTGGGAAACAAAAAATTGCACCTGCAGCAGCGGTGTCCGGGGAGCAAGCTGGGAGCAGCACCCCCGCATCAGTAGACCCACCCCTTCAACCTAGACCCTAACCCATGTCTGTCGCAGAGGCAGCCAGTCTAATCATGGCAACGCCGACGAGCAGTAATGTTTAAATTGACTTATCGTTATCGCAAAGTAGTACCCAATCAATGCAGGGAACTGAGATAAGTGGGCAACAACAGCCGCAACCGCCCCCAATAGTGGTTGTTCCTCCTGAAGTAGGGGCAGTTCAGGAGATAGAGCTTCCTGCAAAGGAAGAAGAGCAAGCCACTCTTTAAGATGATCCATTGTCTTCCAGATCCCCAGCAAGGAAAAGGAGGGTTAGTCCATCAACTTCTTCTGCAAGCCCCCCTTCTGATGATCTAGACGCCACTTGGATCCCACCTCAGTCTGAGAGCGAGACATGCCACGAGACAAGGCTAGGGAAAAGGAAGGTTGCAGAAAGGCTTAGAGTTATGAAGGTAGATGTAGAAGAGGAGGATGATGATGACGAGCCAGTCATCATGGACATTTGTCCCACCTCAGTGGAGACAGACATTACCCCATCCCAAATTGCTGTGCGGGATGTGGCACAGATACCACCAACACAGATCATACCACCAACACCACCTCCAGCTTCCATATTTCGCCGGCAGCCACATACATCCACCAGAAGTACCACCACTGTAGAAGTAGGTACTTCAGAGAGTCAAACTTCACGCCCACCTACCAGTTCATCCGGCATTGTAAGTGGCACCAGCAGCAGCGCCGGGAAGTTGACCTGCCCAGTTTGGGACTTCTTTTCGGTTACCATTAAAGAGGTGAGCATTGCTATATGCTCCATTTATGGACAAGGTGTTAGTCAGGGTAAGCTTGGTACAAACTATGGTACCGGTGGCCTAACAACCCATCTGAAAAAACACCACTTGATCCAGTGGGAGGCGCACCTTAGTGGCCAAAAAACTGCACCCATTGCTCTTGGTGGGGATGAAGAAGTAGAAGATACGATCGCGGGGGAAGGTGAACAAGAGGGAGACATTTTCGCTGGTACACAAAGTAGCCCAGTCCCCAGCAGTGCAGTGGTACCGCCCGCATCCTCATCAGCAACATCTCAGTGGCACAAGAGTAAGAGTCAGGCTGAGACACCAAGGGGTCCCAGGCAAGAGAGTACCGCAACAAAAAAACGTGAGGCGTTGAGCCTAACAACATTGGGCGTCAAGTAGTCACCTGCATCAGTGGCACCAGAAAAGAAAAAAATCAAGCCTACCATTCTCAGCATGTTTAGGTCAGAGGGGCAGTACGAACGCAACCACTGAACGGCATGTTTGTACAATGCGAAGCTGGCTAAAATGTTAGCGCTGGACCTCCTCCCTTTTTCTTTTGTGGAAAAGGTGGGTTTTCTTGAATTTGTGACAGCCATCTGCCCAAAATGGAAGGTTCCCAGCAAGTCCTATTTCGACAGAGTTGCTGTTCCAGCACTACATCACAATGTGCTAAAATTGCTTGGACAAGCTTTGCAGCAAAGTGCTGTTCACACAATCCACCTGACAACAAACATGTGGACCAGTTGCCAAGCCACTGATTACATGTGCATCACTGCACACTGGATCTCTTTTTTGGGGGTTAGAGAAAAGATGTCTGCAGCAGGTGTTGTTGACACTGCTGATATTTTTATTGCCACTCGGAAACATGCAACTGTAGCCATGTTCGCCGTGGAGAAATCTCATACTGCTGCAAACATTTTGGAAGACTTTGACAGCAAGGTCTTTTAATGGCTGCCCCCAAGAGGGCTTAACATTGGTTTTGTTGCCACGGACAATGGCAGTAATATAGTGAAGGCCATGTGCAATGGTAGCTATTTCAGGGTCCTGTGTTTGGCGCACTGCATTAACATCATTGTTCAAGACTTTTTGAAAAAAGAAGACCGAGTCAGCAACTTACTGACCACCTGCAGAAGAATCTGCACACATTTCAGCCATTCTTTTAAAGCCCAGAAGCAGCTAAAGATCATTCAACGTGAGCATAGAATGCCAGTTAAAGCACTCATCCAGGAGGTACAACACGTTGGAACTCAACTTATTACATGCTTGAACGTCTGTTTGAGCAGTCATGCAAAGAGGGGATGCTACTGTGAAAGGCATGCTCATTGAGATGGACCAATGGGGCCTAGTTAAATGCCTGACAGAGATGCTACTTCCTTTCAAGCTCTTCACACGTGAAGTCAGCAAGGAGGACTGTACTATGGGCCAAGCTATCCCATTATTGCACATGCTACAGGAACAGCTGAAGGGGGTGTCTGCAATGTATGCAGATGTGGAGGAAAAAGAAGAAGCATATGAGTTGGTGGAGAGCTTAACCCTTCGCTTCTCTGAAAATACAAGGGTGCAAACAAGCATTGTGTCATCCAACCATTACATTTCTGCCACAGTTCTGGATCCACGGTACAAACAAATACTGAACACATTGATTCCTTTTTTAGACGGGGATGTTGCTGAGTACAAAACTTGGATAGCTGCGGAAGCCAGTCGCTTAGAACAAGAATGGCTGGGAATTAGAGGCTTGCTACTCCAGGCCACAATAAGTACTGCGGTGCAGCCGGCGCCAAGTTCAACTTCAGAGCCTGAGGGCAGTGCGGTTGGCTCACAGCAGTCAAAACCACCAACAACACCAAGAACAACTTCAACAACAACAAGAACAGGAGCATCAGCCCCACCAAAATCGGCACAGGAATGGTTTCTACAGCAAGGGCTTGTTAGGTCCAGTGCTGAGGCAAAGGCAAAAGAGGCCGAGCAAAGCAAAGCACCCCTGAGCATTGAGTGTATGGTCCAGGCCTATCTGGATGACCCAACAGAGGTCTACATTGATCAAAACCCATTGGTGTATTGGTATGGGAAAAGCGCCTATGGCCAATGCTCAGCATAAACTTGCCCTGTCGCAAGTGTCTCTTCTGAGCATGCTTTCAGTGCTGCTGGTGCCGTTCTGACAGTGAGAAGGACCAGTCTCTCACCCCAAAATGTGGAGAGGTAAATCATGAACAAAATGAATCAGCACTTTATACCACCGGATTACACCATACCTGAAGTAGCACAGCAGGAAGATGATGACGGTGACTTAGGTCATGGAAGTAGTGTGTTAGATGACCTACTTCTGGGTGAACCCCCAGAGTTTGAGGACGAGCTCTACTTCCCTGACAATTAGGCTTTCGACTTGTTACTTTCTTTCTTACTTATTTACTTTTATTACTTGTGTGTGTCTCTGTCTTTCTGGTTCGAATCACAACAAATCCATCACCACTGTCTTACTTAGTCTTTTATTGCCGGATTGGAGTTGCAACTTTGTGCAATCAGTGAAGAAGTAAGTCCACTCCTCCGAGTCCTACTTCAGTCTACTCCTGACTCACCCTAAATCCATTTTCCTCAAGCCAGACATTGGATGGAGAATAGTACAAGAAATGTGTGCCAGCCTCGTCGAGTCCCTCCAAAGAACCTGACTATAGCTATTCTCCTTTCCGAGCAGTGAGGGTCTGCCCCTTAAGAACAGGTAAATGATGGCAAGCATTGGATGCTGACTCTGAGTGATTGGTGTTTGTGTTGTTGTTGTGCATGAAGTCTACTAGTTTAATCTACACACAAAAAAGTGACTCAAGTCAATGTTTCCCTTCTTGTTGTTTAATAACAAAATTGTACTACTGCAGGCCGATCCATTGCATTTTTGATTCTGGAATTTGGACTCACTCGTACACTACAGAGTTGGACACCATGATGACCATACTATACTCGCAGTCAGTCAGTAGGATCAGAGATGATTGATGGAATAACTCAGGGCGTTTCATGAAGTGGCCTAAAAGGTAAACAAGTCAACAACAACCACACCAGACCTACATGTCTGTGTAGTGGTGGAGGCGAGTGTAGTGGTCTGACTGACAGCGGTGCATTGATTTAGTTACTTAATTTGGAAAATGCTATGTTGCTGCATATGTGTGCTCAGTGCTGTCTGGCTCAAAATCTAAGCTAAGTGGAGGTTGGGTGGGCGCTGCAGGCCTGCTCTGTCCTGTTGTTGTTGTTGGTTAATGCTGGAAACAGAGTAGACATGCTTTAGCCATGCCGCCTCTGAAAATGTTCTTGTTGCACTCCTCCTTAATTTATGCATTTTAACTTTACTTTTCTCCTTGATTTTTCAATATCCATTTTGTTTTTCCATCTACACTTACAGGCCAGCCTTTACCCTGTGCTATACTGGGAAAAACAACTCACACTTACCTTTCCAATCCGCATCCGCCAGGCAGGCAGTGGCACCCAAGATTGACGGACGGAGTGTTCATGGAAGGAAGGACCAAGAGGAATGCCGAGATGCATCTCCCAATTTGACCATAACATAGTAACTTATAGTATCATCATCTTTTAATTTGATTCCTTTTTTCTCTTCAATCATTACGACTGTGTGTGTTGTTGTTTATTATGTTTGCTTATCTATTTGATCCCTACAGCTATTTTTTTATTTTCTTTGCTAGCTGTAAAAGGAAGCCCGGTACAACAGAACATAAAATGTATGTAATTTGGGTCTCTCTGGGGGCAGACAGGCAAAGCAATTGCATAATAATAATAATTAATAATATACTGCTGCCCTGTACTACTAGTCTAGCACTACTCATCATTAACCATCAAGTCATCATCACGCATGCATTTCCTTTTTCTCCCTTAACAGATTTATGATGGTCGTCTGCCAAGATTGTGTGTTGTCCATGTGTAGTGTTTGTCTTTGTCAAACCTTTCCCTCAAATACCCCTTCCCAACCATTCATCAAACCCTTACCCTCTTCCCCCGGGCTGTGTGATTTATATTGAGGTGTGACTAAATTAAATTTACACCAATAATTGATCACATACTTGCTGGGGCGGATGCGGTGAAATCAATACTAACTCAAGGCAGGGGCAAGGATCTTCTTCTTCTCTAAGTATATATATATATATATTCACTGAAAAAGCCATAGGTTTTAGGGACAGTTATAATTAGTTGGACATTGCACTCGTACAAAACCCGTGAAATGCCCCCGTTATAGTTAGTTCAGGTAACTATAACTCGCGCCCCCGCAATGCACTGCTGATGACGTCACATATTACATCACTCATGACATGGTCAGTGACATCACTGATGACATCACTGATGACATCTCAAATGACATCACTGATGACATCATGCAGTGACTGTGTGTTTCTGTAAAGTTTAAATATTTTTAATATATATAGGAATAGACGTATTGAAGAATGAGTGGCTGTATAAGTGTCTGTATGGATGATTTAGTAGGTGCGTGACTGACTCTATAAGTGAGTGATTTAACGTATCTTACTGAATGCATGGGTTAGTGACTAAACTGGGTGAATGTCTGTATCCGTCTGTCTGTTGCTGTGTAAGTGGCTGCATGTGTTTGTGAATAGCTACATGAGTGTCTATATGAGTTATTGAATGGTTGTCTGAGTATCTGTATGGGTGCCTGAGTGTTTGTGTGGGAGGGTGTGTGCGACAATGTGCATAGATGTGTGAGTGGGTTATTCACTGGGTGGATGGTTTCAAGAGTGCATCTGTGATAGACTGTATGGGTGGGTAAGTGTGTGTAAGAGTGTGTTAGTGAGTGAATGTATGTCCCAGTGGTACATGTGTGAGTAACTACATATGTGAAAGGCAGTATATATGTGTGTTGGAGTATATAAATAGCTATAAGCGAGAGTGAGTGATTGTGATAGTGGCTGTATGGATGCGTGTGTGCTTGTATCAGTTATTGTATAAGAGCGTAACAATGTGCTAGTATTTGTATGATTAAGTGAGCTGGTGTGTGTATAACTGTATAGGTGAGTAAATGGCAGTGTGTTTAATTATTTGCATGACTGACTAGGTGTGTGAGTACCTCTATGGATGAGTGGCGGTGTTTGAGTGTCTATATAGGAGTAAGAGTGCATATGATAGTCCTGTACTGAGTGACCATAAGTATGAGTGACTGTACGGGTGAGTGAGTGGATGTGTGTGTGTGTAGACCTAAGAATCAGTGAGTGGGTATGTAGTTATTGGTGTTGGAGTGTCTATGGTTTTGCGAATGGCAGTCTGTAATTTAGAGTGGGTGTATCAAAAGTTATATTAGGGTGTGAGAAGATGAATGAAATTATCACATGGATGATGTCATCAGTGATGTCATTTGAGATGTCATCAGTGATGTCATCAGTGATGTCACTGACCATGTCATGAGTGATGTAATATGTGACGTCATCAGCAGTGCATTGCGGGGCGCGAGTTATAGTTACCTGAACTAACTATAACGGGGAATTTCACGGGTTTTGTACGAGTGCAATGTCCAACTAACTAAACTGTCCCTAAAACCTATGGTTTTTTCAGTGAATTTGTAAGGTTTTTTAAATGCTAATTTCTAACTATAACGTGCCTGAAACCTATGGTTTTTTCAGTGAATTTCAAAGGTTTTTTAAATGCTAATTCCTAACTATAACATGTCTGAAACCTATGGTTTTTTTCAGTGAATTTCAAAGGTTTTGTAAATGACAATTTTTAAATGTATTAATTGTTATATTTATTTTTTTGATACTGATTTACTACATTTTTTTAAACTATTTATCTTTAGATATTTTATTTTTTAAATACATTGTAATTACATTATACATTACATTACAAAATATACTTTCTCAGAATGCATTACTTTAGTTTAAATACTTTGCAAATAGGCAATAGACTTTTAAGTACAGTAGTTACAGTTATTGCAATGGGCAACACAATTTCAAACACAATGCAACATTGAGCTCAATGTGAATTTCAAGTTAAATGCAATTAGTTACTTTATGGATTACTTTTCTAACCACAGGACTGGATCCTAGAGTCAGTCCTGGGACATCTCCTGTAAACAGTTGAGTAAAAGCGTTTTGGTTACAGTAGTGATTTTTAAGGAATATTATTGTATTTTAAAAGTTGACACTTAGAAACTTTTTCACATAGAATCACCAATGTTATCCTATGGGAGGAAATTCACTTAGCAGGTAAGTAGTGTTATCGTTACTTTTTCTTACTCAGTGGTGGATCCTGGATCCAGCACTGGTGCATCTCCTGTAAACAGTTGAAAGAATGCGTTTAAGTCATTCAGGCGATTTTTAAGGAATATTTGTAGTTTGTGAAAATCAACACTTTGAAACTTTTCTGCTGAAAACCAGACAATGGATTCCTATGGAAGGAAATATAAGTTACTGGTAAGAACGGTTAAAATTACTTTTCAGGATCAGTACTGGGCTGAAAGATGCAGCACTGAGGTCTCTCCTGATAACAGGTGAATAAATTGGAATTCGTATTTTGGCTGATTTTAGAGGAATATTTGTATGTTTCAAAATCGACACTTAGAAACTTTTTCAGCAAAAAGCAGGCAATGAAATCCTATGGAAGGAAATTCAAGTTACTGGTAAGTACGGTTAAAATTACTTTTCAGGATCAGTACTGGGCTGAAAGATGCAGCACTGGGTTCTCTCCTGATAACAGGTGAGTAAATCGGAATTCGTAGTTTGGCTGATTTTAGAGGAATATTATAAAGTTCCAAAACTCCACACTTAGAAGAATTTCCAAGAGAAACCAGTCAATGTTAGCCTATGGAAGGAAATTCAAGTTCCTGGTAAGTACGGTTAAAATTACTTTTCAGGATCAGTACTGGGCTAAAAGATGCAGCACTGGGTTCTCTCCTGATAACAGGTGAGTAAATCGGAATTCGTAGGTCGGTTGATTTTAGAGGAATATTATAAAGTTCCAAAACTCCACACTTAGAAGAATTTCCAAGTGAAACCAGTCAATGTTAGCCTATGGAAGGAAATTCAAGTTGCTGATAAGTACGGTTAAAATTACTTTTCAGGATCAGTACTGGGCTAAAAGATGCAGCACTGAGGTCTCTCCTGATAACAGGTGAGTAAATCGGAATTCTTAGTTTGGCTGATTTTAGAGGAATATTTGTATGTTTCAAAAATTGACACTTAGAAACTTTTTCATCAAAAAGCAGGCAATGATATCCTATGGAAGGAAATTCAAGTTACTGGTAAGTACGGTTAAAATTACTTTTCAGGATCAGTACTGGGCTGAAAGATGCAGCACTGAGGTCTCTCCTGATAACAGGTGAGTAAATAGGAATTCGTAGTTCGGCTGATTTTAGAGGAATATTTGTACAATGGTGAAGGGAGGGGCGGGGCCTGAGGTGACATCTGTGCAAACGCGCCCGTGGCGCGTTTTAAGTTGGGGGATTAAGTCCCCTTGAATCATGAGGGTCCCTGGGGGCCAACTAGCCCACCAGGAACCTCCAGTATGCGCCAGGGGCTGCGTTGCAGAGACGTGTACAGAGGCCACACCCCTTTTACACCTCTCTGCAACGCAGCTCTGTGGCGCTTTCTGGATGTACCTGTTGGGCTAGTTGGCCCCCAGGGACCCTCAGGATTGAAGGGGATTTAATTCCCATCTTAAAACACGCCACGGGGCCTGTTTGCACACATGTCACCTGAAGCCCCGCCCCTCCCTTCACCACTGTGCAAACGCGCCCCGTGGCGCGTTTTAAGTTGGGGGATTAAGTCCCCTTGAATCCTGAGGGTCCCTGGAGTCCAACTAGCCCACCATGTACTTCCAAAAGGCGCCACAGAGCTGCGTTGCAGAGAGGTGTAAAAGGGGCGTGGCCTCTGTACACCTCTCTGCAACGCAGCCTCTGGCGCATACTGGAGGTTCCTGGTGGGCTAGTTGGCCCCCAGGGACCCCCAGTATTCAAGGGGAATTACTTACCCTTCTTAAAACGCGCCAGGGGGCGCGTTTGCAGAGTACTGCAGGGAGGGGGGCGGGGCCTCCGGCACGATGCCGGTCTTTTTTTTTTTTTTTTTTGAGGGGGGCTGCGTGGCCCCCCTTCCCTCAGCCACTTTTGCCCCGGGGACCCCATCCCCCAAGGCCTGAGCATTTTTTTTTTTTTTAAATAAAAAAAAAAAAAACGGGAAGGGGGCCGCGTGGCCCCCCTTCCCTGGGCTTGTTTTGGCCCCGGGGACCCCATCCCCGGGGCATGCCCTCGATTTTTATTTTTTAAATTTTGAGGGGGCTGCGTGGCCCCCTCCTCAGGCCATTTAAGGCCCCGGGGACCCCATCCCCCGGGGCCGGACTTCCCTTTTTTTTTTTTTTTTTTTTAATTTGGGGAGGGGGCTGCGTGGCCCCCTCCCTGGCCACTTATGGCCCTGGGGACCCCATCCCCCGGGCCTGGCCTCTGGTTGGGGACTGTGGGGAGTCCCCAATCCCCCACAGTCCCAGCCGGCTCCCCGCCTCCTGCGCTGAAAGCCGGCATTGCTTTTCCACATGGGGAGCAGCTAACATGCTGCTCCCCATGTGGAAAGCAATTGGTTTGCATTTTGAAAGAGAGAGCAGGTTTCCTGCTCTCTCTTTCAAAATGCAAACTAGTTTAGCTATGACAGGACGGGAGCCGCGAGGCTCCCGTCCTGTCATAGCAACCACAGTGTCCCGGGGTAGGCACCCGGGACACTGCAGGAGCCGGCCCTGGGGGTGGCGGTCCCCAGGGCCATCAAGGGCTCCAGGAAGGGGGCCGCATGGCCCCCCTCCCAACCATTTAACAGCCCCGGGGATGTGGCGGTCCCCGGGGCGTGTGGGGGGGCTGGAGCCCCCCCACACAGGTCAAATTTTTTTTTAAAAAAAAAGAAGCCCCGGGGGGTGGCGGTCCCCGGGGCTGCGGGAGGGCCAAGAGCCCTCCCGCACCATTATTTTTTCAAAGCCCCGGGTGGGTGGTGGTCCCTGGGGCTTGGGGCCTTAGAGGCCCCCACATTAAATTTAAACCCCAACCATGCCCCCGGGACTTGGCCCACCCGGGGCAATTACATCGAGCGCGGCAGACCGCGCTTCGATTTTTTATTTTGGCGGGATTCGCGAACCCTAAGCGCATCCCGCCGATTTTTTTTTTTTTTAAATGCTTTTTTCTGCCCAGGGGGTCCTTGTGAGACCCCCTGAGCAGACCTAGGGGGTCAGGGTGTTTCTACCCTGCCCCCTTTGTGCGTTTTGAGCACTTGTTTCTTTTTTTCTCGGCGGGATCCGCGCACCCTGAGCGCATCCCGCCGATTTAAAAAAATATATATGCTTTTTCTGCCCAGGGGTCCTTGTGGGACCCCTGAGCAGGCCTAGGGGTCAGGGTGTTTCTACCCTGCCCCCTTTGTGCGTTTGCGCACTTGTTTCTGTCCCTCGGTTCTACCGAGGGACAAAATGAGCTGCCAACACTTCCTGGTTTGGAGTGTTGACAGCCAGCTGACAGCCAATTACATTGCAGCTCATGATCGGGACGGTGCGTG